>BSQZ01000104.1:57500-635000 GCA_033239005.1 Lamellibrachia satsuma
TGTATATGTGCTTTTCTTTAGAAACCGGCCTTGCTAAACCCTAAATTGTCATGACCGCATGAAGCAACAGACGATGCGCTGGACAAAGGAAACAAGAAAAATCTTCTTGTGATTTCTTATTTGTCCACAATAAAAATGACACTCAAATGTGTGGTGTGTCTGTTGTCGATCTTTGGAAGCGACGTCAGCTCTTAGAGAATTCATGGCTGACAAAACTTAGGTAGACTTGGCAGCGGCGACCTCGCCTGGACATCTTTGTAGATGACTTAGCGGAACAAAATGTATGCTGATCCAGTAAATGGTATCAGTATGAATGTGTTTAAAAACAAAATTGACAGAGTGGGCCAAATAAAGATTACAAATTGTTGGACTCTCGCTAGTCAATAAGCTTCCTTGTCCATTTGCCATATGGAGCGTGTTGCAATCTTGTTGAATTACATCGCTTCAATAAATATTTCTACGATATCTTGTATTTACATGTTTGTGCAAGGTCATGGTCAGGGTTTGTAGGTCATGATTCGTTCTCCCATTTTGGTCCTAAAATGTTTGTTTTTCGTTTCTCAGTAGTCAGCAATCTAAGCAGGACGGCGATTTGGTTATTGTACATAATCACTTTTACCAATTTGGTAAATTATTATATTTAGTTAAATAGATAAAATAATAAGAATTTAACATAATTTCTGATAAACGTAACATTTTCATAGCAATCAATATTTTGGTTAATACGTTTGTCATTTAAAGCTTCTCGATTCGTTCTGCAAGTGTTGTCAAAGAAACCATTGCATTCCACAATTTCAGATAACTCTCAGTTATGTATGAAATACTTAAACAATTAGATAGAAATTGATCGGAACGATGCTAAACGTATAAAGGTGTCAGAAAACTGTCATGAGAATTGTTGGAGATATAATATAATGTGGACAAATCAAGGAGAACGGTAGTTTCAAAGAAAGCAACAACGTAATAGGTGATAGATAGAACAATTAAGAAGTTGATTCATTCATTTACCTCTAGAGCACTGTAGCATCAGGCATCAGATGTGATCAAGAAATTTAGATTACACTAGCCGTCGACGCCTGACACCAAGTCGTGCGCGTTCATTTCAACACGAGTGTGGACGCGACCCACTAAAATAAATGTCATCCGTTTTACGTCGCCCGCCACGAGCTCTTGCTCAAATTAGCAACTGCCACACCTCGGCAGCAGTTCAGTCAACCGCCACGACACACGGCGCTGCACACTTTGAATGTGACCTCGGTCGTGACATTCTTTCCGAAGATTGTTATCAATCAATGCCCGTTGCGCTGTTGTTCCAACTAACTGCGCCATCACATCGGGCTCGCCACTCCTTCCGCGGACCAAAGGAACTTGCCACAAACACCCACTAATATGATTGAGCAAGAACATGCCACGCCGTTGATGATGCAGTGTTTATTCTTCTCTGGTCTGACTGACTGGACAGTATGTTCTGAAGATGTTGGTCGACTCAGAATCGCACACACCCCTGACCGTGTCACTCCTTGGGAGTGTTTCCCATCAAATTGTAAGCAAATGAAATTGAGAAATTTTCTGACAAACATTAGGAGTTTACCAGGTGAAATAAAGATGTAAAATATCTGCATATAAATGTGTGCAGGGGTCATAAGATCAAGTTACACGCTGCCAGAGGTTGACATCGTAGGTGAACATTGGATACCATTCCAGACTCTATATAACTTTGGATACCATTCCAGACTCTATATAACATTGGATACCATTCCAGACTCTATATAATTCAGTCAAATCAGTGGTTTTAAAACAATGAAAATACAAAAAAACAAAGATACAGACAAAGTGGTGTGAACGAAATTGCCCTAGCTTCGAAACGGTGGCATGTGGAATCAAACCATCGATCGACAGTCGGGTGTTCCAGCCTATAGGCCATCTCCGGCTAAAGCCTCTGCATTGCTCTATATGCACCACGCCCACGATAGCACACCCGCAAACATTATCACACGCGTGAAAAGTACCACATGAAACTAATAGGGCTTACACAGAACAGCCAGGGGCATACAGTTGTTTGAGTAGCATCTATTTACTGAGTCAATTCATGGCTAGATTATTTATGCTATAAAATACACCATATTTATGTTACGTAAAGTTCGGAAATTTCAGAAACCGATAGATTTATGAGTGACTGAAGGACATACAGTAGACAAATATCCCACCAAAAGCGACAGTTCGGTGGAACGATTCTACTAAAATAAAATTCGAAGTTGCTGTTCAAGGAATAGCTGGTAATAAAACGTGTCAGAGGTTGCTATATGATAGAGAATATGCCTTCATTGCCCTAACACACATCCAACCCGTGTTAACGCCTCTCGCTTAACATAGTATTAAACTAGTAGATGGTCAATAAATCTGGTAAACATACCCATTAAGAGACGAATCGTTCGACAGTGAATTGGCTGCTCTGTTTCACGACGCCGACCGCCTTGTTAGCATGGACATTAATCCTGTTGAGGTATATTGAAATTATTACTCGGAGACACAGCATGTTGTCATGACTATGGTCGTGCAGGTGTGCCGACATCAATCAATCAAGCTTGTCGCATGCGTCACTGTGCCGGAACCGCCATTAAACCGAGGGACGTTTAAAGGCCTTTTCGTAATGTGAAGCAGAACATCCTACTACCAACCGCTATCGAAACAACATGTAGGTACCAGTTTGGCGCTAGCGAGACACGGTAGGAGACTAGTTAAACAGGTGGATCGTCAACGGAGAGAGATCACAGTGTTCGAATTATCTATGTTCCATGTCTGTGCAATTTCGTTCACCCCACGTCGCCCCAGTTCTATATGCTGTACAAGCGAGTACTTGGCAGTGATGCAACTGTCGGTTGAACCGCTTTTAAATAATAATTGCAGCATAGCTGAACGCTTCCCAGATTACATGAACTGTTAGTGTTAGCAATCGTAGGAAAAGGGAGAAGACTGCAACTGAGATGAGAGGACTGCGTAAGAAAGGCGGAGGAAGTGCCAAGTGTAGGGAAACGGCTGCCGATAGGGAGTGGAAATGGATAACAGCTGGGGTTGGGCCGCAGTACAAAAATAGCGTCAGCCCTTTATAGAGGGAAAAACGAGGAAGAACAATTAACATAAACAGGTTTAACAAGGTAAAGTGTAGTGGTAAGAACAGTTACCATAAACAGGTCTGCCATGGTAAAGTGTAGTGGTAAGAACAGTTACCATAAACAGGTCTGCCATGGTAAAGTGTAGTGGTAAGAACAGTTACCACAAACAGGTCTGCCATGGTAAAGTGTAGTGGTAAGAACAGTTACCACAAACAGGTCTGCCATGGTAAAGTGTAGTGGTAAGAACAGTTACCACAAACAGGTCTGCCATGGTAAAGTGTAATGGTAAGAACAGTTACCACAAACAGGTCTGCCATGGTAAAGTGTAGTGGTAAGAACAGTTACCATAAACAGGTCTGCCATGGTAAAGTGTAGTGGTAAGAACAGTTACCACAAACAGATATGTCATTGTAAAGTGTACTGGTAAGAACAGTTACCATAAACAGGTCTGCCATGGTAAAGTGTAGTGGTAAGAACAGTTACGACAAACAGGTCTGCCATGGTAAAGTGTTGTGGTAAAAACAGTTACCACAAACAGGTCTGCCATGGTAAAGTGTAGTGGTAAGAATAGTTACCATAAACAGGTCTGCCATGGTAAAGTGTAGTGGTAAGAATAGTTACCACAAAAAGATATGTCATTGTAAAGTGTACTGGTAAGAACAGTTACCATAAACAGGTCTGCCATGGTAAAGTGTAGTGGTAAGAACAGTTACCACAAACAGGTCTGCCATGGTAAAGTGTAGTGGTAAGAACAGTTACGACAAACAGGTCTGCCATGGTAAAGTGCAGTGGTAAAAACAGTTACCACAAACAGGTCTGCCATGGTAAAGTGTAGTGGTAAGAACAGTTACCACAAACAGGTCTGCCATGGTAAAGTGTAGTGGTAAGAACAGTTACCATAAACAGGTCTGCCATGGTAAAGTGTAGTGGTAAGAACAGTTACCACAAACAGGTCTGCCATGGTAAAGTGTAGTGGTAAGAACAGTTAAGACAAACAGGTCTGCCATGGTAAAGTGTAGTGGTAAGAACAGTTACGACAAACAGGTCTGCCATGGTAAAGTGTAGTGGTAAGAACAGTTACCACAAACAAGTCTGCCAAGGTAAAGTGTAGTGGTAAGAACAGTTACCACAAACAGATATGTCATGGTAAAGTGTAGTGGTAAGAACGGTTAACATAAACAGATCTGCCATGGTAAAGTGTAGTTGTAAGAACAATTACCATAAACAGGTCTGCCATGGTAAAGTGTAGTGGTAAGAACAGTTACCACAAACAGGTCTGCCGAGGTAAAGTGTAATGGTAAGAACAGTTACCACAAACAGGTCTGCCATGGTAAAGTGTAGTGGTAAGAACAGTTACCATAAACAGGTCTGCCATGGTAAAGTGTAGTGGTAAGAATAGCTACCACAAACAGATATGTCATTGTAAAGTGTACTGGTAAGAACAGTTACCATAAACAGGTCTGCCATGGTAAAGTGTAGTGGTAAGAACAGTTACGACAAACAGGTCTGCCATGGTAAAGTGTTGTGGTAAAAACAGTTACCACAAACAGGTCTGCCATGGTAAAGTGTAGTGGTAAGAATAGTTACCATAAACAGGTCTGCCATGGTAAAGTGTAGTGGTAAGAATAGTTACCACAAACAGATATGTCATTGTAAAGTGTACTGGTAAGAACAGTTACCATAAACAGGTCTGCCATGGTAAAGTGTAGTGGTAAGAACAGTTACCACAAACAGGTCTGCCATGGTAAAGTGTAGTGGTAAGAACAGTTACGACAAACAGGTCTGCCATGGTAAAGTGCAGTGGTAAAAACAGTTACCACAAACAGGTCTGCCATGGTAAAGTGTAGTGGTAAGAACAGTTACCACAAACAGGTCTGCCATGGTAAAGTGTAGTGGTAAGAACAGTTACCATAAACAGGTCTGCCATGGTAAAGTGTAGTGGTAAGAACAGTTACCACAAACAGGTCTGCCATGGTAAAGTGTAGTGGTAAGAACAGTTACGACAAGCAGGTCTGCCATGGTAAAGTGTAGTGGTAAGAACAGTTACGACAAACAGGTCTGCCATGGTAAAGTGTAGTGGTAAAAACAGTTACCACAAACAGGTCTGCCATGGTAAAGTGAAGTGGTAAGAACAGTTACCACAAACAGGTCTGCCATGGTAAAATGTAGTGGTAAGAACAGTTACCATAAAGAGGTCTGCCATGGTAAAGTGTAGTGGTAAGAACAGTTACCACAAACAGGTCTGCCAAGGTAAAGTGTAGTGGTAAGAACAGTTACCACAAACAGATATGTCATGGTGAAGTGTAGTGGTAAGAACAGTAGTTACCATAAACAGGTCTGCCATGGTAAAGTGTAGTGGTAAGAACAGTTACCACAAACAGGTCTGCCATGGTAAAGTGTAGTGGTAAGAACAGTTACCATAAACAGGTCTGCCATGGTAAAGTGTAGTGGTAAGAACAGTTACCACAAACAAGTCTGCCAAGGTAAAGTGTAGTGGTAAGAACAGTTACCACAAACAGATATGTCATGGTAAAGTGTAGTGGTAAGAACGGTTAACATAAACAGATCTGCCATGGTAAAGTGTAGTTGTAAGAACAATTACCATAAACAGGTCTGCCATGGTAAAGTGTAGTGGTAAGAACATTTACCATAAACAGGTCTGCCATGGTAAAGTGTAGTTGTGAGAACAGTTACCACAAACAGGTCTGCCATGGTAAAGTGTAGTGGTAAGAACAGTTACCACAAACAGGTCTGCCATGGTAAAGTGTAGTTGTGAGAACAGTTACCATAAACAGGTCTGCCATGGTAAAGTGTAATGGTAAGAACAGTTACCATAAACAGGTCTGCCATGGTAAAGTGTAATGGTAAGAACATTTACCATAAACAGCTATGCCATGGTGTAAAGTGTAATGGACATCGAGCAACGGAGAAGCTCAGAAATCAAACATTTTATTTTTATCCCCCCGATCTTCTTCCAGGTTTCCGACAACAAAGATTGGATGGCTCACAGTTGGCATAACATGTCTACTGATGGTGGCTAGCACTGCTTCTTGTGGCGTAGAGAGGGATGACGCCAGTCTAGGTATGCCTTCACTTACATATTGAACTTTGCTGGACTCTCGATAAGCCAATGCCTTCCTTTTCCACTTGCCATCTGTGTCTTTTGCCTTGGTTGGCAATCTTGTTATCGTGTTAAATATTTAATCCGAATGTACACGCATTAAAGTTATATATTATAATTACATGATGATTACCTTACCTACACAGTCTCTTCGGGCCTCGTGACCCATACGGTTGCAGTGCTCCTTATTTAATTATCTTCATGTTTGCACACCTGTGTGGTTTTATGTATCCCAACCTAGTTATTGTCTCCCTTTTCCTACTGTTTTCGTTTGTGCATACGCAGTGGTCTTGGTAAAGTTTCGTAAACACTGTCGTTTGTGTCGTGCTAATGCATTACACCATTCACGACGAGACACTGGTGCTACACCGTGGTGATGCACCCTGGTGCTACACCGTGGTGTTACAGAACCTTGTGCTACACCGTGGTGGTACAAACCCTGGTGCTACAGACTCTGGTGCTACACCGTGGTTCCGCTCTGTGCAACACGGGATCGATCAGCCAGAACATTGTCTGGATTGATTGGTTTCACAGATAGGTGAAGCGCCCATTAAAACTTACGTAGGGCCTAGTGTTATTACAGAGATAAACTTGTGCGAGCGATATTTATAAAGGAGTTTACCGTGACCAAGGAAATAGGTCATGAGTATGTATCCTAACCAAGGCGTTAACTTGGAGAAAGTCCTTTATTCAATAAGTTGGCGGATACCTAACAAATTATATGATAAAACGTTGTGAGCTTCTTTTGATGTTTTGTAAAACATGTATTTCTATATTAATAAATTAATGTGCCTACTGGTGTCATTAATTTCACGAACGTTTCCTAACAATTGTAACGGTACTTAGTATATCGTTTCTTAATAAGCACAATCACGCCTCTGTACAAAATATAATGTAAGAAAATATTTATTTGTCCCAATGACAACATAATTCATACAAAAACCTTGATTATACAAATATGCAAAAGTGTAAAGCAAAAACAATCAATCAATAAACTGAAATAATACATACATAATATAGCAAATGTGTTTTATTCAATGTTCAATATTAACTCATACTAAGACCGGACATTGTCGCTATCGTAGAAGCCATCTGACTAATAACATGTCAGTTACCAGCAATACACTACCGCTTCAGCCGAGACACCGAGACTGCCGGCGTTGTGCAAGCTGCCGGCCGTCCCTGGCGTATGTCTTGCGTATTTCCCTCGCTGGTTCTTCAACAGCAAGACCGGCAAGTGCGAGAGATTCATCTACGGCGGCTGTGGCGGTAACAAGAACAACTTCAATACTAAGGAAGAGTGCGACAAGACGTGCTGGTGTCCACCGCCGTGTCGATGCTACTGCGAATTTGGTTTCCAGATCGACGAGTATGGTTGTCGAATTTGCAAATGCGTAGACCCGTGCAAGGTACCGTTGTGTTATGGGTGGTAAAGGGTATAATTGTAGACTGAAGTAGAAGAACACACATTCGTTCACGGGGATTTACCATGTTCCACTAGCTCGCTAATGACATTCACTTGTACTTCTAACTATTCGTTAGTGAGGGTCCATGAATGGCACATAACTATATTCTTTTAAACTCTGGCGATTCTTGGATCATTTATTGGACAAAAATGTGTTTTTCGTGTTTCAAACTACACGTGTTAACTATCGTAAACCAAGTAGCAATCCCCGTCCACTGGTGCAGGTGAATGTTTTACAATACTAATTATCATACATTATTCATTTACTTAATTATTGTTTTAAATAGAGCAGTATGTTTGTAGTTACCCATACAGGTTGGATAATATATTATTTATGTTCATGTGTATTTAGTTTGTTTCTCGGTGTTTCGCTTATTCGAGCCTCACAAAGATGTAATCTTAGTTTCGGTGAAACCGCTATTTAACCTGGTTGGTAATTTGAGAAAGCACTTGAAACGTCTGCAAAATCGTCGTGAATGTATATCACCCATGCATGTTTCCTGGCATATGGCAGGGCTGACGGTTAGTGTAATGGTCAGCTAAATCATACCAAAATGTCAGTTTACGCGAGCTAGTTGTACTCCTGTTGGGAGGCGACACGGTGTCGCATGATAATGGCCCAGCTAAATTTTGCGCGTTTAGACCTAGATATAGACTGGCGCCACTCCCGGCTGAACCTTTTATCACAGGTTACAACTAATTAACCTGCTGTTGGCCGCTGATTGGCCAATGCTTTAAAATCGCACAATCGTAGGCACAAATTAACTTCTAAAATCGGTCATTTGATATATATATATATATATATATATATATATATATATATATATATATATATATATATATATATATATATATATATATATATATATATATATATATATATATATATATATATATATCAAATGCCGTCCAATTGAGCAATCAATCGCTATTATAAACGAATGAGCAACACAATAAAATTGGCAGCTAATACTTTCTATGCAAATGTAACTCTCTGTTTCTCGTTCAGGGAGTCTTCTGCCCGCCTGGTCAAATATGTGAAGCAAAGAAAGTGTTTTGCAAAAAAGCGCCATGTCCGCCTGTGACGCAATGTGTCGGTGAGTGGTAGTGATGTTTAAACAGAATAGTTGTTCCCTTTAAATAATAATAATAATAAAGAGCATTGTCGCTTTCAAACATCAAGTATGTAGGTTCAGCTGATGTCATTTCTATGTCATATCCTGATATGTCTGTTTTAAACGGATTACTAAGACAGATTGATAAAACAGAAAAGCCCTCTATGTGTCTATATCTTATTTGGATCATGTTGCAAGGCATAAACTATATCTATTCTAATTTAACTGCCCATATGTGTTTTAATGAACCACAATTTACAAATATAACATGACCGTTATCTTTTTATGAATACCAATCTTGCAGTTCATCATGCAACGTATACAATATATTCGAGTCGACACATTCAAATTAAACAGATATTGGTTAACTTATACGAAACAACTGTGGTTCATGAAACAGATTTGTGCTGTCATTATGTTATACTGATATTGCATAGCATGAGTGTATGGTGATAACGATCATCAGACTATGTACTGTTAAATAATTAGACAACCATGCGGTGTGCGGCTGACAGTGTCGTAGATATCATCACAATCTCTTGCAGTTCCAGACCCGACCTGCTGCGACGGTCGGCCGTACGACCACGTGAAGCAAGTCTGCTGCCAGAGAAGACTGTACGACAGAGAAGACGACGTCGACTGTTGTGCCGTCGACTCCATCTATCGCGTCAACCCGCCCTATAACGGCATCAAAGAGATCTGCTGCCAAGGAGTCGTGCAGGAACGGCCCAACAACGCCGAGTGCTGCGCCGAGAAGGCCTTCGACGTCAAGCGCCAGTTCTGTTGCCAGGGCAACCTCTACAATCGTCACCCAGACGTCATATGTCCCGGATGCTGCGGAGGTTTGTATGCAAAATATACGTAAACATAGGTCTCATTTTGTATGTTGTATGGATAATACTGATGATTTTAGACTTTGCCGCCAATCTGATCCGCGGGTCGTCCGACCACATTTAGTACTTTGGAAAAAACATCCAAATGCGATCCGTCCTTGGAAGTCCTATCTATGTGTCTGGTGGCGATATATGTCCGACACGTAGTGTAAAGTCTGTATGTTGCAGAACTATTGTTGCACTTTATAGATGATATTAAAGCTCATATACAAGTAGGACGAATGACAATATATAACTTAGCGTCACCTATATATATATATATATATATATATATATATATATATATATATATATATATATATATATATATATATACATATATATATATATATATATATATATATATATATATATATATATATATATATATATATATATATATATATATATGTATATATATATATATATATATATATATATATATATATATATATATATATATATATTATATATATATATATATATATATATATATATATATATTTATATAGATATATATATATGTATATATATTTATATTTATCTATATATATATATATATATATATATATATAAATATATATATATATATATATATACTATACATATATATATATATATATATATATATATATATATATATATATATACGATCCATTGGAAGAAAGATCGTGGATCTGAAGAAAACAGCGTAATATTGGAAATTGTAGTGTAGTGGTAAGAACAGTTACCACAAACAGGTCTGCGAAGGCAAAGTGTAGTGGTAAGAACAGTTACCACAAACATATATGTCATGGTAAAGTGTAGTGGTAAGAACAGTTACCATAAACAGGTCTGCCATGGTAAAGTGTAGTGGTAAGAAAGGTTACCACAAACAGGTCTGCCATGGTAAAGTATAGTGGTAAGAACAGTTACCATAAACAGGTCTGCCATGGTAAAGTGTAGTGGTAAGAACAGTTACCACAAACAGGTCTGCCAAGGTAAAGTGTAGTGGTAAGAACAGTTACCATAAACAGGTATGCCATGGTAAAGTGTAATGTTGGAAATTGTTTTGAAATGAACATATTAAGTGGTGAAGATTTATAATGCAACTCTTTAGTGTCGTTCTCAGAAGATATCAATTGGATCTTACCTAAAATCATCCGTGAGAAATACGAGATTAAATTAATTGCCCAGAAAATGCAGATGCATTTCACAAATATCAATCACAATTAAAACTCACTCAGCGAGCAAGCATGCGATATTCTTTATAAATGCTCTTGTCTTTATAAATGCTCTTTGTTCCTGTTTACCTAGTGTTTCACAGTGTGCCACTATAAACGTTGTGTTTGTCAGCCAAGCCGTACAGCACTATGGATGAACTGTGCTGCGACGGCGCCGTTGTCTGGAAGCCAAGGAACGGTGCGTGCTGCGGCAAGAAGGCGTACAACGAATTGGAGGAGATCTGCTGTGACGGAGTGATACAGAAGCGACCGCCTAACGCCGAGTGCTGTGGCAAGAAGGCTTATGACTCCCGCAAGTTCGTCTGTTGCGGTGGCAGAGTGCAGGAGAGGCCAAACAACGCGTTCGGCTGATTTCTTTCAAGTCACAAATGTTTAATTCTCACAGTCTGATATTAAACTTTAGTTTATGCTATCATACGCCTCTTCTACAGCATGACGACAAAGCCTTTTGTTAACTAGGCTACATCAGTAAACCGACTAGTGACTGCTATGCACTTGCTGATATTTATAATAATGTTTGTATGACTTGTTTCCAGCTTTCTTCTAAAACCAAATAAAGTTGATCAGCATGGTGTGTTTCTTGCAATGTTATCAGATGTGTCACCTTATTTCGGTGTGTTATCGTAGTCACTCTGAAATGGTCAAATAAACCCAATAGCCCTGTCATTAGAGCACCAACCTGACACTTACGCCTCCCGTAAAAGTCCAACCGCTTGTTTGCATTAGGTTCTTTAAAGTTAACCAAGTGCTCAAATAGTGTGTCTCCAATGTTAATGGTCCGCCCCTTCATTCATAAAACGTGTGCGGTCAGTAGGAATTACCAGGACCCGGTTTATGGTCTTACTTGTGTACCATTTACTACGGGTCATATTTGTTAAAATATCAATTGTGCTCTAGAATCTCAGTTTTCTTGCAACTTGCAGCGCACATTTATCGTTTGATTTGACGGTCGTAAGATTTCGGACAATGCTAACCACACCCCAGTCACGGTGGTCTTAGAAATGTTCGCAAAGCGGCGCCGCCGAGTTCTCGGCTGACGTCAGAGATTCGCCTCTATGTACTGAACACCTGCACATCATTAGCATACCGAGCGTGATTAATGTGATATACTTCAGAGTACAGAAAGACACCTTGGTAGTTAAACTGAATGTCTCTACATGTATTGCCCTCGTATAACACAGGAATACTATATATGGCTGCATAAATCGTCTTGCCTGCTTTCTCTCGTTGTAGCGTAGGATAAAACGAGGATTTACTGTGGTAATCTGAATCATGATATGCCCCCCACCCCCAATAATTCATAACACCTGAATGCAAACATTCACCTGAATGCGTGATGTGCACTAGTTGGCACAGTGAAGAACCAAACTGAATCAATTGCCTTCAGCTTCAGACGAAGATATATAGAGGGTGCGTAGACTACGTTAGTAGTTATAGTGTGCTAATGAAACATCAAAAGAGCAGCCCATAAAGAGCAGCCCATGTAACTTCCGGTATAGAGGCTTCTGGGTAGCCTCAGCGCCCTCTAGCGGTGACCTACATCCACCACGAGCGCCCCCTAGCGACTGGAGATAACCCTAACGGTCATAACCTTGTGTGTGTGTGTGTTGATCTATGACCGGGTAGTGACCGTGACGAATCATACGTAGTAATTATAGGGTCATTAGTAATTAATAATAGGGTCGTTAATTATATCAACTATCAAAGGGGACTAATGGAGACGAGAAATCAACGCAACACGATAGGGTACGAGTGCACACGTATTTTATTGAGTATAATACAAGCAGCATGGCGATACATCAAGCGTGGTAGCGTGTAATATCACTACAACTACAACTACGATGAATATATATGAATCGACTTGCGTATGTTGACCATCGCGTCAGAGGTCGTGAGCTTAGGGATGTTTCCACCGCGCCAGAGGCTCGAGGATGACGACGAGGCGACTTGCGGATGTTTACCATCACGCCAGAGGTCGCGAGCTTACGGGTGGTGCACCACCTCGCCAGAGGCTCGAACGAAGATGATGTGGTGTACTGCTGCTACTATGAGCGATAATACAGTGTACCACAATATCGCAGCTGTTTTAAGCCAATCAAATACGCGGCAATCATTAACTACCGAACAGGTACCGAATATATCATCAGTCTCTGTAAGATACACGATAGTAGGGTATACCCTTTTTCAATAGTCTCATCCAATCGAACACTTCAACATCGTTATTGACCAGATTAGTGTGGAACATGTTTACGAAACTCTTCATAGAAGAACCTTTACAACGAAACATTACATAAGCAACACAATATTGTCCGCAAACGTTAGACAGAGGACTCTGAAGCCTCTGGGTATTATGAGTCCATTCGGAACAGTGTTTGTTCAGGAAGGTGCGGAACGCTGCGTAACGAGGCGGCAGTCCGTACGAGCAGAAGTATTCGCCGCGTCCGTCGGCGTCCAGGTACAGCGCTATCCAATGTTCGCCTGGTTCGTCGCCGTTGTCGGTGTTGCACACGAAGGCTGCGGGTAGAGTGCCGTCTATCGTAGTGGGTAGTCCGTCTCTGGGTACGACGCCGCGAAATATAGTTCTGGTGCACGGGTCCACCGCCAGTAGTCTAGCGATCTGCAGGGTGTCCATTTTAGTAGTCGTAGATGACGTTGCGATTCTTGTCGATTTCCAGCACGGACTCGAGTTCGGCGTAGGCGACGACGTTCACGGTGTTCAGCAGCGCATTGCGGAAATGAACTTCTATGCGCAGGTTGCCCTTTTGTACCAGATGGAAGCAGGGACCGTCGCACTGATCGGGGTCAGGTCGAAACCGAAGAAGGTGTAGCCGTGTCGGTAGTCGCTGCGAGTCAGTCCGTTCCCTTCGTCCTGCCACAACTTACCGGTCGACGAGAACAGACTCATGTAGCTTCTGACAAAGAGGTTGTCTTCAAAATTCGGCTGGAAAGGTTTGGAGGGTATCTGTCGTCCGTCGACGTACACCGCGAGGAAGCTGATGGCGTTGTTCTTGGCGTGGAAGGGATTCTTGGCGTACGCTCCGTTGTAGGCATCGTTGTCGACGCAGCCCAGCACCAGACGTTTCGGCAGGGTACCGAGGAACAGGTTCTCGTACGTGTGCGAGCGAGTGCCGGCAGGAATGGAGTACACCTTGCACTCGACGGACCGCATCGGATACTTGACCGTACTCTTCTCCATAGCCTTGACGTGTGCTATCTGCACGGTGGGATTCACGGTGACTTTCTTTGCAAACAAGCAGGCATTGACTATTTGTATCTTGTAATCGGGGTTTGCTCCACCAGCCATGAGTGCAAAAGCAGGTTTGCTACGCACCAGTCGTATCTTGACGTCGACGCCGTTGATGAGGAATTTATCCTGCAGAAAGAGGTCCACGTGGAGACGACCCATCATATCGACAACACGGCTCCTCAGGATGTTCTGTCGTCGAGCTACGAACCCTTCGTTAGCTGCGGGTCCGTTGGCTATCTCGCAGGCGTCCATGCGAGTGGCCGTGTCCTTGTGCCACAGCTGACTCGTCAGTTGCGTGTCCTTGGCATCGGGACCGTAGCTGAGCAGCGTCTCTATGTAGGCGCGATACGCATACGTGTTGGTCGAAGGGGTCACGAGCGTACCGTTCAGGGAGACGTCGGCTTGACTGATCAGTGCATGCATCCAGTTATTCACCGGTGCCACGGGATCGACCAAGTCGATATCGTCCCCGTTGGCTCGTGTCACCTTCGCTTGCACGTGCAGTATCGTGTTGGCGAGATCCAGGTAATCGTCTCCCGATCCGGGTATGAGGAATTCTATCGGTCCACCCGAGTCCAGAGAGGACAAAGGCTGATGTTCCACTACGTGACTGTCGATGATGCTGGTCTGAGTGGGGGGTACGGTAAAGAGATCCAGCTCGGTCTTGACCCCTTCACACGACTGTTTATGTACGAATGCCATCGTCGTCGTCGAATATGTCGGCCTCGCGTTTCGTAGACGTCTGTCTCTTGCGTCGTCTCTTTGCTAAAGTGACTCCTTTCTTTGCCGGCGCGCGTTTTATACGTTTACGAGGTCGTACGCCAGGAACCATACGCATCAGATTCCTACCGGCATCTGTGACGCGTCGTTTGGTTGCCTTTTTATGCTCTGTCCAGACATGACGTCGTCGGCTATGCGCACGCCGGTCTTCAACGCTCCCCTTCCCAACGCAACGGCACCTCTCTTGATGAGTGGCATGGCGCTGCGCAGCAGACCGGTGAACAGACTACCTAGTCCGTGTCCCCGCTGATATTGAGCACCAGCAAAGTAGGGCAGCGCACCACCTGCCTGACGTGCATAATACTCGTTGTAATTCATCTTCAGAACAGTCCGATCCTGCGCCGTCGAAAATGAAGTGTCACGGTCACTCTACCGTACTCGAATGGCACGCGTCGTCCTGTGTCGTCCCTTATATCGATTTCAATCGACTTGAAGTGCGAGTACAACAGAGGCGCGTAGTGAATGTTAGTGAACCTGTCGGATACCGTTTCGCCGTGACTTCCGACAACCGGAAGGGCTCGCAACAAAGGTGCGACAGTGTCACCTACTATGCGAGACTCCACGACGTCTGTGTAAACGTATATGGTATCGAACCCTTGATTCATCTGCACCACGTGTTCGGCTTCTTTACGGTAGGTATAAGGACCATCGGGAGTGTCTTTGGGTGGTAAAAACACGGTGACCGACGGTGTGAGACCGAGATTCCTTCCACCTTCCGCATTCTCGTCCGTTGTTATCGTCTCTGCTGTTGCTGTCGCTGATGTCATGATCGATGGCGGACTGGTGACCACTGTGGGGTCGAAACCTAACATTCTTGCCAATGCACTGCGGTGAGGTACAGTGAACTCGGTGCCTGGTGTCATGTGCATCGTCATTTTTTGAGTGACGGGACTGTAGGTCAACTTTGCTCGCATCTTATCCGTCGCCATACTGTCCAGTCCCCTGTTGACGTGATCCATCAATATCGTGGGAGACTTGTAATATCCAGCACTGATCCTTGCATTCGAGGTTAGACCCACAGCAATAGTCTCGTTAAGGAAGAGCCAGGTGTCGTGCGTTCCTAAGTTGTACCACGTATGCGGGTACTGTATTTCTGCCAACCCGCATTCCCACTCGCCAGTCAGATCGATAAGTCGAGGTAAGTCTGTGATGTAATGAGCCAACGTATTGTTGGGATACATCTTCATGGATGCGTTGCTAGGCAGTGTCAGGTAGAAATCACTCGCCATGACGTCTCAACGTGGGATTGGGAAGCAGGTAACCCAAAGAACTACTCAACAGAGCCGTCCACAAATTAGAATTCTCGTGACCTGTGGTCAGATTGTAAATGCTTATTAGAATGACCGTAAACAAGACGAGCACCTGACACAGAAAGACTATTTCCTCTTTAGGACACGCGGTACCGAACAGATGCCAAGGAGTGCTACTACCGCTACTGCTACCGCTACTGTCCTCTACGTTCTGCGCGTCAGTACTGTCCTCTACTACTACGTCCTCTTGTTCCTCCTGATCGACGACGGTGAAATCTCGTGTTGTCGTGTCATGTGTCATGTCTCGAATGGAGTCTTACCGAACGCGTGGCTAGTCTTTATAGTAGACTGCACCAGTGCCTTGGCATCTATCCAGCTGTTGAATTTGGAGGGGTAGCCAAACCATTTCACGAAAACTTGATTTCGTCCACCTACCTTGCGCCGGTCCAGGACCTCTTGCACGTAGAACAGTTTATCGGGGGATACCAACACTTTCTGCAACTCCATTTCGTAGAAGGTACCTTCCAGCACTTCGCCGAGATCGTCCTTCAATCGATACACGGGTGGATCGGAGGGATGAACCTCGTGTATCGTGAAAATCTCTTCGCTCCAGTTCGCCGTGTACCCCTTTTCGAACTTACCTTTGTACTTGCTGATACGTACGCGATCCGACACGCGCAACTTGGGCACGCCTTTACCGTCGTGACCGTACAGTCGCTGCCACACCTTTTCCTGATTACGGTAACTCACCTGTGAAGGAGCCATGCCGATACTGCGGTGGTAGCTGTTGTTGTACGAATGCACCAGGTCCTGAAGGATGTTGATGTATCGCCACGTCTGGTGTTTCGTGAAGTATCGCCACATGCGTGTCTTCAACGTCCTGTTGAATCTTTCCACGATGCACGCCTTCGTCTCCGCGTTGTGCGTGGAGAAGTGATGGATGTTGTGCTTCTTCAATAGAGTCTGGACGGATCTGTTCAGAAATTCCTTTCCTTGGTCTGTCTGCAACACCTTTGGCCAGCCTTTGCTGAACGTGCTGTCAAGTGCCGCTACCAACGACGCCGCGGACTTGTTCTTCATGGGAACACACCAGGCCACTTTCGAGAAGACGTCGATCACCGTGAGGAGAAAGGTCATACCGTCGTTGTGCTTTTTCAAATGCGACAGATCGACGAGATCGGCCTGCCACTGCTGATGCAGACCGCTCACGATGACGCGGCGTCTCTCGAAACGACGTCTAGCCGGCTTGTGTAGGGTATAGGCGTCCTGTTCCGACAACCATTCCGCGACCTTTTTCTTGATATGTGCGTGACGCGTCGCAAGGCATCGGGTCCGCCGTAACTACCTACCCTTTTCGGATCGAAGTAGACCGTCCTAAGTGCTCGTTCTTTCTTCGGTGCCATTAAAAGAGTTCCGATGGACTGACGGTTGTGACGTTTACTGCGCAGCACGGTGCGCAGCACGGTTCGTGACGAGTAAGAAAGAATACGCTGACGTACACCAGAAGTCCCACTACCACACCCAAGACGATGACGAATGATCTATATTCTAGTACTGTGATCATACTCTGCAGAGCAAATGTTGTAAAGATTTCGCACTACGGCGTCAGCAATCAAGTACAGTCCAACGCAAAATACTGTAACGACGACGGAACGGTAGTACGTGTCCTGTGGATCGTTCGACATCGCAGTGCACACTGAGCTGTGGACGCGTGTTGCAACGACTTAAATGTCTTCCCAACTAGCCAATGACGTCAGTGCCTTGCGTTGACGTTCTGGAGGTGGGGTGAGCATGGAATGTTCCATTTGTCCGCGTCGACGAGCGAGGGGTGTCCAACTGAGCGATCTTCTTGCGCTAGCACCACCACCAGAGCGAGGAGTAGCCGGCATTCGACGACGACCTGGAGTGGTGGATGTGCTCGGTGTCGGTGCCTGGCGTATGTAGTCTCTCCTGGCGACGTTACCGACCAACTCCATGGGCAGGTTCATGGCACGGAGTTGTCTTGCAAACGGTTGCCATCCCGTCGGATTGGTCTTTCTCTTGCGCAACACATCGTTCACGAGATCCACCACGTTACTTCCGGCGATGGGCACACCCTCGTGTATCAGTTCGCCGCGGGCGGTCCAAGACATGTTTCTTTTCATGCGTTCCATCAACCGTCTGGCTTTGCCTTGCATGGTCTTGGGAACGGTATCCACGACGTCGGCTTCCATCTCGTTAGCAGGAGCTGCCCCCGCCTCCGCCCCCAGCCCCGACCCCGGCCCCGGCCCCGGCCCAGACTCGTTCACCGAGATCACTCGTGTCGGTTCCTTGGCGTGTTTATCGGACAAGACGTTATACCGTTGCAACACCTGATTATACAATGTGACCTTGGTCCTGTCGTCGAGGTCCTTTCTGTCGAGGATGGCCGTCATCTCGTCATCGAGAGCTCGCACCTTCTTACCTAAGGTATCCGTCGGGGGTGATCGAAGCGTGTCCAACATTCGTGGATCTACCAAGGCCATCTTGCGTGCATGTTCCATCTAACCTCCCGAACGAAGGTGACGCGACCTGGTTGCTTGCGGGAGCAGCACCTCTCGAAGCAAGGGTAGAAACACCGAACTTGCCAACGGTGCTAGGAAGGCCGATAGGAACCCTCCGCTCTGTCCTTCGCCGACCTGTCGGTTCAGCAAGAGGCGTCTTCTTCTACCGGCCGACGTTCGACTGTGAGCCAACTCCCGTAACCTCTTCCTGTATTTACTCAAACGACGCCTCTGTAATGCAGACAATGGAATGTTCTGTTTTAATATGTTGTAGGCACACTCGGCTAGCGCACACAAAAGATCGGCGTCAGCGTTTTCGATGATGGCTCTTTTCAGTTTGTTGTTCTTGATCCTGTTCAGAGCCTGTATGCATATAATGTGTCTCTTCACCAGAGCAGACATGGTGGGAATGAAGAGACTATCCACGCGTGCGGTCTTTTTATACCTTCGGCAAGTACACGTACTGAACACCGTCGTCTGGAAAGATGGCCGTGCGCAGACGCATGTCCTCGGGCGTGTCCTGCTTGAGATCGACCAATAGATAACCGTACGGTACCGAAGTGGCGTCTTTAAAAGCCTCTTGAACGAATTTGCCGCGCCCTGGATACATCTGTCGAGCCAAGTGCGACATCTGCGATGCGTCACGAGGATTCTTGAACACCACCATGTACTGAGAATTCAGACTGATGGTACGACTCTCTTTGTTTTTGGGGAAAAGGTTCTGTACGAGATACAGCACGGACGTGTTCCTGTGATGACTCTTTTTAGTGAACAAGGTCGTGACCCGTTCGTCCGTTTCTGCCATGAGATCGTCTATGACGATGAGGTTCCTCGTCGACGAATCGAACATGCTGGCACTCGGCAATCCTTCCTCGAAGCACACGTCCGTCAAGTCCATCGTTGCGTAAGCCTCTTGCCATTCTCCGTAACACCACGTGATCCGTTCGGGAGGAGGATCGATCATCGCAGCAGCGTGACGTAGCATACGCGTCACGAAAGTACTTTTGCCGCATCCCGTCGGACCGGCGACGATGCACGTGAAAGGATGTTTCCACCGCGCGTCCATGGTCGCTTATGAAAGACGACCGCAGTGCATCGTCCTTTTCTACACGTCCACCGGACCCGTGCTCACCCCGTCCTCGTGCACCACTCGTTTGGGATAGAAGTAGGTGAGAGCCGCTCGTTCCTGCACGTACGTCATCACGGTCGAGTGACGCACCCGGAACCCGCGGTTCTTTCCACTTCCGCTCCGACGGTTGGTGAGCACCTCCAGGAACGCGTTCGTGTCGATGTCGTTGTGACGTTTGCTCAGTCCTTTGGTGCTGTATTTGTCGGTAGGTCCGAAACAATAGTACGTCTTGCTGCACAACCCCACGAACCCGTCGCCGGACCATTCCACCTTGAACAGACCAGGTGTCCTCTTGTCGTACGCCCTACGCGCTTTACAGCACGCCTCGTCGCCGACCCACGGTCTATTGGCGAGTCGACAGCGCACGTACTCGTTCCGATGGTCGTCGCAACATTCGGACGGCAACCATTCGGAACGGTGTCGGAAATAATGTTCTCGTAGTTCCGGAGTCACGAGGGTGTCGACGGACTCGCCGGCCAAGGCCAAATAGGCAGAATCTGTATCTGTCTCGCAGTACTGAAAAAGAGGGCGCTCCAGGTACCTGTCGATGAAGTCGTAGTAGAACTGTAACATGCGCATCTTGGCGTACTGCAGAACGAAGAATCCCACGTGTATGGGCAGGGTGTACGTGACGGTCTTCTTGTTCATCTCTATCTCGTACGTATCGTCCACGATGACATCGAGTTGTCGGAATCTCTTATCGTTGACCAAGAGCGATGCCGCCTTCTCCTTGCAATAATTGACGTCGCGATGTCGGTCCACGTTGGTTATGGTCTTTCCGTAACCCGAGTTCCCCAGCAACTTCATGGTGTCTGCGATGATGGCCTTGTGCGAGTGGACGTCTCCTTCGCGTCGCGCCGCGGACACTGCATCGCCGAACCGTCTGAAACACGGGACGGGATCGTACTCGATGACCTGATACACGTGCGTCACCTCGAGACCGTGGTCCATGTACCATCGCAGCAGAGGCGTGGCAAGCAGGATCTTATCCCCTCGATAACTACCCACGAGCATGCGTCTCGGTGTCGTCATGATGTCGTGCTCCTCGGCGTATCGGCGCATGAACGGTCCGAGATCGTCGCGTGTCAGTCGGATGTTCTTGAACACGGGCTGCATCTCGGCAAAGTGTTCTCGCAATGCTTCCGGTACGCAAAGGTCACACTCGATCAGACCGAACACGGTTCCGGCACGCACGCCGCTCAGGATCTGTTGTGACGTCATCGTCCATCGTGCGTGACGTCGGCGCGGAAATGCAGCATCCAGAAGCTTTTTCACGACAGGATCTCGTCTCGTCTGTTTCCACTCGCATTCCCACATCTCTACGACTTTGACAAAGTGACGGAGGTAGACGGTGTTCTTTCGGGTGTCTTCGAGCAGTTCAGCCATGGGTTTCCCGTTGACCTCGTTGACCTCTTTGCCAGTGCACGAGTGACCATGGAAAAAACATCCGTGGTACTGATAAGCCGTTTTCGTCTCGCTGCACCACCCGTCCACCAGCAGTTTGCCTATTCTCTTCTCTCTACCGTTGATCTGGTGTCGTATGACGCGTCCCGTGCGTTCGGATTCCCAAGTCAACCATTCCGCGGCCATCTGACCGTACAGCTGCGCCGATTCCGATCGGAAATCTTTCTCTTCCCGTCGTCGCGTGTACCATCCCATAGGCATGTCTTGCATGAGTGACCACAAGT
Source organism: Lamellibrachia satsuma (assembly GCA_033239005.1). Lineage (NCBI taxonomy): Eukaryota > Metazoa > Annelida > Polychaeta > Sabellida > Siboglinidae > Lamellibrachia > Lamellibrachia satsuma. The sequence goes on from BSQZ01000104.1 coordinate 79,026, forward strand.
ACAGGGCATTGGCATCGTATCCAACGATGGACCTACAAGGACGAGCGGCCTCTCCGTACTCGTTCTGACGTAGCGTGGTGACCCCTTTCTCGTGATAGCGATGAAAAATGAGCGAAGCCCCGCCAACCACGTGATCTTTGACGAGATGATGAAGATCTTTATTCTTCTCGTTGAATATGGTAAAGTAGGTCTTCTCGGGAAGGTCGTTGAACAGGTAGAGCAAGGTCAGACCAGGTACGCTGATGCCTTGCTTGAACATGTCTATGCCACGTTGTTCGTAGAAGGCAAACTGTCTGTCGATGGCCTGCAGAAAGGGAACCACGTCTCTGTTGTTGTACCAGACGAGAAAGTCTCGCAAAGTCGTCATGGAATTGTCGCGCCAGGCCTCTTGACAACTGGCATAATCCTCGTCGGAGATACCTTCGTTCTTCAGTCGACTGAAGAAGGCCTGTTTCGACGGAAGTGCAGTGTCGTCGAGTCTCTCCAAACGGTCCATGTACTCGTACGGGAAATGACCTTTTGTCACCTCGCATCCGTACGCCTTCAGATACTTGTCGTAACTGAACCCGGGAGCTATGTAGTTGGTCATGTCTAGGAATTTCAGCTGATCCGTCGAAAGACACATGAAAGTGTTGTTGCGTTTGATGACGAAAAAAGTACCGACACCCTCATTCTCTTCGTCTTTGTCGTCTTGTTCTTCTTGTTCTTCTTGTTCTTCTTGTTCCTTTGATCCGGTGGATAAGAAGTAGGGTATGAGAAACTGTTTGATGGCATTGAGATCATACTTACCCGAATTGAACCCGATGACAGGTAACTGATGCATCCAGCCATAGAGTTGTCCCATCAGCTTTTTGTATGGATTGGTCGCCGGACGAGATTTCTTCTTATCGATGGCTGCTCGTGCAGCCTTCTCGGTTTCGTCCCATTTCGTCAGTTCCTCTGCGAGTTGATCCAAGACATCTTCGTACGAGTGTTTGATCTTGTCGTACGCGGCGTCACTCATCGCTTGTAAGATATTCATCATTTTACTCACCAACTTGTTGGTGTCTCCGTCCGTGACGAGACATTGCACTCGCTCGTGACCGGGAACGTTGGATGCTACGCTGACGCTCAGTGGAACGTGACGCGCCACCCAGTGGACCTTGTCACTGTCCGACGGAAGTTGTTCCGTGTCGAACCAACACTCGAAATCAAAGGTGGCTCGATACGGATAGTAACGCAACGATTCAGCCACGCGAATGTTCTCGTCGTCCAGACGTTCGAACACCGACGGTGTGGAATGGTACACGCCGCCAGGATAGACTCGACGCACACCTCCCGTACACGTGCGCTCGTGTCGATACAGCAACCATGCCTTTTTCCATAACGAGTCACCGCACTTCCGACATCGATACGAGTTGCAGTACATGCAGACATCTTGGATGAATGAAAAATGTGTCCCGTGAAGGTTGAGATACATTGTTTCGGGGTAGTTGCATAACGATCGACGAACCAGTTCGGCAGTCGACTTACCGTCCTCCTCACTGACAAGACGGTACACGCACACATTCGTTTGGAACGTGGTCTCTACGCGATAGAGGTCATCCAGCGTGACCCCTGTAAATTCTTCCGTGGGTACGTGATCTCGATCGTATGTCTCGTAGAGCGTCTTCACCGCCGGTTCCAATCGATATAGATCGCATCCTCGATGCAGGGCCAGACATCGGAACAGACACAGGTTATCTTTGTACCTCTTCATATGGATGGGATCCGTTTCCAGTCCGATGATGCTTTTCTTCTTCTTGATGTAGGATGGTAGAGAGATCATGCCTACACATCCTATAGGATGATCGATGATGTGATTAACGAAAAAAGTGACATTCGTCACGAGTTCGCATACCCACGCAGAATCCGGTCTTTGATTGATGGCCCATTGCAAGAGGTCGGGTTCTCGGATGCGTTCGAGAAATTTATCAAAGTCCTTGCTGTTGGCGACGAGACTGGGTTCGTCCAGGTAGCGTCCACAGCAATTACAAGAGGTATGATAGTACTTGTATTGACCCGTGTTCTTGTTTCTCAGAATGAACCCGTAACTGAGGTTAATCTTGAACGCATTGGTCTGTTCCTGGAACATGATTTTCAAAGACGGTTCCAAGTCGGTCGTGTCTAGCGTGATTAATCTGTAATCGTACCTGCATTGAAGTGGACCTCTGAACGCGTGGGTCCGTATAGCAGACCAGTGCGCGCGAACGACATCTAGCAACTCCGTCGACAGAGTATCGGCGAAGGGAAGTCGATCAGGCGGGTCTAACGGATCTTCCTCGGTAACGAAGGGATGGTTTTGAGATGGGATAGTGTCTTCTCTTGTTGATCTCTTTGGTGCTGGTGGCTCGGTGACGTCGGTACACGCGGTTCGTGCGTGCATGGTCAGATTGTAACGTTTTTCGAACTTCCGTCCGCATTTCTTACACGCGTAGACGATGCTTCTACTACTTCTACTACTACCTCTACATACCGACCTTACGTGACGCTGTAGGTTGTTATATCTCCCGAAGGTGGCGCCGCATTTCTCGCATGCGTATTTCGCTCTCTTTGCATAGTCGCTGCGTGGCGCCACCATAGGCGGTGCCATCGAGTATGAATGTAAGTCGCATGATGGCGTCGAGTGATTACTCTGCAAGTGACGTTGTAGTTCTGCGCACGTGTCGAAGGCGAGCTCGCAGTGACGACACTGGTGTCTTTCCATGACTGCGTCTACAACTGAGAGGGAATGGACTCTCAGTACATCTATATAGTGCATGCGAGGTGGATAACATGTAAGAGACGTTCCTATTGGTCAATTACTAATTAACATGGGTACTATTGACCAATCAGCGTTAAGAGACGTTCCTAGCTTGATTCCTATTGGTCAATTACTAATTAACATGGGTACTATTGACCAATCAGCGTTAAGAGACGTTCCTAGCTTGATTCCTATTGGTCAATTACTAATTAACTATTGACCAATCAGCATTAAGATACGTTCCTAGCTTGATTCCTATTGGTCAATTACTAATTAACATGGGTGCTATTGACCAATCACGAATAACCTAACATGAGTACTATGGCCTCTCACTACATCTATATAGTAGCTGTGAGGTGGATAAGATGTCAATCATTAATAAGAGACGTTCCTATTGGTCAATTACTAATTAACATGGCTACTATTGTCCAATCACAAATGAGAGACGTTCCTAGCTTGATTCCTATTGGTCAATTACTAAAAAGGGGCGTTCCTAACTTGGACACTATGTCCATCATATTCGACTACGGGTTTCCCTTTCGTGAAGAGGGGTGTCAGTCGTGCGAATAATGAAGGTACAACACGTTCCATTCCATTTTGACTATTTTATTCAATAGAATACATTGTCTATGAAATATATATATACTGATATGAAAAGATAGGCTTCTCTATATATAAGTTGATGATGATTGACTTGTGGGCTTTTACACCACGACAGAGGTCACGTGTGTGTGAATAATGGCTGACTTGTGGGCTTTTACACCACGACAGAGGTCACGTGTGAATAATGGCGGACTTGTGGGTTTTTACACCACGACAGAGGTCACGTGTGTGAATAATGACGGACTTGTGGGTTTTTACACCACGACAGAGGTCACGTGTGTGAATAATTGTATATAGAGAAGTCGATCTCTTCATGCATAAAGATTACTATATGTATTTCATAGACACTAATGATATATAACAATTACTAAAGACACTAATGATATATAAAAAATACATATATATAACAACTAAATACATAAGATTATAGTCAATAAAAATTACTAAAGATACTAATGATATATAACAACTACAATATTCAAATAACAACTAAATACATAAGATTACATTCATTAACAATTACTACAGATACTAAACATTCAAATCATTTGTGTGTGTGTGTGTGTGTGTGTGTGTGTGTGTGTGTGTGTGTGTGTGTGTGTGTGTGTGTGTGTGTGTGTGTGTGTTTCAATCCTTTGTTTACAACATCCAAGGATTGAAACACGCCACTTCTTGTATTAAGTATGCTTGCATCTCCTCTGACAGTAGCCGAGTGCATCCTTCTGCACATACGTTGACAGTAGCTTCGGCTACTGTCAGAGGTGTGTGATAGGATCTGTGCATAATGAGGTGTGTGATTGCTTCGTTGATCATGATGTTTGCGGTTTCTGGGTCTAAAATGTTCGGCTTCGTCGGTGATGATGCTTGGATGGTAATGTTTTCGCAGCAGCGATCACACGTGCACGGTGATGATGATGTTGATGGCTGCTGCATGTCGGATGGTGTTTTCAACAATGCATTGTTCATGATTTCAAATGACGACGACGACGATGATGACGGTGACGATGGTGGCGACGCTGGCGTGAACTCGAAGGTGCCCTGTAGACACGACGGTGGTGGGGGTGGCGGTGACATCGGTGCGACTGTCACCGCCGTTGTCTTTGCTGACGCTGCTGCTGTGGGTGAAGCGAAGCGACGTTTTCGATTGAGCTTCACCCGCAGATCGTTTGCAGCCAACGGCGGTAATTTTCGTTGCTGCTGCTGCTGTTGCGGCGATGTTGTCGTCTTGTCATCATCGTCATCGATATACGCTTCTCTGAGCTGTAGCAGCCCGTTATGGATCTATAGACGGGACAACAAAAGACACACCTGTTTAATCAATGTCAGGAACTTCATTGTTACCCGCATATAGACTGGCTATGGTCGCTCTGATCGTGTCTGCCATATCGTCATGCCATTGTCTTTTACCAACCCTCTCCTCTATCGCTATGACAACCCAGCGCAAGACGTGATTGATCAGACCGGAAGACGGTACGTAATATTCACCTTCCGATAAATCTAATATACGCTCAACTTCATTACATGCATAACGAACACAAGCTGCGTCTATCAATGTGTTGAAGGTGTTCTGGTTCATCATGGCTTCTGTACGATTTCGTATTCTGTCTATGTTCATTGCTGTCGCCTGCATATCGTTGCCATGGTTACCACCACTGCTGCTGCCGCTGCTGCTGCCGCTGCTGCCGCTGCTTATGGTCATAGCTGTTTCGCTGCTTACGCTAATAACCGCATCTTTATTTTCCTCGTCTGTTATACACAGAGTCGGTTCGGTAGAGGAAGTGATGGATGGTGTGGATGGTAACAGATTACGTTGTTCATACGAGTTTAACCACTGCTGTACCTTTTTATTCATGGTATTTTCCCATTCCCGTGTCTTTTGATTGTTTATTTCGATATCAGAAGAACCTGTGCTTTCATTGCTGTCAGAGCTGGTGGCGACGGCATTCTCTTTGTCTTCCTCCTACAAAGAGAATGCCTCGTCAAGTACTTCCAACTCTGACGCAATGTAGTTTACGTACTCCTTGCTGACACGCTTTTTTATGATCGCTCTGACACGGACCCCTCTCAACACAGACAGGGCAGCCACCCGTTCGTCTTCTGACTTCATTGCGACGTACTGGTTCGCGGTGAAGCCAAGGATTTTAACTGCCAGCGTATCAAATACGCTAATCCAACATTCACTGCCTAAACTGTCCTGCAGGAGGACACGGAGGTTGAATCTGTACACTGGAGACCGCTCCCATTTGTGCGTCGAACAGTAGAAGCCCTTACTAGTACTACGCTGGACACCAACGGGACACTGCGAGCATGCCAGATATACTACATATTTCTCCTGCCGTGCAGTAGCGACTATAGTTAACGGTGTTGGAAACCTGTATGTTCCAGCGCTTACCTCCGATTGCAGACGCGTCAGAGTCATCATATGTTCGTCGTCGAATAGCTGCTGTTGCGCGGCGGCGGCGGCCATCTTGTTTCTGTAGATCGAGAGAGACTTTCGAGTGAACGAATAGCTGCGAGAATCGTGTTATGACAGTTGCAGCTGCGGGTCTCTTATATAGCGGGCCGGTTGCATGGCGCGTCTGTGTTATATTTACCAGCTGGCCCTCTGGTATGTATTGCGCAATCACCGCGCATTCCTATCGCTATGCGCGCCAGACTTTATGGCGCCTGTTTTTTTCCGAATGAACTCGCGGCAATTCACGAGTATCTGGCCCAACACGTTCTGTCCACGCTGTCCAGTGTAAGTGGACATGCTCCAGTATCCCTCCCTACTTCTCACATTTTCCATTAACGGCGCTGGATATGTTTCTAATAATAGTTTGCGTAATGTCGTGTCGCGAAATTTAATAGCAACTAACGCTCTCATTACATATCGTCTATGTTTGTTCCACTGCGCGCGTAACTCCTGTTTCTCTCGAATGGTCTTGCTTAGATATTTCGCCTGTAGTCCGGTTCTTGTGGCAAGCATTTTCTGTGCCGTGTCGACATCTCCATAAAAGATGCATTTCCTGTACTGGTATGCAGCTTCAACTGTGTTAAAAACATGACCCCATGCATGTATCCTACATGCGTAGAAATTGGATAGAAACGAGGTTTCTCCACGGAAGTATATAGCAGGAGGAGTCATTCTGATTTTATGCTGTTTAATGTTACATGCACTGTATTTATATACATAAAATGCATGCATAAATTAATGCATGCATAAATTAATGCATGTATAAATGCATGCATATATAACTTAATGCATATGCATTAATGTCCACCAGTTTCCATGCAGCAATAACTTCCATAAGTACACGGTGTTTTTATGCGTGATAAATGAGTTTTCGGATTCAGCGTTAGTTAGTTGACAAGCTTATCGAGGGAGGAGTTGTTTACTGTTTCGCGCACAATGTCTGGAATCGATACAACGTTGGTTGAGAACTGGTTGACTTGGTTTTTTACACGTGATAAATGAGATTTTGCTTTCAGCATCGATTCTCTGACACTTCTGTGACAGACTTATCGAACATGTTTTTCGTTGTGAAGGATGACTTATTGTTCTAGCGGATTTGGGAGTTGATTGTTAGCATTCCGGTTTAATAATAATTTTATTATGGGTGTTTTCTAACATAACTTTCTGACTTTGATGGATTTGTTATTGTGTTATAGCAGCTTATGTCAGCTGTCTGTATTGTTTAGCGTTTCCTATATAAAGCCGTCCTCAGGCAAGGTATTTCTTTATACACTTACCGTCATTCTGCAACCGTCGTTCTTCTGCTGCTGCTGCCTCTGACGTCATCACGATGCTGTCTAGTGTCGCTTTGTTTTCCGATTTGATGCAAGCCTATATCGAGATTGGCGTTGCGTTGAGTCTGATACTGTATCGATCGTAAGTACATATTGTCCGTGGCTGTTTGGTGATACGTACTCCTGTGTTTATAAAAGGTTTTAAAAGCGTCTACATAACACACACAGTTTAACTTTAAGAGACATCTTTTATGCGTCTGTGACCTAGTTACAATGCCTCTTGCTAAGCGACCGGTAGTCTGATTATAAATAGCACGCGCGCCGCGTCGGCCGAGCGAGGTCGTCGTGTCACTCTTATCAGTTTTTCGACGACCTAGATTCTACGCGCTTCTACCGCTGGTGGTGTAGTATTACATACGCCGTGCTGGATCCAAAGTACACCGCTCACAGAAGGTCTACTCGTAGTTTATTATTAACAGATGTGCATGTGCTGTATATATGCGATGCTTTTAACACAGTCCTTTACCAATGACTCAATGTGTCTTTTCACTCTGGTTTTTCAGGTTCCATAGAATCCACTGGGCATTCGTGATGAAAGAGTTACGTGATCGTACGCCGCTCGTGGTCAACGATGACATCGTCGACGATGGCTATCAATCCGAGAGTTGGGACAACGAGTGCAATGACTACGCTGCATTTATAGCCCACAGAAAATTATGGGCTGGTGTTATTACGGAGCTAGGAATGGTGCGGCCAATAGAGAGGGTTACCATGGAAATTGCCATGGGCTGCAATGCCATGGGTCAAGCGAGACAGCAACCTGCTAACGTTTACGCCGCATTGGTAAAACACAGAGCCCTGTGGCCGGCTGTTATGGAAGAAATGAAACTGTTTAAATTCAGTTCCCAGATTGATATGGAAATGCTGTGGGGGTTTAACGATAAAGGGGAAATAGCAATACCACGTTCCGTCATAGAAACGGAAAAGGCCTGTAGGGAACGCAGCAATGTAGTAAAACACCCACCAGTACAACGACCTACAAAACTTATTGACAGAAGAGGAAAATCACTACCACCACTGAACTTGTGTTGAAATGGAAAACAAGATGAACACTGTGTTTCAATATATATGATTTTATATGCTTTAACATGACTATTTTTAAATGAACTAATGAAAGATATTTATATGACTTTATATGCTTTATATATGGCTATTTTTAAATGAAATAACGAACGATATTTATATGCTTTAATATGATTAAATATATGGCTATTTTCTAAATAATTAATATGATTTTATGTGTTTTAATATGATATATATATGGTTATTTTTTAAATAATGATATTACTATATTTATATGATTTTATGTGCTTTAATTTGATATATATATGATTTGATATATATGGCTATTTTTTAAATATTACTATATTTATATGATTTGATATATAACTATTTTTTAAATAATTATATTACTATATTTTATGTGCTTTAATATGATGTATCGTTATTAAATATTAAAGTTTCTTGATGATTTCATTCAATGAGGTGTTGTGTCTGTTAGCAACAGGGTAACGCGGGGCACAACGAACCAACGGTTAGGGTATCGCGGACTACGTCGAACCACTATATGTCTTGGAATAAAATTACTCCTCAAGGATCGGGGTAGCGCTCACGTTATAGACTAGCGGTCACTACGTTAGGGTAGCGGTCACTACTGAGGTCAAGGGTCGTCACACATGACATCAACAGATCGGAATCATGTCAACATGTTGGGGTTATGATCGTTAGGGTTATCTCCAGTCGCTAGGGGGCGCTCGTGGTGGATGTAGGTCACCGCTAGAGGGCGCTGAGGCTACCCAGAAGCCTCTATACCGGAAGTTACATGGGCTGCTCTTTATGGGCTGCTCTTTTGATGTTTCATTAGCACACTATAACTACTTACGTTGCTCTGACGAGTGCCGATTGTGGTTCAGGCCATCAGCTGTGGGTAAATATACGGACGCACACGGAGTAAGAGGACATATCACCTGTGTGTGCCCCCCGCGGCACACACAGGGGGGGCACACACACACCAGAGTGATACGTCTGCGTAGAATGAGTACCGTGTCGCCATCTAGCGGTAGTCGTCTGAAGAAGATTGCTGATAGCAGTCCAAACGTCATGGGAAGAGAAAGGTAAACTGACTGTGAAATAAGTAAAAATATTACTCATTTGAACCATCCAGTCTGATGAACATCTTCACTCAAAGAAACTATCAATTAGAAGCTGTACAGCAAAAACGTAAATATAAACACCAACTGAACAGTACTTATGGCAGATATCAGGATATATGCACGTTAGCTGAAAGATGACGTGGCAGCCGGGCTAGATGGCATCCCCGGTGAAATACTCAAAGCAGGTGGGGAAACCACAGTTATGGCACTAAAGAACATAATCGGTTATGTTTCAGAAAGCAGTGAATATCCAGGTGATTTGGTTCAATCTGAGATGATTTTATACGCTACCAAAAGTACTGGTGAGTGTAGAAACGTCGTAGAATTTGTTATGATAGCATAACATAAGTTGAATGTTCAAGCGGCACCTGTTACAACCAGTAATGTAATAATCGACCGGTAATGTAATAATCGACCGGTAATGTAATAAAAATGATGATGATAATCATTATGATAACGATGATGATGTTAATAATGATGATAAATAAGGTGATGATGAGGTTGATAAATGATTATGATGACAATTAAGGGGTCATCTTAGTGAGATGATAATGATGATGAAGATTTTGACGATGGTGATGATAATAATGATGATGATGATGATAATGATAAAATAATAATAATGATAACGTCGGTGATGATGAGGGTGATGAGTGGTTTACTGACCCCCCCCCCTTCCTTACTACTCTGCCTGATTCGGTCCTATTGTTTTCCAGCATGTAGTTACTGCTGTGCGTTACCTGGGAGGTTGTATGAACGGCATTCCATATGTCCTCCCAGAAAACATGCGGCTCACTCGTTCTGAGATTCCATTGTTAATCATAAGATGAACACAATTAAGCGGGCTTAGTGATTATGATGATGAAGATGATGACAATGAGGGTGATCATCATTACGATTATGAGGACGAAGACAATGACACCTTCAGCCTCATCATCCTGCTCCTGCTCCTCCTCATCGTCATCCTCATCCTCATGTTCACTCTTATAACGGCTAGACAAGCTGACACCAATTCGACGTTCACAAACGTATGATTAACACAGAAATCTCAGAACGAGTGAGCCGCATGTTTTCTGGGAGGACATGTGGAATGCCGTTCATACAACCTCCCAGGTATCGCACAGCAGTAACTACATGTTGGCAAACAATAGGACTGAGTCAGACAGAGTGTTAAGGAAGAAGGGGAGGTCATTAAAAAGGGTCAGGGAAATACCTGTTCATCATTTGATCAAATTAAGGGGTCATCTCAAAAAACTTGGGGGAAATCTCAAAATGCAATTTGAGATTATATTACAAATTAAAGGTTAATCATAAAAATAATAAACTAGGGGATCAGCTTAAACAATTAACGGGTTATCTCTTTTTTTAAGCATTTTAATGATCACTTAAATAATTGTTTGAGATGATCCCTTAATTGAGTGTAAATTACCTCTTTAATTTGTTGAGGTGGCCTTTTTTACTGACCCCCCTTCCTCACTACTCTGCCTGATTCGGTCCTATTGTTTACCAACATGTAGTTGCTGCCGTGCGTTACCTGGGAGGTTATATGAGCGGCATTCCATATGTCCTCCCAGAAAACATGCGGCTCACTCGTTCTGAGATTCCTATGTTAATCATAAGTTTGTGAACGTCGAGTTGGTGTCAGCATGGCTAGTCGTTATAAGGGTGAACATGAGGATGATGATGACGATGAGGAGGAGGAGGAGGAGGATGACGAGGCTGAGGATGTCATTGTCTTCGTCCTCATAATCATAATAATGATCACCCTCATTGTCATCATCTTCGTCATCATCATCACTAAGACTGCTTAATTGCCTTCATCTTCTTCCTCATCATCATAACCATTTGTCACCCTAATCATCACCGTTGTTATCATCATTATTATTATCATTATCATCATCATCGTCATAATCTTCATAATCATTATCATCGTCGCTAAAATAACATCTTAATTGTCATCAACATCATAATAATTTATCACCCTCATCATCAACTTATTCATCATCATTATTCATCATCATCATCATCGTTATCATCGTAATGATTATCATCATTATTTTAACTACATTACCGATCGAGTATTACATTACCGGTAGATTACTACCCGACCGGTCGATTATTACTTTACTGGTTGTAACAGGCGCCCCATACACTCTGCGTTTTAATGGGCGTCATCACTGTCTGTCCAGACGCCAGAGCGGGAGCTCAATGTATGTGTAGTTATGTCGATACTGTTAATAAACCTATATTACCTAAATAGTTAAGACATCTCTTTACAGAATCAACCTCATAATTCATGCCACGAAAGTGCTGCTCGATGTCATTTGTCAGCGGATGTCGTATTATACTACATCACGATTTGCATGATAACAGTTTGGATTCGTCGGGCAGCGAAGGAACAACTAATTCGATCCTCACACTGAGAAACATCACCAAACAGACAACATAAAATTGATCAGCAGATTGGACGAGATAAGAACATATGCAACAGCCAACTGAATTATAAAACATTTGACCCGAATATCAATGCTGCCTATACACATGTCACGGCTCTAAGTGACGACCAACCCATCAACGTGGGCAGCAAGAAAACTAACCAGTCAGGCTGTTTCAAATGCATAGGCTCACTTATCAACATTGAAAGAAACAGTATAACCGATGTTCGGGCTCTGACCAGGGGTGTCATAATCGAACTGACATATGGAAGTCAACGGAGATCGGGCTGTGTCAGAATATACAGTTAGACAAGTCGCTAGTCCGGAGCGCGGCGTTGCACGGTTATGAAAGTTGGGATATGGAAACGACGGACGAAAAGACTTGGACGCATTTGAGATATGGGTGTGGCATCGTGTGTTCCGAGTGAGCTGGGTCGACAGAAGACGAATGTCTGGGTCCGACAACAGGTTGGTGTGTCTGAAGACAAGGGACTGTTAGCACAGCTGAAGGGGCTAAAACTATTGAAATATGGACAATGAAAACAGCAACGCCACAGCCTGGTATTAACATCGAAGGCGAAGTTAAAGAGAAGAACAAACCTGGACGCAAATTGACTGCACGGCTAGACAACGTGGACGGGGGAAGCCTGCGAATTGCATGGGAGACGTCGGGTACCGGGATGACTGGCGGATGTCGACGGCTCTGATGATGGTAATGGCAAAACGCAATGCAGGCAACAGAGATCAACATTCTGTCAAATCAACGCTTCAACATTTCTGAACTCATGTTAAAATTATTATTTTAACATATCCAAAACTTTGTTACCTTAAAAATTAGAAATTTCCATCGTCTTATCAAGGCGACTTCGTCAGTACTAATGACGTACTGGTCGGATGACGTCATCGTATACGTTAGGAAAGTCGTTCCTGCCCTCGTCCCGGTTGATCGCTGCCCTGGTCGTGCGTATTACAAACTTCCTCACGAACTGTAGCCTCGGGCAGTTCCATGTAGACACGAATCGAGCCCACCCGATAACCAGCCAGTCAGGAGTTTGTGTGTATTGAACTGCAGACTTTAATTCGAAGACATCAACGGAAGAACTAATTTCGCAGGATCAATTGAATAGTCTCCGTAAAACTGTAATATATATTATCAACGGAATAACACAATACAATTACATTCTCAAAACACAAAGCGCGATACATAAAAAAGACAATTAACAACACCTAGTTGGTAATTACAGAAGAACACATACATGCGAGTAAAACAGTACAATTACAAACCGCCTTGGGCCTTTCTTATTCAATAAACTCGCGCAGCTCACAAAAGCTGAATGCAAATGGCCCGGGTCTCCCGCGCAGGGTGAAGACCATACATATAATAAATGTTACAATCGCTAGATGGCGATACATGCTCATTTAACGTCCCGCAGGGTAATGTCCGGAAAGTCAAAAACACCATTTACACGAACTATCCTGAGAACTGTTCACTATTTCTGAACTCAGTCGGTAGCGTGAATACATATTGATGCTTAAATTGTCATAAGTTGTTCTATTCTGCTACAAGAACAGCTCTAAAGTTACAACTATAAATATTAAACCATGTTTATTACATGTCTTGTTTTTATGTCAAAGCACACTTCCCAACTAGAGTAGCACAACTCATCATATCAGCACTGCCACAACTTTATAACTTCAAAATGGACGGTTTGCGGAGTGATATAGGAAGGGTGACGCCATTGTTGTCTACGACTTGCTGCGTCATGCCATTTGTGCAACAGAGAGACGTAAAAAGTGTCATAATAAAATGAACACTATCGTGTTTCTAGTCTGAATACTGTGTAAGAATCTACCAAATGAAATAACATTGTGCATAATCTGCACACAAATGCAAATTGTGGCAAGGATAATATGATAGATGTTTACGCATGCGCAGAGGTTAATGACAACGTCGACCGCGATCACAAGACGCATTGGCCAAGTAGCGATGAAACTACACCATTTTTCTATCTAAGTTCCATTTGCATTTTGCCGATTAACAATAAACTGCGTTGTTGTACAACACCAATAATAAGTCAGATTTATGTTGTTCATTCTTTATTGGCAACGTTTAGAAAATAGAACGGATTCACGTCAACATTTTAGTCATGGTCTATGAGAATTCATTGGTATTTGTTATGTATATAAGCACAGTTTTTGTAATGATTTGGACTTCATAACTTATATATTTAACGCACGTACAATCTACTATGGCTTTTGTTTCAAGCTGTTCATGTGACCTTTAAAGCGGAACTGAAGCAATTTTGTGTTATGCCGTATATTTAAATATATATTATCTAACTATGCATTAATGGTGACAGATACCTGCTAATTTATGAGATAAACTGAAAAACTGATTTTGTTCGAGACAAAAATCGACAAAATACATCACTGCGTATCGCCATCTTGTTGTCGAAACGAGTGGTTTGAGTCGCGTATATCTAATCAATGTAAATTTTCGATTTATTGCGATTTATTTCGTAAATAGGCATTCTGGAGCGAAAAAAAAGATATGGGTATCTGTTATATATACAAGTGTTTACACACGTCAACAAAATAGCGTTTTTGTTCGTTCCAAATAAAAAAGTTAAAGAAATTACAACAAAACACTCAAAAAATCGTCGAAAACGCCACACTTCTCGAACACACGAGACGCTAACCAACGAGAATGTGCGATAACGGAATACCGGAACTATTTTTTACTTGTTGACAAGATGGATGCATCGCTTGTGACATTTTTACCATATCTGCTACTAGCGATTAGTGGTTTACTGAACTTCCGTAATAGTTGTCTATCTTTGGAGAAATGGAAACCATAGACTAAGAGTCTAGTTCGACAGGCCACACGGATACAACCGTTGACAGTCGTAAAGTGTCACCGAGTGTGCGAGTCACGCTCCAGACTCCAGGTCGGCTTCTCCTTTGTTGACGTTGGATTCAGAAAAAATTACAACAGCGCTTTGACTGTCAACGATTCCTGACTAGGTAATATGATGTGGTGAACCTGTGGAAATTGCGTCCCGATGTCCTCGCACGTTTACGTTGAGTCATCATGCTGCGCCGAGGAAGCTACCATGCCTAGGGCTAGGCTATGGCTATGGCTATGCAGCACCGTGTGCCCGACCGCGTTGTTGCTTCCATCACCGTACGAAGGCGAAGACGATGATTTTTTAGTGATATGCACAAACAGAGCGGTGCTAGATGTTGGCCTGCTGTCATTGCATGATTTGCGTGCCGACTCATTGATTCGCCCAATAGCTAGCAGGTCAGTAATTCAATTGTTATCGAATCATTGCCATTTTAATAATCATATTTTTCTGCAGATTTCTTTTACCTAGCCCGAGGACGAGGTCCGAACTACAATGGCAATGCAAGCAGGCTTTTCTCTTTATTTTGTATCTAATCTAATGAAGTGTACCGTAACTGTATTTTAATATTGTGTTTGATTTTGTGTTGAATAACATTGATGACAATAATAACATGAGGGTTTATTTAATTAATTATGTGAATATATATATATATATATATATATATATATATTCTTAAATGTTACCGTAATCCTGATTGTAATAATGATTGTAATCATGACTACATTAGTAATTGTGATTGCAATAATTATTGTAATCACGATTACATTAATATTCGTACTTGTAATCACCCCTCTGTGTAGCACACCACAACACCTTGTTGTTTGGTGCAATGTAATCATTTAAATAACAATAATTAACTATTGACATTATGTAATGTTCACAGTTTTGCAACTATTATGGTAATTATGGAATTAGTGCTATCAACTAACCCTGACAAATTATATTTCAGGCTCAGGAAAAGCAAGACAAGTAATCCCATCCTGCGATGTGGGAAGGATCTGTGATGTCTATTCTGAACCGAATTGAATTGATGGAAAGTTTAGCTATGGAGATTAACCTGACACAGGTGAGTGTACTGATAGTCTGATATAGACAAATTGTGAGGCACCCATAGTATGCAGCAGGTCGAAAAACAACCTGGAAAACTACAAAAATTCCCACTAAAATATTAATAACTGAATGATGTGAATGCCTTCTTATCCATATCCCACTTCTGTCAACAAAAATGTTACCTGCAGCATCTTGCATGTCACTACACACAATTTCATTTATATTGAGACCAACAGAAAATATATCAACAGTTTATTCACATAGAAAAACAATTACCAAAGAAATAAGGCTAACTAGAACGACTGAAACCAAAACTAAACATTGACTAAAAACAGTGACTTCTACCACTGGGAAATACAACCTGAAACATGGATGTCTCAGTTACACACATCATTATTATGCCACAACATGTCAAATATACTGGTAGTTTAGCTTAGGAAATAATTAATCTTTATAAAGCCAAGGCATTTTAACTGTTTCATCATCATCATCTGTACCAATGGCAATAGACTACTTGTTTTGATTGGACAGTAAATGTACACCAATCATGTGTAACAATATTACTTGTTCTGACTGACAGTAAACGTACACCAATCATGCATACCAATACATTACTTGTTCCTACCAACAGTAAATGTACACCAATGATCTCATTCTGGAATCTGCACCGTTTCACTACTTCTTCTGACAGTAAATGTAGACCAATCATGTGTATCCAATATACTACGTGTTCTGACTGAATCTACTACTTGTTCCTACCGACAGCAAATGTAAACCAAGCGTCTCATTCTCTACCAAATACACTACTTGTACTGACAGTAAATGTACACCAATCATATGTATCAATACACTACTTGCTCTGACTGATAGTACTTGCACACCAACCATCTGTTCCAATACACTACTGGCACTAAATATACACCAATACACTACTTATTCTGACTGATAGTACATGTACACCTAACATATTCGATTCACCTTTCACTCATCCAGGGGTAGAAATCAGCACACTTTCCTCTGACAGACACCCCAGTATCCGAAAGACCTTGGCTGATAGATCACACACGAGTACAACCTGTGTCACAGTTTATGGCTGTTTGGTGTGTGTGCAGGTGCAGAAAAGTGACATAAGTTTTTCTCACGAATGACAAACTTCTTTCCTTTCTCATAGGTGTCGGAGCTGCTTGAGTCACCCTCAGTTATGTCGCTGTTATCACATAGTGTGCATCATCCACACCAATGTCTTTATTCTCACTGAATCTTATGGAAGCTTCACATAGGAGTAGTCATGATCAACGTTCATTGGTGCAATAATGTCATCCGTGACTACAGCAGCATTCGCGAAGTGTTGCACTTGAAATATCGTTACCAGTCGATTTGCATTTCATCATCAGTTGTATGTGGTGCCACAGCAGTAGTAGCAGTGATGGAACTAAAGGTGACATCCGTAATGTAAAGACTGACGGCATCACCCGTAGCGCTGGATGCTTCAAAACTAGTACCTGTACTTGTATGATCCAATGGTGAATCCTTCATCTGAAAAGATTACACATACAGTGACTTGAAAATTTTACAAAATTCATCTTTTGCATAATAAAAATGAATCACAATGTGAGAAACTTTCTCTTGTATATATTATTTTTAGAATATAAGAGTGCCAGTGTCATATAGAATGTATAAAGTAATCAACCACAGGGAAAAGCATTTTCCCTATGGAGCCATGTTAATTCAACCAATGGGTATTTCACTGATCTCTCAATGTTTTTAATGAATATGTTTGGTCAGTTTAACGAATGCCACTGGTAACTTAACCAAACGCATGTAACCAAAATTTTAGTATCCTAGCTCCAAAGTGCATTATATTATCTAATCAACATTGCACTGTTTTCAATGGGCCACGGAGGTCAAAATTCTACAAGGGGTCCAAATTCCATAACAAAATATGGACCCATAGGTACACTTTCTATGGGGTTCCTTATTTTATATCTGACACTCGATTTAGATAACATAATGCATGAATATTTTTATTGGACCAAATGCAGATCTATGCTTGTGACATCTTTACCTTATAAATGCTGCACACACACACACACACATACCTGCCCACACGTATGTATGTATATATATATATATATATATATATATATATATATATATATATATATATATATATATATATATATATATATATATATATATATATGTAAGTATATATATAATTATTACGTATTATACTGAAAGCATCTGCTAGATAGTATGGTGCATGGACAAAAGCCCCTCCCGACAAAAGCCCCACAGACATAAGTTTGTTTCAATTCAATTATACTGTTCATGACTGTTGTTGTAGTACACAGAGACAAGATATTGTCATGAATATACTTCAGGCATGTGGTCAATTCCATTCCGGAATTGGAACTGACCCTCAGTTCCAGTTCCGGAATTGGAATTGACTTCACATTTTTTTTATTGGAATTGTTTTTTCCGAAATTAATTTTTTGGGAATTGGAATGTGTTGGAATTATTGACTTGATACTGTTAACATTAACCCTTATATTTACTTATATTACTTTAAAAATCATATTTGTCTGCTATTAGCATGTCACCATGAATCTGGTAACAGCCAGAAAGTTGTCAACATTACAGCATAGACACTGTCTACTCTGGTATTGAAACATTGTGACCAAGAACAATATAATCAAGCATTTGCATCAAAAAGAAATACTAAGTTACTGTAACAGACAGTAAAACCAAAATCAGACCATTCAGGCCTCATTTTCTTTCTCAATGTATAGGGTTTATTTACAGAGATTGCCAATTAAGGGCACCTGCCTGCTCATTCCCTTTGTGTGAGAGAGGAAGCCTGCCCCACTTGAATGCAGCCCCTTGTTTATCCCAGCCTAATGTTCAGCCCACTAGTTTCCCATACTAAACATGTCACTGGTCACCTGTACAATGCTGTTACATGTGGCTGTAGGGTTTGCCCTTTGTAGTAATTAAAAATGTCCCCATGTAGAATACATGTTGGAGATTAGGATGTTGAAGACTCAAACTTTCCAGTAAATTTGATAAAATATCAATGATACCACAACTGATAGCGATATAAATCTGCCTCCTAGTATATTTGCTCCCCCCCCCCCCGGACATCTGCCCCTTTTTCTATGATAGTTGACAAGTGTAAATCAGTTTGCAGTTTCATCATTATTACTACAATAACATAACATTCAATGACAAGTCGAAGTCACTTTAGCCTAATGCAATGGCCTATCCCCTGGAGTGTGTATGAGATGATCTTGTCACCAGTTGTTTTCCAGGTATCATTGATAGTCAGATCAGTGGTGGAAGATGGGTTCTTGGGGTGATGCTTCCACAAACAGTGGTGGACAGTAACGAGTCAGAGATCAGCTGGTTTGGAGTGCCCCTGGTATTAGCTGCCTTAGTTTTCAGGTCCTCACGGACCTTGGCAGCTTCTGTCTGTGCCATGTCACCATCATGGTTGCAGGCAGTCTTGTTGATCACATTCTGGATCTGGATATCAGATCAGTGACCACAGCAGTCTTGCATGATCAGGATCAACGCTGGCTTCACTCCCAATTAAGAGTAATCTTGTTGGTCCCCCTTCTTGGTGTAGGAATGACACTCAAAACATAGCTTCTGACCTCCTCAAATGCTAGCAGTAATTTCCATGGTGAAGTTATATAAGTGAATTCTGACAACTCTGACTTGTGCATCCAGTTTTATAGGAAAATGGAGTCACTCCAACTCTCCATGGTAAATGCAATTCAAAAGAAACCTTGTTGAGATGGCTTCTTTCAAATATCCTCAATTGTCCTAACATGTCCAGGTCCTAATGTCACTGGCTTCTTCCACAATTGCAATAAAGATAATCCTTTGACTACAGGATCATCTCCAACTACATAAAATAATTTACTTGGCTGATCTGGCACAAAGAACATTAATTGCAATTAGGGTAATATATATCTTGAATTCATGTTCAGAAGTTAAAAAAACATTTCTTAAAAAAAACTTACAAATAATCCAGAAGCTATGGACAGGGGGCAAATGTCCAGATTTTGAATAAGGCAAGGGGCTAATATCTGGGGGGCAAGTGACAAAGGGGCAAATGTCCGGAAGGGGGGGCATATGACCTGGACCCGATATAAACAGGGGAAACTGTTCAAAACTCAGATTAATGACCCAACTGTCCAGGGCTGTCCAAAATGTCTGGTTTTGTTAGCAAAAATCCAGGAGAGGTGTCGCAGCAGAAAGTACAAATGAAATGGCTGGATACCATTTTAAAGTTTTTTATGGCAAACCTGATAAATATGTGTGTGTGTGTGTGTGTGTGTGTGCGTGCGTGCGTGCGTGCGTGCGTTCGTGCGTGTGTGCGTGCGTGTGTGCATTTAACGAACAATAATTTTTTAATCATATCTAATTAAATATGATTGTGCACACGTGACAAATAAAACTGTGTTAAAACGAATTGCATTTGAATTTTTCTTTAGCCTAGCATTTTAACAGTTGGAATTGATTTTTTGCAAGGTGGAATTAGAACTGATTTTTTAGAATTGACAAAACAGAATTGACCCCATGCCTGATATACTTCCTTCATATGTATAGCTTGTACTAATACTATTGTGGGTTGCCGACAGTTGCCCCATCCCCCCACGATATTCATTACAGTGTTATCAGTTGACTTAGAATAAAATTTAATTAATACATCTCTATGAACTTCCGGTTATTACATGTGGGGTTTAATCTGATCAATAAAGCAAATTAATTTTATATAATTTTGCCTTATTCTCAAGTCACAAGAATTCAGACAGAAATTGTAAAGTGTCATTATAGAAAGCAGACATGTAATCTGAGAGTGTTCAACTGGGTAGATGCCTTAGTTAGTTTCCTTTCCAGCTAGACATTGCATTACAAAGTTTTTGTAACTGCATTTGCACTTAATCACAATGAAAGTATTTGTATATTTTTAATATTTCCATAAAGAATTTTAAATGTAAACAGCAACAGTAGGCTTCTGTTGCACTATAGTCTATACTGTCTTTTGGTCGTGTTTCTTCCATGCATCTAACCCCCCCCCCCCCCCCCGAGGTATAGCCTTACGCTTGCCGCTTGCTCTCTAGGCATTAAGAACACAGGAGTATGAGACTTATTATGACTGTCAATACATAATATCAAATTATTTTCTTGAATAATTTTGCCTAGTACATACGCCATGGCCCATGTTATAAGGCTGCAGTATATCCTGTAGCATTTACTGAGTTATTGTTATTGTTTTGAGTACGGCCACGTATTGACGACGGTACGGTACGTCTGATCACGTCGAAAATAAATCGGCGGATTGGAAAACACTCGTAATTATATCAAACTATTAACACTTACTCGCACTTTGTTGTATTCATACATTTCGATTTACTGTGGGTCATATATATGCTGACGTTGAAGCACAGCTGTGCTTATTGGGGTGGAACTATATTGTAATCGTAGTGATAAGTCACAATGGTAACGGTAATCCAATTTACTAACCTGGTTTCGGCTCGTCGCTTCCTGCGCATCGCTCTGCCCTCTGATATCTGACGTTTCCTTGTCGCAGAATAGTCTGTAGATGCATGGTCACATGCGGGAAAAAGATCTACGATGGAACGGTGTTTTTGACCAAGAATGACATCTTGATGCTCACCGTCTGTCCATGCTCATCACACAGTCTTTTGTCTTGTAATCTGCATCGGAAAAGTGGTCACTCGCAGAGCCTACGGCTGGCGGACACGGCAATTTCCGCATTTGCAACCACCTTTTCCGCTGCAAATTCTTCCTCGGAAGTCGATCAAAAGTTTTTTCCTTGCATTTGTTGTACTAGTTGATATATCCAGGAGCCATCCAGTGCACACCAGTTTTCTTTTTGTTCGATTTTCCATGCGTTTCGGCCGTTTTTCCGAGAGGTTTTTACTGTGTGAACGCCGTGCCAGGAGCTCGTACTCAAACCACTCTGCCGCTGAGCCCCCCGCAGAGCAATATGGCGCCGCCCAGCGAAGATAATGGCAAAGTTAAAAAGGATATTACAAAATTACCGTGGCGTTGCGCCCATCATGTAATGGTGATATATACTGTAAATGGTATGTTATTATGTTTGGGTCATGGTTGTTCGAGTGCTTCACCCCCCCCCTTTAATTTCCTCAACGTAAGCTTCTAATTAAATAAATGTGGCATTAATAGATTGTATGTTAATGCTTAATATACTAATTTAATTTATGTTGTCGTTTAAAGAACTGCTAAATTTATTTGAATAGCCATAACTATTTATTTGACCATAGACATTCAGAACAGGAAAAGTGAACAACATTGACTAGCAAATATTGTGCACCAGTAGCCAAAAACATATTTATACAAACAATCGCTAAAAAACTTTTCTATTTCGTGGCGGGGCTGAAGAATACATAACAGTAGCGACTACATTTTATTCGGGTCGCTAAGAGTACGAATCAACCAAAATTATGTTATTCCAGTTATTTAACCGCAAATTAAAGGTGCTTAATCAATTAATTTTTTATAGTCTCATTTCAAATTTATTTTACAAAAAAATCAACTGTTGTATGTAGTTTTTGTGAAATCATCAGACAAATTATTAAATTAGTTAATGCTTGTTCAAACATTAAGTGAAAATCGAAATGCTGAAAAATCACGATTTTCTTCCTTTGTTAAATGTCGTGACTTTGTCATGTGATCGGCTAGAGGATGGAAGTCACGTCCATGATCTGCATTGACACACACAGTGTTTACCATTTTGGATATCCGCTAATTTGATCCTCACTAGATCTAACGACTACCGTCAATTGTTTCGATTATTTGAAAAAAAATATGTATTTATTTATTAAACAGACTGTGCACATTACTTAAGCTAGTCAAACACTACACATCTGGACATAAGTGAACTGGATTCGCGATGGGCTGAACCATTTGAGGAAGCAGCTTTAACATATCAGCAAACTTTCACTTCCTACATTTATAAATATATTTCACGAAGCATTTGACGCAGATTACGTTAATAAGAACAATCACTGAAAACACGCAAAGCATTCGAAGTAGAAGTAGTAGTATATAAGCTGAACAGAACAGGACCAAGGACGGATCCTTGCGGCACTCCAAATGCAAGGTGTTGTGGGCGAGATAATGTGCCAGATATGTTAATACTTTGATATCTGTCTGAAAAATAAGATTTGAACCACCGAAGAGCTGGGACAGAAATGCCAATATATATATATATATATATATATATATATATATATATATATATATATATATATATATATATATATATATATATATATATATATATATATATATATATATATATATATATATATATATATATATATATATATATATATATATATATATATATATATATATATATGGAAGCGTTGTAAAACGATTAAAATCAATTATATCGAAAGCAGCTGAGAGATCAAATAAAGTAAGTGCTGTGACTTTGCCATTGTCCATGTTATCAACTATATTGTTGTGTATCTTGAGAAGAGCTGTTTCGGTAGAGTGGAACTGTTTATATGTAAACTGTAGATCATTTGATAAGCGATGGTTGTAAATATGTTCATGAAGGCTATTAGCAACCACTTTTTCCAATATTTTTGACAGAAAACTGAGATTATAGATAGGACGATAATTATTTAGATAATTTTTGCACAAAGTTTGTTTTTTAATAAGAGGATTTACAACCGCCTATTTGAAATCCCGTGGAACAACTCCACTCTGCATTGAAAGGTTTATGATAGGAGTAATGGAAAAGATGAGTTGATCGATATAGCTTTTTAGTAGAAGTGTTGGAAATGGGTCAAGATCACACGATTTGTTAGGATATTTAATAATAACGAGAACTTCATTAGTAGTTGCAGGTGTGAAACTCTGTAGTGTTTTTTTTTTCAGAAAGTGGTGATCAGGGAAATCATAGTCATTATCATTAATGAAAAATGTGATCGAATACGAGCAATCTACACAATGTATCCAATGAAACATTTTCAGGCAGTGCTTTTAATTTCTGCCGAAGTAGAATTGACAATGTCTAAGACTGATTTTTCTATTTGACCTGTACATACAGTTTTGAGTATACCTTCTATTCTGAGAATATATCTTCTAGAATACTGTTCCTTGTTGGCATTGGCTTATTCTAACAAGACAACTGTAGTTTCAAGTTCGTTTATTTTTTCGTCCGTCTCGTTCACAGTTTAACTTAATTGTTCAGTCTTTGCTGTTAAGTAGTCTATCTTGTCAGCAATCTCCTGCGGGAACAAAGCCGCTTTCAGTTTATTTATAATAATGAGGATTTCAATTAAGGTGAATTTTAGCAATGTTCTTTGGCGGTATACGTTCTTGGAGCATAGGAGATAACCCCTCACGGACAAAACTTCTCACGGACAGAATATTGTCAGGGGTTTTGTCCGTGAAGGGTTATGTTGGTACCCCAATTTCTTGTGTGACTGAATTTATATCCGTACCCCTGTTTCTTGTGTGACTGAATTTATGTCCGTATCCTGATTTCGTGTGTGACCGAATGTATGTCCGTACCGGATTTCTTGTGTGACTGAATTTATGTCCGTACAACGATTTCTTGTGTGACTGAATGCCTCTTGAACATATGTTGTATGTGAGCATTCACCCGAGCAGCAACATACCTTTTTTGCCTAACTTATATGTTCATTTAGTCATGTCATCACACTCTCTATTCCTTAGCAAGACAGACCTCGCTCAAATAAAGAACATGCAACGTCCAATTTCGTTTCAAATAACATATTTTTCCTCGGTCGGTGCACGTCAGCACATAGTGGCCGTCTTGTTTCAATGTTACCTGATTTATTACTGCTCGACGAAACTGACAATTTTATATGGTGGGAAATGGTAATTTATATAATTTTTTGATGGTGCCCCACATTTTCTAAAATTACAAATGATATATGTGAAATACATGTTTTTGAAGACGTCTCTATAATTCATTATGTGGTAGGCAAACTGACGACGGCATTTATGGTTATGCATATTAATGACGTAGTACGTAACCACTTTTTCACAAGTCTGCGTCTCGTGTAATTAAAGAAAGAACACTAATAAATCAGACTAAGTTGGCTATTCTAAGCAGACGTGGAGCCTCAGCTAGTTTCTCTAATAACTAAAATATATCTGATATCTAAAAGATATCTGTAATAACTAAAATACCAAATTAATAATATGCATGTGATGCCGAAGTGCCCTATAGCTAGAACAAAAACCTTAGGTTGGTTACACTCTAGGGGCATACATAAAATCATACAGATAAACCACATGTTGCAACACATGACAAAGTGGACTAACCGCATGTACATCTATGCAAAAACAGAAAGGCGGGGGTACATGAATCCCCTAACTCCCACGGAAGGAGGGAGACCCGCCCCCTCCCCCCCCCACCCAACCACTATCACGTTTGCCCTGGCCTTGACTTGCGGATCTTTCTTTTGTCGGATCCGACGCATGATCAAAGGCTACAACGTCCAGGCCAACACAAACGGTGAATGTCTACTACGGGTCATCACTCTATACTTTTTATCAATTCGGTCTGATGTTACAAATTAATATATTAATTAGTTATGTTGTCGACGGTACGACACACCATATGGTAGTGTGTGTTCTGTTGTCGACGGTACGACACACCAGATGGTAGTGTGTGTTCTGTTGTCGACGGTACGACACACCAGATGGTAGTGTGTGTTCTGTTGTCGACTGTACGACACACCAGATGGTAGTGTGTGTTCTGCATTTCTAATGCAATCTCCTAACACTTCCAATGTCTTTATTCTAGAAAATGTTGTTGTAATGTTGCCTATTCCTCGGTGTGCAGCATTAGAAGGCAATTCTCGATAATATATGTTTTACCTGCATAAAATAAAAATAAAATAAAATTGTTTGTTGTATTTTTACTAAGATTATGTAGTTATATTGGAAATTATATTAGGATTTCGTTGTATTACTATTTATATAAGTGTAGTGTATGTGTGAGGGCGTTAACCGTTTCCGCCTTAGATGAAAAATATGAAGAATCGTGTTTGCCGTTGAGCCGGGAAGATGTTGAATACACCTGGATTGACATCATGACTGTGCATCTTGTTGATGGTAACAATCTATAGAGAATGGCCATCACTCGATGTTTCTAGCGTAATTTAGAACGGACAATAAAATAGAAAAGTCGACAAATTAGGTATCTAAGCAGTAAATACATCTGTTTCTGACCGCGCAACACAACAGTATACAACAAAGCATCATATCAGTTGATAGTACTGGATTGCTTCACCAATTATGATTTTGCTCAGCGGTTATTTTAGTAGATCATGCATAGCGACGACATTATGTGTACACAATTTTGCGTTTCACAGTGATTCATTGTTGCTTCCCAAAATGGAGAATTTGGCATTAAATGTGAGATACATTTTGTTAGTGTGATAAGTAGGAGAAAAAACAGCTTATATATTTTTCTGCAAAGAAATATCATGTGACTGGCAGCCATCTCGATTTCCATGCGATGTGGAGCTATGTGTAAAGCGGATGTTTCAGTTGCTTAATTTGTCATGGATTTCTAACCCGTATTTATCTATATATTGAGAATTCTTCCAATTTGTTGATAGTGCAAAAAAAATTCTTGAATTGAAATCAGTATACAGTCGAGGAAGTGCCAAGTCAGGTACGACCTGAATACAAAAGTTGTTTTACATAGCCACATACCATCGTTACTAGATTCATTAAACAATGCATAACTGACGTTTCACTCAACGTAACTTGTGTGGCAGTCGGCGGAACTGACGGGGCAAATTGTAACTTATATCATCCTGCATGAAGACTTCTTTGAATACGTTGCTACAAATGAACAAAAATAGATAATGGAAGCTGTGTGTGTGTGTGTGTGTGTGTGTGTGTGTGTGTGTGTGTGTGTGTGTGTGTGTGTGTGTGTGTGTGTGTGTGTGTGTGTGTGTGTGTGTGTGTGTGTGTGTGTGTGTGTGTGTGTGTGTGTGTGTGTGTGTGTGTGTGTGTGTGTGTGTGTGTGTGTGTGTGTGTGTGTGTGTGTGTGTGTGTGTGTGTGTGTGTGTGTGTGTGTGTGTGTGTGTGTGTGTGTGTGTGTGTGTGTGTGTGTGTGTGTGTGTGTGTGTGTGTGTGTGTGTGTGTGTGTGTGTGTGTGTGTGTGTGTGTGTGTGTGTGTGTGTGTGTGTGTGTGTGTGTGTGTGTGTGTGTGTGTGTGTGTGTGTGTGTGTGTGTGTGTGTGTGTGTGTGTGTGTGTGTGTGTGTGTGTGTGTGTGTGTGTGTGTGTGTGTGTGTGTGTGTGTGTGTGTGTGTGTGTGTGTGTGTGTGTGTGTGTGTGTGTGTGTGTGTGTGTGTGTGTGTGTGTGTGTGTGTGTGTGTGTGTGTGTGTGTGTGTGTGTGTGTGTGTGTGTGTGTGTGTGTGTGTGTGTGTGTGTGTGTGTGTGTGTGTGTGTGTGTGTGTGTGTGTGTGTGTGTGTGTGTGTGTGTGTGTGTGTGTGTGTGTGTGTGTGTGTGTGTGTGTGTGTGTGTGTGTGTGTGTGTGTGTGTGTGTGTGTGTGTGTGTGTGTGTGTGTGTGTGTGTGTGTGTGTGTGTGTGTGTGTGTGTGTGTGTGTGTGTGTGTGTGTGTGTGTGTGTGTGTGTGTGTGTGTGTGTGTGTGTGTGTGTGTGTGTGTGTGTGTGTGTGTGTGTGTGTGTGTGTGTGTGTGTGTGTGTGTGTGTGTGTGTGTGTGTGTGTGTGTGTGTGTGTGTGTGTGTGTGTGTGTGTGTGTGTGTGTGTGTGTGTGTGTGTGTGTGTGTGTGTGTGTGTGTGTGTGTGTGTGTGTGTGTGTGTGTGTGTGTGTGTGTGTGTGTGTGTGTGTGTGTGTGTGTGTGTGTGTGTGTGTGTGTGTGTGTGTGTGTGTGTGTGTGTGTGTGTGTGTGTGTGTGTGTGTGTGTGTGTGTGTGTGTGTGTGTGTGTGTGTGTGTGTGTGTGTGTGTGTGTGTGTGTGTGTGTGTGTGTGTGTGTGTGTGTGTGTGTGTGTGTGTGTGTGTGTGTGTGTGTGTGTGTGTGTGTGTGTGTGTGTGTGTGTGTGTGTGTGTGTGTGTGTGTGTGTGTGTGTGTGTGTGTGTGTGTGTGTGTGTGTGTGTGTGTGTGTGTGTGTGTGTGTGTGTGTGTGTGTGTGTGTGTGTGTGTGTGTGTGTGTGTGTGTGTGTGTGTGTGTGTGTGTGTGTGTGTGTGTGTGTGTGTGTGTGTGTGTGTGTGTGTGTGTGTGTGTGTGTGTGTGTGTGTGTGTGTGTGTGTGTGTGTGTGTGTGTGTGTGTGTGTGTGTGTGTGTGTGTGTGTGTGTGTGTGTGTGGTATATGTCTCCCTGCCCTGCCCTGCCCTGCCCTGCCCTGCCCTGCCCTGCCCTGCCCTGCCCTGCCCTGCCCTGCCCTGCCCTGCCCTGCCCTGCCCTGCCCTGCCCTGCCCTGCCATTCCCTGCCCTTCCCTGCCCTGTCTGTATTAGTCGAAGGAACCAATGTGGGCGTTTGACGTAAATTACATAACTCAGAACAATAGTTACGTGTAATTGCTGGCTAATTGAGTGATACCTCGAAACACCATACACAATTGTAGTAACCACAACATACAGTCAAGTCAGTTAACTGAATGTTGCGGAGTGCTAAAAACAACTAGAACTAGAATTGTGAGCAACGTCAAATGTATTTCAACCATTGTTACGTGATCTACGTCAAACGTCCACCGAACGCTTCGTGAAACCGGCGGTTGTAAGTGATTGTTTTGGCGCGAAAAAGCACTAGTGACACATCAATATTTTTGTAACGAAATTGATGTCATATTAACACTTGTATTCATTGAAAAAATGCAAATTGTCGTGTTCCTCGGTACATTTCCAGAAGTTCTAGTTTCCTCGCCGTAAAAGAACATGGCAAACATAATCAGGTTACCGACTTTGGAATCGCTTAGTTAGGGCTTAGCCTTAGGCTTAGCTTGGCTGAAAGGTTTTATCTTGTGACTCGTCTCGTTCGGTCTGCTAAGTCGTTCACCGTGTCGCAAAAGAGACGCTTGCAGCCGAAATTCTTCGTCCACAACTGTTTATATACGGAAGTATCTTTGTTATCTTTTTCACAAAGGGAGTTCCATTTGGCCGCTTGTGCATTTGAAAAAACGGCGTCGTTTCGTACTCAGCTGAGTACGTACTCATGACGTTTTATAACCTCAGTTGAGCACAAAAACATGAAATCTCAGACTTGAGCATATACTTGAGCTTGAGTTTGAGTACGGTTTATAACCTCGGGCCCAGCTCTTACCATTTCTCCCGTGCAATGTATATATATATATATATATATATATATATATATATATATATATATATATATATATATATATATATATATATATATATATATATATATATATATATATATATATATATATATATATATATATATATATATATATATATATATATATATATACATATACATATACATATACATATATATATATATATATATATATATATATATATATATATATATTATATGTATATGTGTATATGTATATGCATATGTATATATATATATATATATATATATATATATATATATCCATACTGGCGATGTATTAGCTACTGCAAAACTTGCTTTAATACTGGCATAAACGCCATGAGTGCCCTTTGTAGGCGGATACCGAACGACAGTATTGTTAGTGTTATCATTGTGTAATGGATGCGGTTATCGATTCGGTCTGATGTTACAGATAAGTATATTCGTGATTTATGTGTTTACTATCATTGGATGTGACACAACATATTTCATTTAGTGAGAATATAATGGTATCTTTCTCACATGAATATATTACACCATTTGCTCGCAACATTACAACCTTTGCAACCAAAATATTGTCACATACGTATATACGTAGCAATTAGAGATTGTAAAAATAACCTCTTAATACAATATTACATTCTCCCCACGCTCCAAATAATGTTTTCTTAGATAAGCGTGCAACCACGACAATATTACTTTCAAGAACATATATATTTTCCAAAATAAAATGTTGATGAATAAATTGAACTTGGAACATGTTTTTCACTTGCTAATTGATGTTTATTTACTGTTTACAACGCCCAACAGATAGTTAGAGGCACCAGATAAGACATAGCGCGCCTACATACTAAATAAAAGTGTTCATATATGAAACACTAAAATGAAGACTAAATTGTAATGGATAATGAACACATTTAAACGTTCTAAATCAAGGAATATAATACCAACATCCAAGCATATAACACCAACGTATTTTGTTTCTAAACATATAAATGTGTTAAAAATCTGAACATTAACAGGTGTTCATTAGGCGTGTAGCGGTTGATAAACACATTTTGAGCGATCAAATTCAAACACTGTCCACTGAACACTTATACGTATCTCTGTTCACTGTCCACTGAACACTTACACGTATCTCTGTTCACTGTCCACTGAACACCTACACCTATCTCTGTTCACTGTCCACTGAACATTCCATAAATAATGATGCAGGAGTGACGACAATATAGACCTGCACAAAGGAACTTCTGCAGTTAACAAACAACTGCATACCTACACCCATCGTACAGACATACACCCATCGCACAGATCTAGACCCATCGCTTGGACAGAAGCCACAGGCAATGTTGGGGACCAAAGACTTGGATATATTATATTAAACGGCTCCAAACATTATTTTGAAACATACTTGAACATTCAAATTTGCTACTACTGTGCCTCTTAACATTCTGAGTGGCAAATGATACAATGATTATCGGGCCAGAGATTGCAGCATATTAGTTACACCATATTATACTACTAATGTATTCTGGCCTGAGCAGGATCTCTCCTTTTTCTTTTTCGTTTATAATTCTCCACGAAAAGTTAGTTCGATCGGTGTCTATGATGTTTCCTTTTTCATACTTATTTTCTTAATTTTTGTCTTTATTGACAACAATCGTTACACAGACATGGTTTACTGTTATGTTTACATCTCCGTTGTTGCACCATACATAATATCAAATTCGAATAACACCCATAAGAGCATAACATTACCACGTCACAACACAAATATACCTATGCACAATCAACAAGAAACATTGTTAAATGATGCATATGAGGTATACAGATATAAAGTGTCGAGAAACCACCTCACGCATATCATGCTGCACAGTTCAAATAAGCAAACTATGAACACTAAATGACATCTGACAAATTATTTCTACAGTACTCGGGCGGCTTACAGAACAACTTTTTAAATAATAAGAGAGTTGCATATCTAAAAATGATGATTTCTCACACATACAGCTGGATTTATACAATTGCATTACACAGGGGAAAACATCCAGTAAAAAGGGAGGACTAATCATATACGTTGATTCAAAATATACATAAGAAATTCAAAATCTAAACAATTATGAACTTTGGGAAGGGCTTATTATCAAAATAAGTGAAGGTGGTTTCACCAAACCAGCAATAATAGGAAATATTTATCGATCTCCGATGAATTTAAATGATAACATGGAGCAGTTTATAACATAATTTTCACTAATGCTATCATCTCTAGACAAAATACAACACATTGTCATCTTTGCCAGTGGTTATAACATAAACCTACTAAGGTTAAATGAAGAGGAACTGATCAGTGATTTCTTTGATCTTCTTACATCACACAGTATGTATATAAATAATAAAACAATTTTCAGATTACCAAACCTATTTTATCTTTATGGACACAACACACAACAAACAATCAAATCCTAAAACAACTAAGATACACATGGAAACTAATGAAGCCTTATTAAGAGTTAAACATGACGTTCATACATCAGACATTTATAGCAAAATGGACAAGAGCCCTAATGCTGATACAAATTTCAATTATAATCTTATAGATCAAATAATTAAATGACTAAAAATATACACATACAAACTAAAGTTGTCAAATTCCATAAAAAATAGACATATAAAATCAAACTGGATAACAAAAGGTCTATTAAGATCAATTAAATAGAGAGATAAATTATATAAACAACTGAAGATGTTACATCTTGATTCTGCACAATGAACTTTTCGACAAATACAAATTCAATGCAGCAAATACATGGAAAGCAATTAATGAAATCATATCAAGACACAAATTTAGTACACAATTTCCAACATGTTTTAAATAAAATAATAAGACATATACTAATCAGATTGACATAGCTAATGAATTTAATCATATTTTTAAGGAAACAGGCCCTAATCTTGCTGAAAGCATACCATATACAGTTGCAAAGTTTACTAAATTTCTCAAAAACAAGAATAAAAATGGTTTCAGATTTATAGAACTACAAGAGGAATCCGTATCACAAATAATCAACAACCTTGCAAGTAAAAATAGCTGTGGCTTTGATGGAATATCCAGCAAATTATGAAAAATCGTTGAAGCAGACATAGTGAAACCTTTAACATTAATAATAAATCAAGTGCTGAACACAGGACAATTTCCTGACAAACTTAACGTAGCAAAATGTATTCCTATATTTAAGAAAAATTATCAGGCATTATTCACAAATTATAGACCAATATCCCTTTTGCCTGTTATTTCAAGTCTTGGAAAGAATTATGAATAACCAATTACTCATGTATTTTACTAAAACAAATCTACTGTCTGACAATCAATACGGCTTTAGACCCCACCATTCAAATGATTATGCAGATATAGAAATAATCGATAGGATCACTACACATTTGGATAAAAACCAATTAGTATATTTCTTGATTTATCGAAAGCCTCGATACACTTGACCACACAATCCTCTTAAAAAATAAAGAACATTATGGGTTGGAATCATCAGCATTACAATTACTAAGGAGTTACTTAAGTGAGCAATTTGTAAAATTTATGATATAAAATCAAATATCTTACCTATAAACATGGGAGTCCCACAAGGCTCAATACTACGTCCTATGTTATTCATTATACATATATATTAACGATTTCTCACAACCAGGCCAGGAATTATAAACACATTGAAGCATGTCTTACCAAAAGTAACAGAATTATACTATATCACCCCACATAAATTACTGGGGCTACCAGTGGAATAGGATAACAAAATTACAGAAGAAAGCAATTAGAATAATATATGTAACCAAATATAACTCACATACAGAACCATTATTTAAAAGCCTCTCTGTTCTAAAAGGTTGAAGACTTACTTAAACTACAGATACTACGATTCTATTATAAATTCATGCACAAACAATTAGCAACATACTTACAAAATTGGCCGATCAACCAGAATACACACATACACAATCATCTCACGCGTAAACACAACAATAATACACACATTTAGAACACAACACGAAAATTCTTAAATATAATTTACCACATTTGCATGGATATATACATTATGCTAAAAACATATATTATAAAAAGCTATATATATATATATATATATATATATATATATATATATATATATATATATATATATATATATATATATATATATATATATATATATATATATATATATGCACCGTTATTAACTGCTACACTTCTACGCATGGTCAATAATAAATAATTAGTCCAGCTATACGTATTAACATTAATTTACACAAGCGGAAATATACAATAAATTCATTGAAAACGTACCAGGGTGGCTCCTATGAGAGCGACTTCTTTAGTTTTAATACTAATAGGAGTTTCCCAAATCCACTTTGTACTAAATATATGCACTTACATACCTTATTTACACACATTTAATTTTGTTTAATGTATTAATTACTGTTACTGTAATAGTATGTACAAATGGATCAATAAACAATTTTGTCTGTATGTCTGTCTGTTTGTCTCAATGAGGTACACATGCAGAGAACGGACGCACTAAGCTAGTTTAACTTCAGCCTACCACGCCTACATGAGACATGGGGTGATATAGCTTATCTAATAAGTTGTATCATTGCCCACTGTTAATGAACAAACGACTTGGTCATTTGGGGTTAATTACCAATACCTTTTGCCGCAGATACAATGTGAAAACTTCACAAAACTTCTATTTTACGTTCACTGATATTTGCTGTCGCGCGCCAATTCTGCTGCCGGGAAGTGGCCTAGTTCGCATGCGCAGAAACGGTGTCAATGCACTAGTGTTCAATATTAACGCGGAAAAGAACATGTATGTTTACAATGTAAACAGCAGTGATGAGGCAGCGATCGTCATTCATATAATTAATTATAATTCACACGTTAGTTTAATGAATATACGTAACTGCTTTGCTCCCTTATGTGCAATAAAAATAACTGTATTTCCAGAAACAATGCAAATTTCTACAACAACAACAACAACAACTACAGGCAGATTATTAATTGTACACACTGGAAATATGTGAAGCTTTCCCTAACATTTATGAACAATATAACCACTGGACTATGTTAACTTTAATTACACGTCGTATCTTAATTATATAATTATTACACAGTAAACTGGCTATCCAATAAATTATAGTAACTCTATACTTTAGGCCTAAAACAAATACAACCCGTTCCCGTTGAATCCATCGCGGAAAACAGCTTGATTCCTTTTATATGATCTGAGATTAACTGTTTTTTGCTCATAAACTACATTTTAAGCTTCACCTGAGTCGTTACAAGTGTGACGTGCATTCATGAATGAAAGTCGGTTTAAACACATGAATACATAAGCAGAACAGGTGGTAAGCACTTGCTTCCACATTTAGAACACTACCATCAACAAATTGAACAGTATATATATATACGCGTCAGTCATCTGCTTTATTTAGTGTGTATGCACAACACTATTGGTTTGGCAATCAACTCAATCAGGCCATAGTCAGTTGGTGCTCAGAAGAATTGGCTGCGGAGTCGCATCCACAAAACAGTTCGCGTAGTCCGCGTCGGAATATGGTGTACTGGAAAGTGTATATGATCGGATTCACGCAACTGTTTGCGAACGCGATGTAAACCGTGAAGTGATAGAACGAGCTCTGGAAGTCGACGTGATGCCCGAAGTTGAACAGAAGAAAGAGCACCTGGTTGAAGATCCAGCAGATGACGAAACAAACAGTGACCGTGACCATCGTCTTGAATATGCTCTTGCTGGCGCGTTCTTTGATGCTCTTAGCGCGATGTCCGGCGTCGACTTGGTGGCCATCTGTGGCGGTGGTGGAGGTACCCGCAGTGGGGGCCGCCGGTGTGGGGTCGATCGGGTGGACTTTGGTGCGCAGCCGGACGGTCATTAGAACGTAGGCGTAGATAAATACGGCGAGTGGGATAAAGAACTGCACGAGTAGAGCAATGACGCCGAACACACGCGCCATCAGACGACTCGGCCAGAAGTGGAACTTGAAGCACATGCCGTCGCTGAGACCCGACGTCGGGACACGATGCATCATATTGTAGACCGGCCCGATGCACCAGACAATGGCCACGGCCGCGTAGAACTTGCCCCACGTCAGCCACGTATGGTGCCGTATCGGATGCACGATCGCCATGTACCGCTCCAGCGTCAGCAGGACCAGATTGTAGGTGGACGAGAGGAACAGCGACCAGTTGATGTATCCGCTGACCCAGAAACGACAGTAGAGCTCGTCGACAAAGCCCGACAGTTTCCGGCTGCTGGTGTCGACGGTCAGGGTGGTGGCGATGATAAAGACGGAGCTGAGCAGGTCGATGGAGCTCTGGTTGACGATCAACAGATCGGCGTAGTTTTTGGCGCGGGACTTCACCGACACAACGGCGACAACAACGAGGAGATTGCCGATGATGCCGATGCAGCCAAGCAAGATGTAGATGACCTTCTCCGACGAGGATGCGATGCGTATATTCGTTTCCGTTCGAGGCAGGGTAATCGTGTCATTTAATAATGTGCGTGATATGTTTAATGATTCATTCATCTTGATTCCGGTTTTTAAAAAGTACACATCTACAACACAGCTGCCATGTTCGTAGCCATGTGAAACATTGATTAGAGAGAGTCACAAAATGTAAGCGACACCCGTGGTAGCGATGACCGTCATTCACTGATTATAAGCTTTAAGGTGTATTTACTCTCGCTGTGCCTTTCTATCTGTCCACTTCTGTCCGTCCAGATTTGATATGCATAATTGATTCTATAGAGAGTTCGTTGAAATCATTCGCCGCCAACCCAGCTCCTGATGTTGAAAGAAAATATACACTGTTGATACCTGACCGTCAACAATTCATGTCAATTCACGCTGATGACATGAATTGCGGAAGTGCCTCGGTGGTTTTGCCTACTTTTGGACACGAACAATACTTACTTATGCAAAAGGTCACCAATATCAATAACTGTAAATCATATATATAACTAAGTTGACATTTCGCTGAAACGACAAGTCGCTACTATTGTTCATCTATTTCATCATATAAATTGTTACATGTTCGTCTATACTTTTATTCGTGCGATTATGTTTTTGCCTGTTTTAACCTGCTATGGAAACTTTAGACTGAACGTAGCATATCTTATTCAAAACAATTAGTCTTACTTAAGCCAGAAAGTCACTAAACATGTTATTAGTTTCCGACGAAAACGCCTCTGTTGTAGTATGTATGCGTACTGAGATGGGAGAGTCACGTGCATGTATGTGCGCGCGTGCGTGTGTGCATGGATGTGTGCGTGCGAAATATGCAAGCATACCGTTCCTAGACAACTGTTCAGATGGCAATTGCGTCTTATAAATGATTTACTGGCATACTATAATGGGATTGCACCATATGCGATGTAATCTCATTTAAACAACAGTGTACGGGGATAATTTCCTATGGTGGTGCTTGAGAACTTGTTGGTGTTGGTTGTGAACTTGATGGTGGTGCTTGTGAACTTGTTGGTGTTGGTTGTGAGTGTAAATCTGGTGTTATAATCAAACAAACTACGTTAATGCAAACGAACAGTGTAACTCATTTTAACTAAATCGTGTCATACTCTGATATCCTGCTTACCTCCTGGATGTGTCGTTGCACTGATACACCTTCAGTAGCTTTTCGGCGAGCTGTATAGCAAGACAGAGAGACAGCAAGCAGGTGTTTCAGACGCACGTCCGTGTCCTGTGACGGCTGCCAGGGTAATGCATCAACACCACGCGACTCTGGCTTTAAAGCGGGATCGATATACAACCGCGGGTGCTAACGAGACAAACTAAGAAGAAGGGCCAGAACAGCCAATGGATGTCGTGGTGAGTCGGTAGCTGATTGGTGAGTACAGGTTACCTAAATACACGGTCCCTGGTTATTTGGATGAGTCCAGGTAACGTTGACGTTGATAATCACTGAGAGATCATTATATCAGAATACCACTGCCCGATTGTAGGGTAGTTACAAACACCAGGCAATTTCTTTACCAGTGCGCAACTTCCTCCTTCATAACGTTGGCCTATCGCAAATTAATTTCGTTGATGCCCTTTAATGTGTTTTGCAGTATGGAAAGTTTGTGGAATGTGCACAAGATGGCGTACTTTTGCTAGTTTCGTCTTAAGAATTGAATTATGTCTTTAGATATAGTGTATAGTGTAAATAGCCATGTGCTACACGCAGGGTTCCGCAACCGTTATTAGTTATGGGCCATATATTGTCCAGCTATCTCTCTACCAGCCAAAGCTCAGATGCAGTGTGTTTTATGCTTGCTTGAACATAATCAGTTAATGCGAAGGTTGATTGTTTATAATTTTGGATAATCGATTTAGTTAACCTAGTTAGCACACATGACCAGATCGACTGTTCAGATTTCGATAATAGGTATCCAATTTCTTTGGGCATAACTCATCTAGTAAATAGCATTTTTTAGTGGTATAAAATGCCAGACAACGGTTTTGGGTCAGGAGGAATCAAATCAGATATATATATATATATATATATATATATATATATATATATATATATATATATATATATATATGCTAATTAACGCCCATGCTGTATGAAAGTTGTGTGAATATGTTTAAAAACAAAAGACACATCTCAGGAGGGCGGGTTACACATAAATAAAAAAAATTAGACTCACGATAAGACAATGGCTTCTTTGTCAACTTGCCACCTGGATGGCAATCTGGCTAAATCTTGTTAAAATAAATAAAATGGTTTGCATTGAACTATACATCTGCATGAACAATCGTTTATGGTGATGTGGATTGTAAAATACAACTGCTTGGAAAAGATGTCAATTGTCATTAGATATTCATTTTCAATCACTGAAATTAAATTTGCTACCACGAAAATCGTACATATTTTATCTGGTATATCTCCTAATTAATATTCTTTCATTGGTTTTAAATGCTAGACCACGTTTTGGAGACATATTGAATATATTTAAAAGAAGTACAGTCTTATTGTATGATGACCTTGTTTGCATATTTTTAAGATGGCTCACGTTTTGTTAACAAAATAGAACATGTTCGATTATTGGTCAACCATAGAGAAACACAATAGAGACATACATACAAATATACGGGCGCATATTAAAACCAATTAGAACAGTACACTGTTTTGCATTTGACTAGAAACCTGTTTTGCGGAAACCGTAAGAAAATCCTTCAAGGGCTTGACCGAAAACCTGCATTTATGTGTGTTTCTCTGTACGATTCATCAGTGAAAATCCTGATTCACCCGAACATGAACTGCGGGAAATAATACAAACATTCTGCGTTGCCGGAAATCGGACAAGCACTTTCGTAGGCAACAACAAGGGTTTTATTTCGTTGCGAGAAACTGCTCTTTTTAGCCCAGTACAATTTTGAAATCAGTTATATTCTACTGCAAAACAGTTCTGATAACTTCAAAATTAATAACTGCGACAATTTCCGTCATGCTGAGCGGTAAACGGACTTACAAGAAGTAGCACATGTAATCCATACCAGTCGGCGAATGGATCGCTGAAAGGCGGTTCCTATGCTATCCAGCACATTAACACCTGCTTGGCGTCTCCGATACGCGTGTCGTCTTCGCCACTTGGAGCCTAATATATTATAATATATCTGATGAATTTATAATATGCAGAACGTTGCCGCTCTTTTCATGAAAGTAATTCCGCATTAGCGATTTTGTGAAAGCCAACTGAGTCGACACTTTCTATTTCATGTGTTTTACGCTATCTAGTTTCTAGAGTAGACTATATAATGGTATGTAGTTATGTGACAGAGTGTTTTTATTTGCGTTTTTTCACGCAAACATTTGACAAAAACAAAATCAGCTAATCAAACTGTCCAGCCACCTGAAAACCGTCCGTGGCTTTGCAAATTGGCACGCAGACAAGAGTTCGGATTTGTCCGGGCCCGGTCGAAAATAATGCTACAGTTTTCCGTATTTGCATATATGAGCTAGCATGTCCTAATGATTACCACATATATGAGCTAGCATGTCCTAATGATTACCACATATATGTTTGATGTTTCGGCAAATGATTTATTAAACGACACAGCCAAGAGCAGGTGTTCCAAGTTCTGTTATTACAAACTTGATCTGTTGACGTGAAGCCTGTATCGCCGGAAGACTTATCGGATAGCACGCGATACACGACATAACTACGATGCCAAACGGCAATACGGTGAGGCATTACGACGATAGCAGTGCGCCTACGGACTCCAGTATTATGTGAAAACTGATCTATCGCGCGTAAACACAACTCTCAAGTTCGCGCGTGACACGCAATAGTTTCATGCAGCATCATCGAAATATTCACTGGTGAGTATTCTTAATAATAATATGTCAAGACGGCACGACCATACTTGCGAGAAGAGACACACTTTAGAATGATCTCATAACACAGATGTTCGACACTACACGAAATCGATGTATTTAACTTCAGAACTGCATGATGCTTTTTAGCCGTTAACTTGTGAAACTGTCGTGTTTGACCATGCCATTACCTACCGTTCGTATTTAGCCATCGTTACACCAAACTGTCGTGTTTGACCATCCCATTACCTACCGTTCGTATTTAGCCATCGTTACACCAAACTGTCGTGTTTGACCATCCCATTACCTACCGTTCGTATTTAGCCGTCATTACACCAAACTGTCGTGTTTGACCATCCCATTACCTACCGTTCGTATTTAGCCGTCATTACACCAAACTGTCGTGTTTGACCATCCCATTACCTACCGTTCGTATTTAGCCGTCATTACACCAAACTGTCGTGTTTGACCATCCCATTACCTACCGTTCGTATTTAGCCGTCATTACACCAAACTGTCGTGTTTGACCATCCCATTACCTACCGTTCGTATTTAGCCGTCATTACACCAAACTGTCGTGTTTGACCATCCCATTACCTACCGTTCGTATTTAGCCGTCATTACACCAAACTGTCGTGTTTGACCATCCCATTACCTACCGTTCGTATTTAGCCGTCATTACACCAAACTGTCGTGTTTGACCATCCCATTACCTACCGTTCGTATTTAGCCGTCATTACACCAAACTGTCGTGTTTGACCATCCCATTACCTACCGTTCGTATTTAGCCGTCATTACACCAAACTGTATACATGCGCTCCAAGTCTGCACCAGTTTGAACAGTGGTCGGAAAATAAACGATTTTTTATTCATCGACGCACTACTCTTAGCGAAACAGCTGATGAACCTTCCTGACCCGACAAAACCGTGCTTTAAGATCGTCCATTACCAATACTTACACACTGATCCTATACGAATCCTGGTTGGTGCATAAGGCCACTTAGTAACTTCATCCTGGTTGGTGCATAAGGCCACGTAGTAACTTCATCCTGGTTGGTGCATAAGGCCACTTAGTAACTCCATCCTGGTTGGTGCATAAGGCCACTTGGTAACTTCATCCTGGTTGGTGCATAAGGCCACTTGGTAACTTCATCCTGGTTGGTGCATAA
The DNA here is from genome assembly GCA_033239005.1 of Lamellibrachia satsuma. Taxonomy (NCBI): domain Eukaryota; kingdom Metazoa; phylum Annelida; class Polychaeta; order Sabellida; family Siboglinidae; genus Lamellibrachia; species Lamellibrachia satsuma. The sequence continues at coordinate 119,669 of BSQZ01000104.1, forward strand.
GGCCACGTAGTAACTTCATCCTGGTTGGTGCATAAGGCCACTTAATAACTTCATCCTGGTTGGTGCATAAGGCCACTTAGTAACCTCACCCTGGTTGGTGCGTAAGGCCACTTAGTAACTTCATCCTGGTTGATGCATAAGGCCACTTAGTAACTTCATCCTGGTTGGTGCATAAGGCTACTTAGTAACTTCATCCTGATTGGTGCATAAGGCCACTTAGTAACTTCACCCTAGTTGGTGCATAAGGTCACTTGGTAACTTCACCCTAGTTGGTGCATCAGGCCACTTAGTAATTTCATCCTAGTTGGTGCATAAGGCCACTTAGTAATTTCACCTTGGTTGGGGCATAAGGCCACTTAGTAACTTCAACCTGGTTAGTGCATTGCGCATTAGTAACTTCGCCCTAGTTGATGCATAAGGTCACTTGGTAACTTCACCCTAGTTGGTGCATAAGGCCACTTAGTAACTTCACCCTAGTTGGTGCATTAGGTCACTTGGTAACTTCACCCTAGTTGGTGCATAAGGCCACTTAGTAACTTCACCCTAGTTAGTGCATAAGGCCACTTGGTAACATCACCCTAGTTAGTGCATAAGGCCACTTAGTAACTTCACCCTAGTTGGTGCATAAGGCCACTTAGTAACTTCACCCTAGTTGATGCATTAGGTCACTTGGTAACTTCACCCTAGTTGGTGCATAAGGCCACTTAGTAACTTCACCCTAGTTGGTGCATTAGGTCACTTAGTAACTTCACCCTAGTTGGTGCATAAGGCCACGTAGTAACGTCACCCTAGTTAGTGCATAAGGCCACTTAGTAACTTCACCCTAGTCGGTGCATAAGGCCACTTAGTAACGTCACCCTAGTTAGTGCATAAAGCCACTTAGTAACTTCACCCTAGTTGGTGCATGAGGTCACTTAGTAACTTCATCTTAGTAACTTCAACCTGGTTAGTGCATTGCGCATTAGTAACTTCGCCCTAGTTGATGCATAAGGTCACTTGGTAACTTCACCCTAGTTGGTGCATAAGGCCACTTAGTAACTTCACCCTAGTTGGTGCATTAGGTCACTTGGTAACTTCACCCTAGTTGGTGCATAAGGCCACTTAGTAACTTCACCCTAGTTAGTGCATAAGGCCACTTGGTAACATCACCCTAGTTAGTGCATAAGGCCACTTAGTAACTTCACCCTAGTTGGTGCATAAGGCCACTTAGTAACTTCACCCTAGTTGATGCATTAGGTCACTTGGTAACTTCACCCTAGTTGGTGCATAAGGCCACTTAGTAACTTCACCCTAGTTGGTGCATTAGGTCACTTAGTAACTTCACCCTAGTTGGTGCATAAGGCCACGTAGTAACGTCACCCTAGTTAGTGCATAAGGCCACTTAGTAACTTCACCCTAGTCGGTGCATAAGGCCACTTAGTAACTTCATCTTAGTTAGTGCATAAGGCCACTTGGTAACTTCCGCCAGTTCATATAATACCTACCTGCATTATCTGCCGTCTTCCAAGAACTCCATCCTAGTTGGTTCCTCTTTACTTCCAGAATCCTCCAAGTTGATGTTAGCCTTCATCTTTTCCATTTCCCTTCAGAGGCCCAGGTCAGTGCAATGTTCGTGTTGTCCATTCTCATCTCTCCTGTGTGTGGCCGATCCATCTCCATCGTCTGATCTTGATGTCGTTTAGTGGTGAAATACAAGCTCTTCATTTGACACTTCCAATGGCCAGTGTCTGTTTAATTCTACTACCACTAATCGCATATCGCTGGTTGCGATAAGGCAGTATTCGCGGTATTACTATGTTCACCAACTCGATATCTTTACATAAGGATGCGCGAATATCTACAAAGTAACGCAGTTTCATTCTGTCCAACCATGATCTTCACTGATCTGTCGTTTGTCGCTCTTTTACTCGTTTCGTTCGGTTCGCTCACCCGTGCTACTAATGTGTACTCTGTTTATTTCCTAGAAGCTCCACGCCAATGCCAGTTCCAGCGTAGCAATCTATGACGTTTCTTTATGTGGCTGAAAAAGACGAATAACTGCATGATGACCATATAATTTGTCATGTTGTTAGTAGTCAACGCACTAGCATAATTACTTACGCAGCCTAACTTGATATAGATGGAATTGTCGCATGATTAATGAAAAACACAGGTCTGTGTTAGCATAATATAAATGTTCTCAGTGACATGTCCAATGTTGGTCAAAAAAACGTTCACATACATGTTACCGATCTGCGGTTAATATTGGATTTGACCACATTAGGTGAATATTTTAAGTTGGTAGATTTTGGTAAAGATACACCATTTGTAGGGCAGAGGAAATCCTTAATATGTAGATTCAAAATAGTGCTTACCTGTTGATACTGAACTTTATGTGCCACACTGTTTTTTAAACAGAGAGAACAAAAATAGTATGATCAACACAATTGCACACACTGTAAAAGGTCTGCACATGACACATACCCCTTGGGCCAGACTCGGAAACATGATTTGTGTCGGTTAAAGCACTGGACTGAACATTTGTCTTGCCAGCATAGTTTCGCATATGACTGTTGTGAATCTCAATAATGGCTCGAATTCTATATATTGTAGCACCAATATAAACAAAATTATTTTTAAAAAGCATTCGACAGCGTGCACAGGGAGATCCTTTAGAATATCCTGAGGCGCTATGGAATTCCAGAAATGCTGGTGAAACTCATCCAGATCTTCTACAGGAACTTCATCAGATGGAACCTTTGCTTTTCACTCGAAGACCTAATATATGCAGATGACCTCGCTCTACCTTCTCACACTCGAGACCAGGTACAGAGGAAAACAAGCAACCTAGAGCAACAAGCCAGTTCCATTGGTCTCTCAGTCAATGCCAAAGAGGCAAAAGTTTTAACAAACAGCAACTTAACACAGCAACCTATCGTGATCAACAATCGTCGACTCGAGTACATCAACAAATTCCCTTACCTGGGCAGCATCATCAGTCTCCAAGGAGGTGCAGAAAAAGACATCAAAACACGATTGGAAAAAGCCAGATCACCATTTGCATATCTACAGCTGCTATGGAGATCCTCAGTATACTCCTAAAAGACCAAACTCGGAATCTACCAGAGCAATGTCCTCTCTGTGCTCCTCTACGGCTCAGAGTGCTGGCGCATGACTCAACAAGACACCAACAGCTTCCACCTCACCTGTCTAAGGAAGATACTGAAAGTGTACTGGCCCGAGATCATATCCAACACCAGACTCCACCAAGCAACAAAACAACAACACATCTGCCTCATCCCGAAAAAGGGAAGGTGGATATGACTTATGTCTACAGGATGAACAACGACCTGCCAGCAAAACAGGACGCCAGAAGGAAACAGAAAAAGATGCAGGACGAAAACAACGTTGCCGCGAACAATTGAAGAGGAACTGAAGGCTGCTGGGTTGACGTGGGGCACCGCAGCAAGTAGAGCCCAATACAGGGGGGTGTGGAGCTTTATGTGCCACACGGTATGAAGAGGATTAGTAATTAAGTAATATCAAGAACAGTAATTTTATTTAGAAATGGTCCATCGTATTCACGTCGGGATATACCTTCACAAATAAACAGAGCAGTTTTACCAGAGAGAGAGAGAGAGAGAGAGAGAGAGAGAGAGAGAGAGAGAGAGAGAGAGAGAGAGAGAGAGAGGAAGAGAGAGAGAGGAAGAGAGAGAGAGAGCCAGAGACGGAGACAGAGAGAGACAGAGAGGGAGAGAGGTGGGGAGAGAGAGAGAAAAAAAAGAGAGTTGGTGGAGAGAGAGGGGTGGGGGAGAGAGAGGGTGGGGAGAGAGAGTGACACAGACAGACGGGGGAGAGAGAGAGGTGGGTGGGAGCGAGAGAGTGACAAAGATACAGAGGGGAGAGAGAGAGGTGGGAGAGAGAGAAAGAAAGATAGGTGGGAGAAAGAGAGAGAGAGAGAGAGAGAGAGAGAGAGAGAGAGAGAGAGAGAGAGAGAGAGAGAGAGAGAGAGAGAGAGAGAGAGAGAGAGAGAGAGAGAGAGAGAGAGAGAGAGACAGTGACACACAGAGACTTATAACGCTACTCAACGAGATTCAGCGCAAGAATCCATCTCAAAGCGGCAAACGCCCACCAAAAGAGTACCTTGGGTTTACCTCACTAGCACACATGGATGCTGAAACTGTTGCAAACACGTTGGTCACAAAGCTACTTGGTCGAGTTACGATGGATGCTCAACCATGGCTGCTAAATTTGGCGGAGTACATGCTTAGATCAAGGAAAAGTACCCCAAAGGTGCTTTCGTCCAATGCGCAGTCCACATACTTAACTTGGTGGTGAACGATCTCAACTACGTTGCAGCGATTGGTACAGTCAAGGCCATTATAAAATTTTCCAAGAGAGCCCCAAAAGACGCAGCCTGGTACCAAATGTCCCCATGCTATGTGAAACACGATGGACGGCCAAGTACCAAAGCATCAGAATCTTCACCAACCATTTCAAAGATATCCAAACAACTACTGCTACAGCTTCTGGCAAGACCAGTCCAGATACACACCAGTCGCATTGCGCATCTGGAACGTCAACATTCTTGTTGTGCCTGGTTGTCATGGCAAACTATTCAGCGATATTGGAGCCAGTGACACAGGTTTTGAAAGCTGTTCCACTTGATATCCTCAGTGTTCACGACCAGCAGCTGTTGGTCATATTTGAAACACACAGAAGAGAAGCTGAAGATCACTTTAAGGAGGATATAATGGTGCAAGCTGACAAATCGAATTATGGATGTCTCGCCAGTGGACGTCTAACTCAACGGCCAAACTACCAGAGCAATACGGTGTGGGAGTATTATCGTGTCGTAATCTTCATCCCATACCTGGACTCCATAATCAAGTCACTAGGAACTCGGTTTCTCAACTCAAGTCTCAAGTAGTTACATTCCAAACAGCCCAATCTTGAGCTAACGCAGGAGTTTGGACCAACGGCTTTTAGTGTCTCTTCCGAAAGACACGGGCAAAGTGGGGTGAACGAAATTGCCCAAACTTCGAAACGGCGGAGGTGGAATCGAACCACCGTCCTCTCGATCGACAGGCGGGTGCTCTAACCATTAGACCACCGTTCCCCACAACAAGAATCACTTTGCTCTGTTTTCTCTCCATCCTGTATTGATGTCTCAGTTGGATCGTAACAGTTTAAGATCGCATGGTCCAGACAACAGTTTAGTATATACAATTACTACTGCACTATGTTTTGATATAATACTATTGTAATTTATTTAAATTATATCTACCTGAATTGTACATATATAGATATATTGACAGATTGTCATTTAACGAAATTGTATTTTCCTAATTTGTAATTTGTTTTGAAAGTTTGTTTTAAAATTCAATTGTTTTCTCTATCCTAATACGATGGCGCCATTGATTTGTTTGGCTTCAATGGTTTCAATGTATGTCTTGGGAAAACGTGATTGTTTATTCTTCATTGATGATAGGATGAGTTCTTCTATTTTTAGGTCAACGATATATACAGCATTGACAACTTCGCTGAAGAATCACTGGGCTGGTTTGAGCTGTGGACACGAGGCATACACCTGAACACTGCAACCAATCCAACATTGATGGAACTGTTGAACTACTGTCATTTGTTCGTAAAGCCGTACTTCCAGCGTCTACATGTCAAGCTGAACGGTCTTTCAGCACTTTGAGGCGAGTTAAGACCTGGTTTCGGTCAACGATGTTGACTGAACGCTTGTCTGGCGTGTGCATGCTTAGCGTGCATTAGTGCCCTGCGCGGGCCTAGAATTTGATCCCAAGCCCGGCCCGCAATTAGCAGTTAGAGTCCAGGCCCGGCCCAGGCCCGCAATAATTTTTCAAGCCCGGCCCGGCCCAGCCCCGCAAATTAGAATTTAGGCCCAGGCCCGACCCAGACCGTGAATGTTTGGCCCAGGCCCGGCCCGGCCCGCAAGTTTCAGGCCCAGGCCCGGCCCATACCCGCGGGCCAAAGATGGGTAAGCCTATAATCTTATAACAAAGACGAAAAACAAATAAACTGTAAAACAGACTTATTGTTTTACTTAAAAAAAAGGTCCATAGTGTGCTGGATGAGTTCTAAAAATTCAGCACTACCAACTTCTTCAAACTTACGAATATCCTGAAGAAAAATAAAGAAAAACTTCTTAGTGTCTTTACTATTAAATATGGTAACATTTGTTATATTTGGCTTTAATGTATTGGTTTATTGTTAGGGTAGGATATTTGTTTATGTAACCCTGACTTAACCCATATGCAAGCCACAATCCCAATTTATATTGTTAATTGAATTAGCTCAACTAAGTTAACATAATTTAATATGATATTTCAATTAAATGTTACCCACTGGCACTGACACCCAGTGGCATTTCCAGCAGGCCTGCAGTCACTAGCCTGAGACAGACATGTTCAGACATGTGTGAATTAGTACAAGTGTGATTGAATTAGGACTGGGGAGAAATACCAATTACCAACTGGGTTGGGTACTGGGTAGTGGGCTAGTTGCCTAGTGTGCACTTGGCAGTGGGCAGGTCTTTCAGGTGGGCAATGTTTGGAGGGAAGACCTAGACAATAGAATGTCCACTGGTAGGGTCAAAGGGTGATAAGTTGATGGTTAATCATGGCTTGATTGCCTCTGCAAATATTTCTAAAGTAAACATTTGCGGCTGGCTACTTCCAGCCAAGTGAACTTATGGGGTCATTAGATTCCATGCAAGATCTCAATTTGCAACTATATAATACTAAATAATTTTAAGCATTCATTAAACGGAATTACAATTTATAATCAGTTTTTATTTTAAAAAAATAAAGTAATAATCGGTGTTTTGTATGAATATTTTTATTATGTCCAGGCCCGGCCCGGCCCGGCCCGCTCACACTAGGCCCAGGCCCGGCCCGAGCCCGATGTGTTTAAATTGTTTTCAGCCCAGGCCCGGCCCGGGCCCGCAGTATGTAGGCCCAGGCCCGGCCCGGCCCGGCCCGCGAAATTATGTAGAGGCCCGGCCCGGCCCGGCCCAGCCCGCGGGCTGCGGGCCGGGCCGGGCCGGGCCGGGCTTGGAATAAAAGCCCGGCCCGCGCAGGGCACTAGCGTGCATCGATAGAAGGTGGTGGGCGTGATTGATCGCTGATAGGCGTCGCCTGCAGATTTTACTGAGCCAGTAACTGGTAATGTACATTAAATTGTCATTCAGCTCACTCTATTGTCATTCAGTTAAAAACGTCTTAAATCATTCCACTCATATCATTGATGAGTGTGTGTTCTGTGGTTAAGGGCGCCACCTGTTGGGTGTCTGCAGTAATGCCACAAATGATTGTCTAGTTGATGCACATTTTACTTTGGCATTTTACTTATATGAATTACAGAGCACTGTGTCTGCAAGCGCATTACTCCAGTAACAATGGTTTAGACCGCAATTTACAATTTAGTCATTTAGCAGACGCTCTTATCCAGAGCGACATACAACAAGTGCATTCAACCTAAGTTGGTAAAATAACTACAGGTCGCTATGGTAGCAAACAAGTCTCTTCACAAAAATAGGCGCTAATAGCTATTACAGGTGCCTGAAAAAGAATATTTTTTTTTCGGGGGGGGGGCGACCAATATTTTCAAGAGTCAGTGGTAATTTCGAACATTCAGACACCGCCGCTGACAGAGAGACTGCAGAATTCCGGTTCGTTATACAGGTGTACTATTTTGGGTCGCTGAGACATTAAGACTGAAGAGTTCTGCTTCGTCACACCTTTTGTGCCGGTGAGAGTGAAAAGTTCTGCTTTGTCAGACATATTTGTGGGCCGCTGAGACTGAACAGACCATTTCGTCACACAATTTTAGGGGGGGGGTCGGCCGATGAGACTAAAGGGCTCCACGTATTCAAACACATTTTGTGATGCCGTTGCGACTGAAAGGTTACGTCAGACAATTTTGGGGGCCCGCCGACACTAAAGAGTTCCGCTTCGTCAGTCACAATTGTTTTGGGGCCGCTGAGACTGTAGAATTCGGCTTCGCCAGACCAATTTTTGGGACCATTTAGACTGACGATTTCCCTTCGTCAGTCACGCACATTGTTGATGGCCGCTGGTACTGACGGGTCTCGCTTTATAAGACAATTATGCTGAAGAGTTCTGCTTCGTCAGACAATGTTTTGGGGCCACAAAAACAGGAAAGAGTTCCACGTGCTATTATTAATGGTGCTAATGTGCTACATGTACAACAGCAGGAATACGACCAATTCCAATTATCGAGCAGGCCTATGAGCATCACACCCACTCCGTACATTATGTAGATGTATACACGTTGACACAATTTCCCATCAGAGCATCGCCTCGTCCACTCGCACCTGCCAACGTTTTCACGTAAAAAAGATGGATATTTTAAAATTCTAATGTTTACTGTTCCTGGCATGCCATGTTACAGTTGTGGTCGGCAGGTGGCATCACATGTACCAAGCCACAAACGCACCACGAAAACGCTATTTGAGGGTAATGCGTATTCGATACCGTCTTTAGATCTGTACTATAGTGGCTGAAATATCCGAGTTATAAACACGCTCTTTAAACTTGGTGGTTGAAATACCTGCGGTCTAAACATACCCTCTTTAGATCTATAGTGGTTTAATGTTCAGGGTCTAACATAGTCTAAATACCATCTTTAAACCTAGTGACTAAAAAGTCCGAAGTTTAAATATCTTCTTTAGGCATATTGACTAAAACTTCCGAAGTCTAAAATGCCTCTTTAATTAAACTTAATGAGCTGTAATGTCCGGGATCTAAAACCCATAGGACGAGGGGGTGGAGTATTCATAGCAGCAAAAGCAGATGTTGTTAGTTTGAGAGATAAAGACTTAGAGACAGAATGCGAGATCCTCTGGATCAAACTGAATATCGCATCCAACAAGAACTTGTACATTGGCGCATATTATAGGCCTAATGCTACAGATGACCAAAGCCTCAACTCACTTGCACAGTTATTAGCTAAACTGCCTCGTGAAAGCAGCCATGTATGGCTAGCTGGGGATATGAACCTGCCAGGACTGGAGTGGTCATCGACTCAACTGAAGCCCGCTTGCTGTTCTCCTTCATAACATACTCTGTTCCTAGACATCCTAGCCGACCACGGCTTGACCCAGGTCATTGGCCATCCCACTAGGGGAGACAACACCTTAGATATTCTTGTAATGAATAACCCAACGCTTGTCAGCAGGACAGAGATCTTACCAGGAATATCCGACCACAATATCGTTTTCACTTATATTTATATAAGCCCCAAGAAATACACCAAAACCCGGCGCAAACTCCCCATCAAGAGGAAAGCCAACTGGGAGGGTATAGAAAGGGAACTCAACAGGACTCGAGAATATATCGACACCAACTGAGAGACCATGACCGCTAATGAACTTTGGAACAAACTTAAAGCAGCCCTGAATGAAGCAGTAGAGTCCCATATTCCTAACAGGAATACATCGAACCGGGATAGACCCCCGTGGATAAATAAATTGAAGAAACTAATAAAAGCCAGGATAAACTTTTTAAGAAAACAAAGAAGGGATCAAAGAAATCCAAACTTCGGACAACTAAATTACAGACCTTGAAAAGCACTATTAGAAAAGAAACCAGAGCAACCTATTGGACATATGTTGAATCAGTAATCACACCAAACCAGGATGGCCACAACAGAAATGGCAACAAGAAATTGTGGTCTTTCATCAAACACAGACGAACAATAGGCATCGCACCTCTTTAAGAAAATCAAATCTTGAAGGACACCCCCTGGACAAAGCCGGGATCCTAAACGTTCAGTTCAGCTCTGTGTTCACATGGTTATTTGAAATGAGATGATTGATACAATATGCACATTTATGTAGTGGTGTAATCGTTGCATGTCTGTTAATCATTAACTGGCCATTAATTCCTATATTAAAATGTGTTATTGCAAAAAAAATTATTTAAATAGTAATTTAAATAGCTGAAACCTATACATCTATTTTAAATACGAATGCTGTTTTTGCACTGAATATTGTAAAACACTTGGCAAAAACACGGACACATATGCTGTACAACCCTTAAATCTCACTACCATGTCATGTGATTTCTGAGAGAGCCCCTTAAATACACATCCACAGGAAGCTGACCCAATACGACAGCATCCCCCGATGTCCAAATTGAATATCGCCACAGAAGGCATTCAAAAACTCTTGGAAAATCTCAACCCTAACAAAGCTATGGGACCAGACAGGCTTCACCCCAGAGTCCTCAAAGAAACAGTCAGAGCAGTTGCCCCTATTCTACAGAAAATATTTTCTAAATCTCTTGAAAATGGTGAGGTACCAGACGACTGGAAACAAGCAAATATAGCACCAATCTCCAAGAAAGGAGAACGATATTGCCCATCAAATTACCGCCCAGTTTCACTCAAGTGTGTGTGCAGCAACCTAATGGAACACATAATCTCAAAACATCTACTACACTACCTAGAAGCCAACAATATACTCTTTGACAAGCAGCATGGATTTCGAAAAAAGCGATCAACCGATACACAGTTGCTAGACTTCACACAACATATTCTGGCCAATCTAAGCGGTGGAAGGCAAACTGATGTAATCTTTATGGATTTCGCCAAAGCGTTTGACAAAGTACCACACCATAGACTAATCCAGAAACTTAAGAGATATGGTATCATTGGCCCTGTAAAAACTTTGATTGAGCAATTTTTGAAGGATAGAAAGCAACGCGTGACATGTGAAGGTATTTATTCGGACTGGGCTCCTGTTATCAGTGGAGTCCCACAAGGTTCAGTGATTGCCCCCATCCTCTTTCCTATCTATATAAACGACCTACCTAATAACCTCAAATCAACTGTCCGACTCTTTGCTGATGACACTGTTATCTACATGACAATATCCAATGGTACTGACACGACAGTCCTTCAACAAGATCTAGACAAATTGGCCAAGTGGGAAGAAACATGGCAAATGGAGTTCCATCCCCAGAAATGTAGTGTACTCCACATAACCAGGTCCCGTAACACGAAATACAAACAATACCCTCTTCATGGCCACATACTCGTAAAGGAGGACAACGCAAAATACCTTGGTGTGGTCATAAATAAAACACTGCCCTGGAATAACCACATAAATGATGTCACAAAGAAAGCAAATGCATCCTTAGGTTTCCTAAGAAGAAATCTCAGAATTGGCCAGGAAAAATTAAAAACCAGTGCTTACTTCACTTTAGTTAGACCCTAGTTAGAATATGCCGCTGCCATATGGGACCCCTACACACAAACGTACAAAAACAAAATAGAGATGGTCCAAAGACGGGCAGCACGGTATGTCTGTAACAACTACAACCGTGAAGCAAGTGTTACCACTATGATCAAACACTTGCACTGACGCAGCCTCCTACAAAGGAGAACCGACATCCGCCTTGTCATGTTTTATGAGACATTACATGGTATAATCGCCCTGGACCTCTTCCCCCAACTTATACCCCTGGTGAGACCCTCCCGACACACGCATTCTGAAGCTTTTCAACTCCCTGTAATCACTAAGCAATTCATCCAGTATAGCTTTTTACCCCGAACAATAGCCAATTGGAATAACCTGCCAGCCAACGCAGCTACAGCACCAAGTTTGGAGATTTTCAGACAGAAAATATCCAGCTTGCAACATTAATTGATATTGCATTTTTCACGCTATCAACTTTTCCTCTCCTCAAATTGCAATTCTACACGCACACTGTCATCTTTTCTCTTTCTTCCAAATATGTTATTACTTTCTCTTTCATCACTTTAGCACGTGTGCACACACACCGAGTCTATAAGCCTTGAAGAGAGGGTTGACTTGTACCCGGAAGAAGAAGAAATGTGTGGAAGAAATGTACCTAGCAGGTTGACGCTTGCAGCCGTCTCAATCGTCGCCACTTGTTCAAATAAAGGGATTCTATAATCAAAGTTCACGCCACACCGACAAAATACAGTGGGTGTGATGCTTTTGAGAAAGCATCACACTGAAGACAAGTCGTATTTACGAACGAAACCTTTTTGATAATGTAGCAACTTAAAAATCGTATGGTCTCGAAAAGGTATATTTAGGAGGCATTGAGCTATAGCCCCCTATGGCTTTGAGAAATGAATGTTTCCACTAACAACCTGTAGCGCCACTACATGTATCATGACAAACTATAGAGGACGTCTAAGCTTGGTCCCTTTCTAAGACCCTGAATACACTACTGAAATCCCACAACATAATGATTATACATTTATACTTTAGAAAACAAATAAGACAATGTGGCCTGCACGAAGGCAGGAACGTTAATAAAGGACCATATTTTCACACAAATTAAGATTATGCTATTAATTTAGAAACGATGTAAACAGCCTACTTATCACATACATAAAAGATATTATTATATATCATTCTATTATTGTTCATGTTGTGGCATCGCTGATATATGCTCAATTTGAAACATCTGGGCAACCTTTGAAATCCCCAATAATATACCCAAAAAGACGTCGATGGAGATTTGATTCCCACGCATGCACGAATTGTTTATAACACAACCGGAGTAAATAAGTATTATATTGTTATTAACACAAGCCGGGTAATAAAAATATATACATTGAATATATATATATATATATATATATATATATATATATATATATATATATATATATATATATATATATATATATATATATATATATATATATATATATATATATATATACATATAAACAATGATACGTCAAATATCCTATTTCACGGCGCTACATTAGCGCTGCATTATCTGATTATTGTAAATCGCGCGTCTCGGGTCAGCGAGTGTTATTTCTGCGACGGCGGGAGGGAGAAGGATCAGCCAATAGCAACCGCGACGGTCAGATGCGGTAAGCTTTGACACGGACGGCTAAACAACATAGCAACGTGAGTACACATGCTCCGGTCGCAATGTTCTCTAAGAATAAGTAGCGACCGTCTGTTCGCCAAACAAACGGTCGGGTGGTTAGTGTGGCCCCACGCAATGAATACGCAGCAAACCCGTGGACATGGAGACGGACTTCGTTAAGGAGGCCTGGTTTAGAGTTAAGCCCTTGGAAAGCAGCTAAACTCGACGGGGCGGCAACGACGCCGACTTTCACAACCCGAACGACAATGAAAGGTAGGTGCCACCTCCTAGGCAAATTTACACAGTTTGTACAGTAAGTTGTGTGCGTGTGACGGCACCCTTTAATGGTGTTCGATTAATCTGGATTAGTCTTTTGAAATGACAATATTTTGTATGAGGCATAGCCATAAGGTGCTGCACACTGCACAACCGTAATTTAAGACTGGTAACAGAAATCCGTAAGATCGCAAACGAACCCGTGGCCGTGATATTATCTACGTACGCAGGTTTGCCATGCATGCTCAAAAGGAGCTCATCATGCAAACAGTGATTGGATCTCACAGGAGTTTGGTGCAGCTGACTGCGCACCTAAAATATTCACAAGAGTCGCTCTCTTTGAGCATACATCTTGAGCATATATTTGCCAGGTGAGGATACATTTTTAATGGGAGGCGGCAAAGCGGAAAAATATGCACGTCAATAAAATTTATATTATGACTTTTCATGCAAGCATTGCTGCTTTAGGCCCCCAGTTTGGTGGCGAACCCATAGATTCTGGAAAGTGAAGCCCCCACTAATTTTAAGCTAAATTCTAACCCTGACCACCATGTAGCCATGGGCTTAGCTTAAAGCTGTAGTATGGGTTAGGATGCATACATTTCGTGCAGTGCTGCCTATACATGTACTATGTAGCCGCAGCGTCTATGCCTAGTAAGTCATAGTTTGAGGACAATGAATTCAATCATAGCTATCGTTACATACATTTTGCCCTTCGTCGATGCTTGCATGGATTTCCAATGATTGTGGATTATTGAAATACATATTGTAGTACCTCTGGCATCAGATAATTGAACAGAACATTCCACTTTGCCCCCTGTTAGTAACTGACTGCCTGATTGACAGTGGCTTCAAAGGAAACAGAAAATCTCCATCAATACTGGGAAAAAAGTTATGTAACTTAGCCCTGTTGTCATACATACATACATCATTACATGTGACCATCTACGTGGATGACATTTGAAAATATCATATATTGTGGCTTATCACAGGCAAACAATTTTGAATTATAAACATTAAATGTTGTGTGACGTTTTTGCAAATGGGCTGGTCTGTGCTCATTCCAAGCATGTGATAGGAATCAGGCTTGGGGTCAATTCCATTATAGTATATCAATTCCAATTCCAAACCAATTAAAAATTCCAATTACAACTAAAAATATACCAATTCCAATTACAAAATAACAATTCCAATTATCGATTCAGTATTGGAATAAAATATGCGAACAGCTCAATGCCAAAAAATAATGTATATTTTTAGAGTGCAGCTTTATTTAACTTCTGCATATTATGGTACATAATGACAAACAAATATGATATATGTAACATATTATATTTTATTGATTATCTGTAGCGAATCATTTTAGTTAAATAGTTATATGATATAATCGGAAAAGTAACTGAACATATCAATAACACTTTCACCGATTCCATTTAATTTGAAAAACTAAACACCAATTACATTTACAATTCCAGAATTGGAAATTTATGGCATTTCATTTAAAATATAATTGACTCCAGATGTGATAGAAATTCAGAAAATAAAAACAATAGCTTGTTTTGGAGGTAGCTTCTACATTGCAGTGTTATTTTCCTGGGGAGTAAGGGTGCTTAATTAGGGTGGGGGTCGGTCACAGGGGGTGACCTAGTGGCGGAGTGACCCCCACCGATATCATGTGAATTGTATTGAAGACAGTAGTGGTACAGATAGTACTGGTAGTCGGTAGCTGATAGGCATGAGATACTAATTATGTATAAACACTTCTGGGGGCCGGCATGCTTGCTGAGATTATTTGATGTATCTCATTTTGATGATGTATGCTTGCCTGATTTCATGCTACTTAATTAATAAATCTAAATGTCATTCCTTGGCCTATTTCAATCTACACTGGACTTGTGTTGTTATTTTGCATAAAGGGCATTTGTTTGTGATTGAGTCAATTTGTCAATTTCTTTGCACAATTTATTGTATGCTGTGTCTTTTTAGTGATCTCAGCTGGGCACACATATCTACTGTGCAGACCTAAATACTACTTTCAGTTGACTTATGACAGCCTGTATTAGGTTATTTAATAATCCCATCCAAGCCTAAGGTTATTTGCATACAAATGTAGCAGTTAATTACAATTACCAACTGTTCAGGTAATATTTATTTCCATATCACTCAACTCAGATTAGTTTTTTTTAATAACAATTATTGTTATGACTGAAGATGTTTATCAGACTGGATGGTTCAAATGAGTCATATTTTTACTTATTTCTCAGTCAGTTTACCTTTTTCTTCCCGTGACGCTTCGACTGCTATCAACAATCTTCTTCAGACGACTATCAGAGAAACGAAACATACCCTAGAAACCCGCATCAAAGAACACAAAGAAGATGCTGAGAAAGCATCGGTTAGCAGACCCTGTTGTCCAGTTACATGAACCTGCTTCTTTACTTTGAGTTTTACTTGTTATTTAACTTATTTTATGTGCATTTTTGTTTTAAAACCTTATTTCATGTGATGTATCTCAGTAAAAAATAAAGTTGAGTTTGATTCAACTCACTGAACACACAGTTGGCCGGTTCAAACCATCCCCAGCTTTAACCTGCGGTTATAGCCAGGAGTAATCAGTCCGGTCAATACTCTGAAAGTGGTCAATACCGGTCAATAAAATATTAACATATTTCCGTGCCAAAAGTAGCACTAGTACACTGTTTTAAACAAAGGTATCGGGGTGATATGCATAAAAAAATGTACCGTGTATTTTTTTCACTTTTAATTGCTTCATACACAGTATAATCAAACAATCAAACAGAATATTTGATAGACTGTTTAATTCAAATGTCTATGAACTGCTTGCATGACTTCAACAGTTTTAATTTCTGGCATTGATCACCAGTCTATTTAACCACTACTGTCGTTCCATGTAAGGTATTGTTTCGTGAGATGTTGACAGGCTGCCAGCTGCAGGCTAATGGCTTCATATATTGATACACTAATATGCACTTGATAATAATGATCACTCAGTAGGTTTTGCACAGAACAATCACTATAATTTAGAGTGCCAGCTCTATGGCGTAATGTCATCATAGTTGTGGAACACTGATGTAGGATTACCCATAGAGCAACTCATTCAAAACTATAATCATAAATCATACCAGGTTCCTCACTATTTTTCTTTTTTAATTTTGTGCCATGATTGATACGTATTACATACATGTACATTATTGATGCACATTTATATGCTTAGTGCTACATGTGTAAACTTATCTGCAGACTTTGAATAGTGTCTGTAAAAAGTATGAAAGAAGAATGTCAGGTTCACCGACGAAATCCATGAGGCAGTCGCTCGAGGTTTGTCAGTAGTTGGTCGGCGTTAGGTGGACCTTTGTATCACTGCATACTGAGGTATACATGGTGTCATTATTTATACCAATTAGTAACAGTTACCTTCTACTTCAGTAATTAGCAGTCCTTGTGTCAGATTTTGGCACAAATGGTAGTTTAGAGATAGAGATTTCCAGCTTTGTGAGTCCTTGACAGGTTTTTTCCATTCCAGTCCAAGATTATAAATTTTTATTGAAATGTTGGACATGTGTCAGTCTTTTGTGCAGAAATTGGTTATCAATATTATCTCATTACTAGACTTGAGAGCCTACCACTATTACACATATGATGATGAATGCTTGAGTCTGTGGAATTAAATGATCGACAGCGTGATTGATTTGGGAATTAGCATTTACCTGAATAGGTGCGTCAAGATGTGTCTACAAAGCCTGAGTGATAATCACCTTCAGCTCTGCATAGATCACAATGGTCAGATTTTCAATAATAACACTACCAATAACAATAATAACACTACCAATGACAATAATAACACTACCAGTAACAATAATAACATTACCAATAACAATAATAACAATACCAATGACAATAATAACACTACCAATGACAATAATAACACTACCAATGACAATAATAACACTATCAATAACAATAATAACACTACCAATGACAATAATTACACTACCAATAACAATAATAACACTACCAATGACAATAATAACACTACTAATGACAATAATAACACTACCAATGACAATAATAACACTACCAATGACAATAATAACACTACCAATGACAATAATAACACTACTAATGACAATAACAACACTACCAATGACAATAATAACACTACCAATAACAATAATAACATTACCAATAACAATAATAACAATACCAATGACAATAATAACACTACCAATGACAATAATAACACTACCAATGACAATAATTACACTACCAATAACAATAATAACACTACCAATGACAATAATAACACTACTAATGACAATAATAACACTACCAATGACAATAATAACACTACCAATAACAATAATAACACTACCAATGACAATAATAACACTACTAATGACAATAATAACACTACCAATGACAATAATAACACTATCAATAACAATAATAACACTACCAATAACAATAATAACACTACCAGTAACAATAACAACACTACCAATGACAATAATAACACTACCAATGACAATAATAACATTACCAATAACAATAATAACAATACCAATGACAATAATAACACTACCAATGACAATAATAACACTATCAATAACAATAATAACACTACCAATAACAATAATAACACTACCAATGACAATAATAACACTACCAATGACAATAATTACACTACCAATAACAATAATAACACTACCAATAACAATAATAACACTACCAATGACAATAATAACACTACTAATGACAATAATAACACTACCAATAACAAATAATAATAATTACACTACCAATAACAAATAATAACACTACCAATAACAAATAACAATAATCACACTACCAATAACAATAATAATGCATGTTTTTATAGCAACCTTTCTATGGGTAGTTGAAATTGCTCAATGGTAAATATTTACATTTTAGGGTGAAAATTAATGTTTTGATATAAATATAGTGTATACATATATATATATATATATATATATATATATATATATATATATATATATATATATATATATATTTATGCAATAACCAACACAAGTCTGATGTAGTAGAGAATTGAAATGGGCCAAATAAATGATGTTTTTATTACAAAGTGGACTGCTTATCACGCAGCCACTTTGGGAAGAACATTAACAGGAATGTGAGCTCCTCAAAGCAAACCAGGCAGGAACTGAACACATATACAGCCCTGTCCGGCAAGTTTCTCAGAGCCCACATTCCTACAGGCATGACGATAACATATATACATCAAGAAGTCGTCATGAACATGTAATGCAAAGAATACAGACATTCCACCACCAATACACACATTTAATTACAAAAAGGTGGGGCCATTTCGCCACAAGGTCACCCACAAACCTGTGACCACCCCACCACGACCTAACCACACTTTCATAAACTTATTTTATACTTTCATACAGTGCCTTTTAATGTCATATATAGTAAAACAGTTGTAGGCATACTCAACCACTGAGATCATAAGTGTATAAACTCAAGCCCTCAGATCATAAATGTACAAAATCTGTGCCATAAGAATATCAGCACGTCTGTTGAAATATTTACCAAATTTGGAATACACAGTTGGCACACTGTATTGTGAAATAAGTTGGCACATATTAAATATGTATGGCTGTACTAATACATGTTCAAGAAAGTGTCTGAGCTCATCAGGACCTGGTATGTACAGTGGATTTAGTATTGTAGTGCAACAGTACAGCCCAAATACATGTCACCTCAGTGACAACTGTCTCTTAAAACAATAACAAACTCATTTTGCTTCATGGAGTCTAATACACTATAATAGTGTGTAACACTTGTCCAGCTCAGCATACAAAATTGCTTTGGAAAATTGAAAATACCCACTACAGTGTACTGGTATATTTTACTTGACTGTGACTGAATTTGTTAAGAAGGATGCTCCTCATCCTGTTAAGAAGAATGCCAGCTAGCATCATAGTATAGCACCGATATCACATTAAACATACAAATCTGTTTGGGATAAAGTATTATTTACTATTTAGAAAGAACATTATTAATAAACAATTCACCTGATGTGTTTACTTAATAAGCAACACAGTTATCTGTATGTTTTCCACACAGAAATTACTGTTTAAATTTCCTTAGAAGTTATCCTGATTGCACAGAAGAGTGAATAAAACTTATTTAAATATTAACAAGGGCTTAAGACTTAACACAGCCTTAAGTTGGACATACTTAAACCAGACTTGTTCCACACACAATGTGGTTTACTCTTTACATGCATGCCAACTCTTATGGATTGTATGACATTCAATGGTCTTAAGGGCACACATTTTTCATACAGTTGTACTAAAGTCTCGCCAGATCCAATTTCCAATTAATATATATCCAAGTTTGCATGACAAGCTCCTTTTGAACATGTGTACGGATTTATGCATTTCTGTGCGCTAATCGGGGTTGGTGTGTATTTGTATTAAGTCTGTCAGACTGGTAGTCTGCCAGTTCTGCTTTTACTACAGGATTATTTAGAAAGATAATCTGCAGCACACTGTGTCTGTCCATCATGTACCATGGTAGACATAGCCAATATGAGTTCATTGGCAGTTATAAATATTATTGTGTGGATATTTTCTATTGAGACCACTCTGTTAACCAGGCTTGGGTTCTCTCGTGAAATCTCCATTGTGACCATAGCACACTGGGAAATTTTATTATGATTATATTTACACTTTAAAATATATAAAACAAATTCATTATTGTAAGTAGACTTAAAATGACAGGGTCTCGTTAGGAGGTGATCAGTGATCAGGCCATATAATGATAATCCGGCCCAACAAAAATTTACTTAAATTTGTTACCATGTATATTACGCACCTGGACTTTTAAAGTAAAAAATGAAGGGAAAAAATGCATTTTATACACATACATTACGGTATATTATTTAACAAGGACTAGTTAAAACGTACTTTCCACAAGGCTGGAGGCATGGATGAAGAGTTAATAACACCATTGGCAATGAGTATAACTTTCTTGTATATATTGGACACATTTTTCCAAAATTGTGCAACATTTATACTGTACAGTGGAACCTCGCTTTAAGGTCACCTCGGTAATAAAACCACCTCACCATTATGGTCACCCTGGGACAATCCTAAATTATTTCCATAGCAGTAAAGTATTGGACATTAATCCCGATAATACGATCACCTCGCTGTTCATGTAACTTTTACCTAGTCCCGTGAATGACCTTAATATCAAGGTTCGACTGTACGTGGATTCTGGCAGAAACAAACAAAAAAAACAATCAATCATGTCTTTGTTTTCAGTCCTCTCTCGCAACACGTGTGGCAATGTCTGTCCTGGACATATGTTTTTACTTCTCCATCACAACCTATGCTTCTATGTTAGTCACATTTAATGTGGGTAGAGCATTGTCGAACTGTGTGCATTCGCACCAGTGTTGAGGGTAGAGACCACCAGTATGTGCCTCCTCAACAGGTTACACATTTACCCCCCTTGTTTGTGATCTTCTACTTCCCCTGGCATAGACACCAGGTAGGCAGGTCCTACAGTTTTCAGTCTCTTTCTAAAGACACAAGCTTCCAACTTCTTTCTCTCATGCCAGGTACTGCCCAATGCCTCCTGGTCATTAGGCAAGCACCAGTCAATTGCTTTTCCAACCAGCATGTCACCAAGAATGCCACATCTCCTATTTACTGGGATTAACTTTCACCTTCATACCTCCAGGTTTAGATGACCACCAGTGCGGAACAAATTCCTCCCTGCAGTTGTCCAAATGTGTAAATCTAATCCACCATGCAGGGTTCCTGGTAATCACCTCTTTGTTCTTTTTCAGTACAGCCTGATATAGAGTCCAGTGGTCTTGCCATAACACACATGCTATGTCCCAGTATGGAGTTGGCTGTGCTCTCTTCGCGTTCATGTAAACCAGTTGTTCTTGTGACTTGAACAGCAACTGTTTGTAACGTTTCGCGCTATATCATGCCAAGGTAGACGGAAAATGGAATACGAGTACTTATACATACCCATCAGAGAGCCTGATATTACGAGTATTATCAGTTCGCGCTCTGGAAAATATTCATGTCAATGGTCTGGTATGTTCATTCAGCTTATGAAGTTATTGGCATAGATCAAATTGACTGTCATGATGCCTCGGTTGTATGAAGATTGCCTCATGGACCCATGGTGCTTACAGGAGAAGAAGTCGTACATAATATCCTGGATGGATCTGTTGGCATATAATGATGTTTCCTTTGGTTTCTTGCTGGTGTAGACATCACAGAAGATAACTGGTTGATCTGTTGACTTATAATGATGTTTCCTTTGATTTCTTGCTGGTGTAGACATCACAGAAGATAACTGGTTGATCTGTTAACTTATAATGATGTTTTCTTTGGTTTCTTGCTGGTGTAGACATCACAGAAGATAACTGGTTGATCTGTTGACTTATAATGATGTTTTCTTTGGTTTCTTGCTGGTGTAGACATCACAGAAGATAACTGGTTGATCTGTTGGCATATAATGATGTTTCCTTTGGTTTCTTGCTGGTGTAGACATCACAGAAGATAACTGGTTGATCTGTTGACTTATAATGATGTTTCCTTTGATTTCTTGCTGGTGTAGACATCACAGAAGATAACTGGTTGATCTGTTGACTTATAATGATGTTTTCTTTGGTTTCTTGCTGGTGTAGACATCACAGAAGATAACTGGTTGATCTGTTGACTTATAATGATGTTTTCTTTGGTTTCTTGCTGGTGTAGACATCACAGAAGATAACTGGTTGATCTGTTAACTTATAATGATGTTTTCTTTGGTTTCTTGCTGGTGTAGACATCACAGAAGATAACTGGTTAATCTGTTGACTTATAATGATGTTTTCTTTGGTTTCTTGTAGGCGAAGATTTTACAGAAGATAACTTGTGTGATCTGCTGACTTATGATGATCTCTTCCTTGGTTTCTTGCAGGTGTAGACATCACATAAGATAATTTGGGTGATCTGCTGAGCAGGCCCTTAGCGAGAAGTAATTTTGCCAGTCTTAAACTTTAAAAAAAGTGTAACCTTAAGCACGCGAACAGCTTCCATGGATACTGTTCACGCCTATGACAGCCATTATTGACCCAATTTTTTTCACTGGCAAGCCAATGCTGGTTTACACAATGACAGCCATTATTGGCCCATTTGTTTTTTTGCACTGAAAAGCCAATGCCATTGAACTAATGACAACCATTATTGACCGAATTAGGTTTTTTCAGTGGCAGGCCATGTCCAGTTTGGCCATTATTAGCCCAGTCGGGTCTTGCTAGCTGTGCAGCGAGGTTGGCATTACTGCATGTACAATAGTAACAACTTTGCATTGATTTAAGCCTTAGTATTTAGCCTAGTTAAAAATAATTAATACGAAAATTATTATATGATCAAATGTACATAGTAAACGATGAACCAACACATGAAGGTTTGTGGAAAAGTAACTTGGAACTTTATTTTAGGTGTATAAACGTCAAAGTAGACTAATGCTAGCAACATCTTATGTAGGCTTTCATACATACAAACATATCTAATATGTACAAATATGATTACAATCACACTCAAATTCAAATGCTTGACACTAAAAGTTAAAACTATGCAACATATAACAATAGAAGATATGCCACCCAATGATACAATTGGTTTTGAAAGTAATACATTGAAACGTAACAACAAAGTATTACTTCTTTGATAAAAACAGCAATCATCCAGATCCAGCGTTGCCATTCTGGCATTGCCAGCGTTGCCTACTGGCATTGCTAGCGTTGCCTACTGGCATTGCCAGCGTTGCCTACTGGATAAAACACAAAATGAATGTACTAGACTGAGCACAGCCTAATCGTTCGTGGTTTGCCTGCTGTTTGAGTTTTTTCAGCAACCAGAAAACTGCTGCCGATGCTAGTACATGTCAATTGTGTCTGTGAATCAGAGCCTGAACCAACCCGAAGTCAACCACGATCACACACTGCAAAGAGTGCCAGCAGTAGCGTCTCAGTTAGTATGGCCGGTTTGGGCCAGGAACATTATGGATCTCCGCCACCACAACAAAGGATGTGGAAGGCACTGCTGATTCGGACTGTTCAAGGACAGTCGCCGGAACGCTGCTCTGGTTCACGTTTACGAAAAAGGCATCGATATTCTTTGACGTTGACATATCGCATCTTTTCTCTTGCTTTCACATAGAAAGTACCATTTTGAACTCGCCCCAGACATCCAGGTCACGGCATTGTTTCTTCCAGTGAGATCACCGATTGATAGATACTGGGAACAGACCTGGGGCAGATACATCACCAATGTATCTAGATAAGATACAGATACATTGGAAATGTCACAGATACACATACATGAATTTTAAATGTATCTAGGTACATATACATTTAAATTTATCTAGTTACAGATACATTAAAATGTATCTAGATACAGATACATTCAAATGTATCTGGATACAGATACATTCAAATGTATCTAGATACAGATACATTCAAATGTATCTAGATACAGATACATTCAAATGTATCTGGATACAGATACATTTAAATGTATCTAGATACAGATACATTCAAATGTATCTAGATACAGATACATTTTAATGTATCTAGATACAGATACATTTAAATGTATCTAGATACAGATACATTTAAATGTATCTAGATACAGATACATTCAAATGTATCGAGATACAGATACATTTTCAATACCGCTTTGAACACTGTCAGGGAAAACACACTGAATATGTATTTAATATGGCAAGCGTCAAAGTAAACTCAATTGCTATGATGTTATTTGATGTTTGACATGTGTTACTTCAGGCTGTGAGTAATTACTGGCTTCTCTATTTAATTGCAATTCACCAATGGAATATTTCCAGCAAAATCTGTGATATACATTGTATCTGAAAAGTATCTGAAAATTCAACACATCGCCACTATCTAGATCCAGATACAGATTCTTTTAATTTTGAACAAAAGTATCTAGATACAGATTACAGATGCAGATACTTTGAAAAACATATGTAGATACAAAAGATACAGATACATCATGTATCTGCCCCAGGTCTGACTGGGAAAGCCCATAGAAACTCGTTTCCCAACCAATGACATACACGATTACAATAAATAGAGATCGGCGTTCCAAACACTGGCCACAGTATCATTATTTCCAACAATGTTCAGGTTAAAAATATAGTTTTTTAGATCGGCTGTATTCACTATTCTGCTGCTGACAACATCCGTTGAACCCTGACCACATGTGCTAAGAATAAGTTTTTTAAAAAATATGAAAAAAAAGGATCTTGTAAAAAGAAAAAAACTGTCTTTTATTTTTATTTTACCTGTCTTAATCAGATATCTCCTGGGTAAGGGCGTGCTGCTGACTTATGATGATCTCTTCCATGGTTTCTTGCAGGCATAGACATCACAGAAGATAACTTGGATGATCTGTTGACTTATGGTGATCTCTTCCATGGTTTCTTGCAGGTGTAGATCACAGAAGATAATTTGACTGATACGCTGACTTATGATGATCTCTTCCTTGGTTTCTTGCAGGTGTAGACATCACAGAAGATAATTTGACTGATCCGCTGACTTATGATGATCTCTTCCTTGGTTTCTTGCAGGTGTAGATCACAGAAGATAATTTGAATGATACGTTGACTTATGATGATCTCTTCCTTGGTTTCTTGCAGGTGTAGATCACAGAAGATAATTTGACTGATACGCTGACTTATGATGATCTCTTCCTTGGTTTCTTGCAGGTGTAGACATCACAGAAGATAATTTGACTGATACGCTGACTTATGATGATCTCTTCTTTGGTTTCTTGCAGGTGTAAATATCATAGAAGATAACTTGGTTGATTTGTCAACTTATGATGTTCTCTTCATTGGATTTTTGCAGGCGTAGACATCATAGAAGATAACTTGGATGATCTGTTGACTTATGATGATCTCTTCTTTGGTTTCTTTCAGGTGTAAACATCATAGAAGATAACTTGGTTGATTTGTCAACTTATGATATTCTCTTCATTGGATTTTTGCAGGCGTAGACATCATAGAAGATAACGTGGATGATCTGTTGACTTATGATGATCTCTTCCTTGGTTCCTTGCAGGCATAGACATCACAGAAGATAACTTGGAGGATCTGCTGACATATGATGATCTCTTCCTGGACTACTTCAATGCATTTCTTGCCCTACCGGTGAGTAATTCCACCTGTTTCATAGCAAATTTATCTTGTGATTAATCATGAAAGAATAAAGAGTAACCGCAAGGACTTAGATTAGAACCAGATCCCAACTATCAAAATATAAAAATTATTTTGATATGATGAAATCGTCAACAGACCCATTAAGTGTAGTCTTTTTGAATTTTATATAATTATATATTTCAAGATTACACATGGTTAAAACTGCCGCCACCATTCAGGTTTGCTTTAGAATAATTTCACACAAAAATCAAACCTACCTAGTATCCGTTGTGACATGCTAACTCATTCATACAAATTTGTTATTTAGTTTTGGTGAAATCATCAGACGAAATATTAAATAATTTTTTACTGGATCCAGCCAAAATTTTGCATAAAAATGACATTGCATATTACTTAGCTTTATACATTATATTGACTCAGATCACGTTTGTATTTTTTGGAAGAATTTTAATTGCATCTGGTCAAACATAATTTAATAGTTTTTCTGATGATGTTGTAGTGCTAGATACTACATTATATATTATATTATCTACATTATCAGAAACTAAAAAACAATATATGTATATATATATATATATATATATATATATATATATATATATATATATATATATATATATATATGTATTATTGTTTTTTTAGTTTCTTATAATGTAGATATATTAAATCATTATACATCTTAATGTACCTTTTTTCCAGTAACCGTTTTATGATATACATGTGTATGTGCATTGTTTTGTAGTTTCTTTAAAATATATAGCAAACGCACATTTTGTATGTGTTCTTTTATTCAACCGCATGATTGCAAGAAATAAATTATTATTACAGTGTATTATTAAATAAGTTATTATTATATTATTAAATTATTATTATACAGTGATTTGCCTCCGCGTTTTTGGCTTGGCACACGCCATGCCCCCTAATTGTAACTCCGGCCTACCCGGCAACTGGCTTTGTAGCGCCATGCACTGTCTGGGCACCGGCATGCAGCTGAAAAGGTGCCCTATCTGCTGGTGTCAGCCATTTTAAAGTGTGCACTAAATGCGCGTCTGAAAACTTGAAGAATATTGACTTTGACATTTCATTAAAATGACAAGATAAACGAGCTATTCATGACTGCCGCCATTACAGAATGCTAGCCATGCCTCGTGGTTGTCACATGGTATATTATATGACCGACATTAAATGAAAAATCACAACAGATGAATATGACCACGGGTACATACAGTGAACTACGCACTGGTGCGTATTCCGGATAAAAAGGGTTACAGTGTATATTTTGTGTGAAACCTAGGACTATATGAACCGTGATTCTCACAAAATGATGCAAACTTGGAGGAAACAAACTTGTTGCCAGTGTTTCTTGATAGGGTTTATTTTGAGGGTTGATAATACGTGTTTCACCTAAGTTTATGTATAGCCGACATATGCTATACATAAAAGAAAGACAAAAAAGCCCATGTCAGCAGTTGTATGGTATTCCTACAAAACTATGCCATGAAAAAATAAGTGACGTTATGTTAAATTTTAATTGGAATAAATTATAAAAGTTGCTGTCGTGCGGCAGCCAGAATCTGGCTGCACAAAAAGGACTCGCCAATTGAGCATAACAATGGGATCTAAATAAAATGTGTTGTTGTACTGGAAAGTAATGTTTTTTATCTGTTCAATGACACATTTTTCATGTATGTCATGTGATAGGTTCCCCCAATTCTGCCCCCTTGCTCTCAAAATATTTTCACATGCACAAATTTACCCCTTTTTCAGATTCAGCACCAATCCCTTTTGAAAACCTTGGCAAATCACGTGTTCCCTGTAAGTGTTCCCCCAGGCTCTGTGGTACAAACACGTGTTCCTTGTAGGTGTTCCCCCAGGCTCTGTGGTACAAACACGTGTTCCTTGTAGGTGTTGCCCCAGGCTCTGTGGTACAAACACGTGTTCCCTGTAAGTGTTCCCCAAGGCTCTGGTACAAACACGTGTTCCCTGTAAGTGTTCCCCCAGGCTCTGTGGTACAAACACGTGTTCCCTCTAAGTGTTCCCCCAGGCTCTGTGGTACAAACACGTGTTCCCTGTAGGTGTTCCCCCAGGCTCTGTGGTACAAACACGTGTTCCCTGTAAGTGTTCCCCAAGGCTCTGTGGTACAAACACGTGTTCCCTGTAAGTGTTCCCCCAGGCTCTGTGGTACAAACACGTGTTCCCTGTAAGTGTTCCCCCAGGCTCTGTGGTACAAACACGTGTTTCTTGTAGGTGTTCCCCCAGGCTCTGTGGTACAACCGTCTCACCAGCACCTTTCTGGAGGTGGAGGGAATCAACCACACCCTCTCCTGCAGTGAGGTTTCCTGCCCCTCTACCCCACCCTATGGGGCGACAGACGAGGAGAGGGACGCCATGCTGGAATGGGCCCGGGAGGAACGGCTGCCATTCTTCCTCAAGTAAGCAGCACTTACAGGGTGGAGTAGTTTCATTCCCCTATGTCTGTCAAATCGCAGCTTGTGTATTTGTGAGTTTGCCCCTAAAATTTACCTGTCAGAGTGATTTGAGATCACAATAATCGCGAACATATTTGATCATTTTCTGCATTTTACTTGTAAGTAACCAAGTGGTAGTGATCATTTTATAATTGTTGCATTGTCCGTTATAAAACCACCTGTTTGTATATAACCATACAGGTCTGGGCAAATTTATTTTTAATATTTTTATTCGTTTATTTATATATAATTTAGTGCTATGTTATTTTATTGCATTTTATGTTTTATGCATTTAAAAAAAAAAATATCCTGTTTTCTAATGTTCAAACTCTGCGGTTACAAATCAAATAAATTTTCTAGAATTATAGTAAAATACTAGTAAAAGAATGCACCTGGCAAAATAACATTATTTCCTTCTTTCATTTCCTTCAGTCAGTGTTTTTTTAAGTTCATCTCACTGGAAGTGCGGATTTTCACATAGGCAAAACATGGTTTCATTTGGGTTTTTTTGACAACCAATTTTCTTGGTAAGTATGTATTTCCGTATTGAACAAACAAAGAAATTGGCGAATATCCCCTGAAAACGTTCCCTTCCTTTCACCTTGCAGGACACAACTATTCCGTGAGTTCAAATTGTGTAAGCTACTGCTGCGCCCTCTAGATGACCGGAGCTCTGCGCGCTGCAGCAGCAGTCGACAGCTGCGAGGTTACAGCCGACAGACAGAAAGCTACATCTCAAGTCTGAGCAACACGGTTGACAATAGCGCCAACGATGCAGACTTCGAAGAGTACAACCTGCCATGGGGAGACATCAGACGGTCGGCGCTCTACCGCTACCAGCGACCCGGCAGTCGCGCATTTAGCCTTCCCGCCAAGATTGGACTTGGTACGTGTGCGCTGTATTATCGCTTGCTTGTTTGTTGTTAAATAGATGCGTTGTACTTGCATTTTATAGAGTTTCCCTACTGATGCATGTGTATAATTCGTTTAAACTTGTACTGCAAAATGTTGACATGTATTGTAGAATTTGTTGTGGGGCGCAGTAGTGCATTGGTTAGAACGTCAAGACCCTCATTCGAATCCTCTCGCTGCTCTTTCGAAACTTGGGCAGTTTTGTTCCCTCCACATTGCCTCAGTTCACTCAGCTGTATAAATGAGAACCTGGCAATAGACAGTGATGGATTTATGTAAATGAATAGTATTTGCGCAGTAATTACATTGTGGCTGAATGCTTCCCAATGAAGTCGAGTTGGTGTTGGAATGAATGGGTCTGCCAGGGGGTGATCCTAAGGACTGGATGCTGCGCTGTGTAAGAGCCAGCATTTTTTGCCTTTAGTTTGATGAAATTCTGCAATTCATTCTTGTCAAAGAGCACACATTTACTTCCGGTGGAGTTTCTATATAAAAGAATTCTACACTTACCTGAAATTTGTTTTGGACTCATGTTTGCTGTGTCTGCGGCAGGACACGCAAGTCAGAGTCTGAGTGGAGAAACAAAGACAAGTCCGTCCAAGGAGACGAGTGAATCCAGCAACAAGAACATCAAACACCCCCCTACCCCACCCAGGGGGAAGAAAAAAGAAGTCAGGTCTGCATCAGCACTTCTTTTACCCCACCCCATGTCACCCCAACTCCATCAGCAATGTCACACCCCTGTCTAGTCTCACCCCTGCCTTATCCAACTCCTGCCTTACTTAGAGGTTCCTCCTCAACTTGATTTTTCCGTTAGTCTCATTTCAAATTCATTTTGCAAATAATCAAACCTGCCTAGTATCCGGTGAAACATCAGTTGAAGTGAAAATGGAAACACTGAAAACTCACGAATTTCCTTCTCGATGAAATCTCGTGGTGTAATGTTATTGGTGACAGGATGGAAGTCACACCCATGATCAGTCTTTACCCCGCAAACTGCTTACCATTTTGCATATCCACCATTTTGTGCACTACCAGATCTAATGACTAATGTAAATTCTTTTGACATTTTGAACAAAAATATACACTTTTTTTAAATCAACCTGGGATATTACTTACAATTACATCAACAAAGTGTATTCATGTTAGGCTAAATCAGTTGAGGAAGGAGTTTCAAACAATGTTTTACAAAATGTGTGTCTCACCCCCAGACATAACCACACTCCCTGTAATTACATTCCCTGTAACCACATTCCGTGTAACCACACTTCCTGCAATTACATTCCCTGTAACCACATTCCCTATCACCACATTCCCTGTAATTACATTCCCTGTAAATACACTCCCTGTAACCACACTTCCTGTAATTATGTTCCCTGTAATTACATTCCCTGTCACCACATTCCCTGTAACTACACTCCCTGTAATTACATTCCCTGTAACCACACTCCCTGTAACCACATTCCCTGTAATTGCATTCCCTGTAGCCACACTCCCTGTAATTACATTCACATTAACCACACACCCTGTAGTTACATTCCCTGTAACCACACTCCCTGTAACTAAATTCCCTGTAAC
This sequence comes from Lamellibrachia satsuma, assembly GCA_033239005.1. NCBI lineage: Eukaryota > Metazoa > Annelida > Polychaeta > Sabellida > Siboglinidae > Lamellibrachia > Lamellibrachia satsuma. The sequence goes on from BSQZ01000104.1 coordinate 150,066, forward strand.
CACACTCCCTGTAATTACATTCCCTGTAACCACACTCCCTGTAATTACATTCCCTGTAACCACATTCCCTGTAATTACATTCCCTGTAATCACACTCCCTGTAGTTACATTCCCTGTAACCACACTCCCTGTAATTATATTCCCTGTAACCACATTCCCTTTAATTACATTCCCTGTAACCACACTCCCTGTAATTACATTCCCTGTAACCACACTCCCTGTAATTACATTCCCTGTAACCACACTCCCTGTAATTACATTCACTGTAACCACACTCCATGTAATTACATTCCCTGTAACCACACTCCCTGTAATTACATTCCCTGTAACCACACTCCCTGTAATTACATTCACTGTAACCACACTCCCTGTAACCACACTCCCTGTAACCACACTCCCTCCTGTCTTACCACACATCAAATTGGGTCCCCTCATATTTATCCCAACCCCTTGTTTAGCATCAGCCCCATGTTAACCTACTCCTGTCCAATGTAATTTTTAGATTTTAACTTTTATCTGAGAGACATGGACTCTCGTATAATGAAACAATGATATATATATATATATATATATATATATATATATATATATATATATATATATATATTAATGACATGTTTGATAAGCAGAGGTCACCAGTAAACTTATGGAGGGTAACATCTTTTCTTTCCAATAAAACATTTTTTCTTTCCATTAGAAACATGATGAACATCTTTTCTTTCCATTATAAACTTAGGTCCCATGTTTTCTTTCTATTAGAAACTTTGATAACATATTTTATTTCCATTAGAAACTTGAGTAAAATTGTTTCTTTCCACCACTATTGTCTTCATTCAACTGATTAAATGAGTATCTGATTTTGTGAATTGGGAATAGTGTAATTTCCTGTCTGCTTCCACCAGAGGAATTGGGTTCAATGACTAGTTTTGTGGGCCTAAATGGCTGGAGAAAAGATTTAAATTTTGAATAACTAGCACTCAAATAAAGTAATTGGGCATTTCGATTTGGTATCAAGTTTCCCAATTTGATCAAAGTTGTAAACTAATAAGTTATCTAAATTGTTGCAATCTTAGAGATGATCACAAAATATTGAAAGACTACACAGCGTAGGTTTCATGGAGGCATCTGTTTCATTCAGACCATACATTGGTGTATTAAAAAAATACATTGTTTTTCTGATCGCATTTCATAAGGGTGACTTCAAGCGCATGCAGGCAGTGTTGTGTTATGATGACGGCTAAAGCGCCACCTGGTGAATACAAAGATGCCGAAGTTGCACACATGTCGATGTTATAAAAAATATCATGTATTGGCGGTTAAATGACATTGGTTACAAGTAGTGCAGTATGGTTTCAAGTAGTGCAGTACGGTTTCAAGTAGTGCAAAACATATATATTCTATGCAAACAACCGTAGAATTGATGTTAACAAAATGCAACCCACGTGTTCAGGCAGGACGGCAAACCTTCCAAGATCCCGGTTAAGTTAAAGGAGGAGGTCAGCATCTACCCAGCACAAGACTACTCCACGGGGGAGATGACAGGTAAGAGCACTTCAACAAATAATTCAACCAAATAAATGTATATCCACTTTGCTATACTAGCAAAAACATCCATCCTCCAGATGAGATAACTTGTTAGTTCATAAGTGACTGTCATGATAACTTGGTAGTTCATAAGTGACTGTCATGATAACTTGGTAGTTCATAAGTGACTGTCATGATAGCTTGGTAGTTCATAAGTGTCTGTCATGATAACTTGGTAGTTCATAAGTGTCTGTCATTATAACTTGGTAGTTCGTAAGTGTCTGTCATGATAACTTGGTATTTCGTAAGTGTCTGTTATGATAACTTGGTAGTTCATAAGTGACTGTCATGATAACTTGGTAGTTCGTATGTGACTATCATGATAACTTGGTAGTTTATAAGTGACTGTCACAATAAGAATATTTTTTAAATGTCATGATACATTTTATCACAGAAATATCCATCTTGGCACTTAGTGCTGCCTGTCAGCATGTTGATGGCTTCATGGAATCCAACTCTGGATATTGTGACAGTACTGGCAGTTTTAGTAGTGTCTAGCAATGGATTACGTAACTTGGAACAATAGTACAAAAGATTCTTGGCATTGCAAATAATTGTACATAATTTTTCGCATAATGTTGTGAACAATTCTACGTAATAACCACGATGAGTAATTTGATTGTTCGTAGAAAACGTATTAATGGGGTGGATTTCTAAAAATAATTTACGCTTTCTTCCTGGGGTCACAGATGAACACCTGAAAGTTTGGTGCCCGAGATTCAAAACGTCTAGGAAGAGTAGCATGACATACATACATACATACATACATACATACATACATACATATATACATACTTTAGCTTGATTATAATATTGTTGTTCCTTTGATACACACTAGAAATTGTATGGAACAGATGTGTGAAGAATAACAACTGTCTTCCTCCTCTGCATCTTAGACCTGTCTACTACCCATGGTCGCTACCACAAGAGGTCGGCACTGAAGCTGAGGAAAGCGACACCAAAGCAGTGCCTGGCCATTGATAACAAGATGGAGGCAGATAGCGACTCGGCCAGCAATAAGTCAGTGTCTTCTTGTCTTTGTTCCGTGTGTCAACGTCACAAACACAGTGATGCCTTTTATATATGGTAGTTAATGAATGCAACATGATGTAGAAACTGAAAGCTGTCAGGCATACATATCATAATTTTAATACTCATGACAAAGACTGAATCACAAAATTTGCCAAATAAACTCGCTCACTCTAGTCTGAAAATAAGATGGGTACTGCGTTGGATGCTGCCAAAATTATCTTACAACTGATCTTACAGTCTGACAAAACATCTCACAAGACATCTTACAAAACATATTACAAAACATTTTACAAGATATCTTATAAGACATCTTACAAGACATCTCACAAGACATCTTACAAAACATCTTACAAATCATTGTACAAAACATCTTACAAGACATCTTACAAAACTCAGAATGATGATGGTCAATATGTCTTTCCGTGACACAGATCAGGGGAGATGGAGGAGGACGATGATGATGTTGTGGAGCCGTATGTTGCTTTCGGTAGCGATGTCGTTAGTGACCAGCAGACAGAGTCAGACATGAAACAACTGGAGAACAAACACAAGATGAGTCTACAGCAGATGAAGGAACAGATCATTGGCTCGGTGAGGCCCCTTGTGTCATTGGTGCTATTTGTGGGGCCACTTATGTCATTAATATTATCTGTGAAGTCAGTTATGCCATCAGAGTTATCTCTGAGGCCACTTGTCTATTTAGTATTATCTGTGAGGCCCCTTGTGTCATTGATGCTCTCTGTGAGGCCACTTATGCCTTTGAGAGTATCTGTGATGCCGCTTATGTCATCGATACTGTCTGTGATGTCACTTCATCAATATTATCTGTGATGTTACTTATCTAGTCAATGTTATCTGTTAGGCCACTTATGTAATCGATATTAAGTTCTGCTTAATGTTGACACATCTGATTGTGTGATGATTCGCCAGGTGAAAGGTGTGCGCAGTCTGGAGAAGTTCCTACGGGGGACAGCAGGTGGCCACCTGTATGACTTCTGGCTTGACTGCGAGCGCTTCAAGGACCAGATGGTGGAACTGGATGAAAATGATCATATGGCCATGAGAAATACTCTCTTCAGGTGACTGCAACTAAGGACAGCATTTGATCAGGCATTGATTTTCATGGGAAATTGTTGGGAGTCGGCTCATATTTGGGAGTCCACCTTTTTTAACAACAACAACAACCAGTCCACCATGTGGCACCACTGTTGTATCAACTTTCTGGCCTGCAATCAAAGATGGCGCCCATGTAGGATCACATACACCGTGCTCACAAGTATTTTCACAAACACAAGCAAGTATGACCATTCTGTAGAGCACAGAGTCGGTTCAAAATGGCAGCATTGTTGTCGTTGTTATTGTCGGCATTGAAATCAGCCAGTTCAACATTGGATTTATTTTCTTCTAAAGTAGAGAGTCACACGGACTCGTAACAAAGGGTTGTGTAAGGAGTCTGGAGGGTGAAACAAGGAGTCTTGGACCGGTGGGAAAATCAAAGCCTGATGATGGTAGCAATGTACTGGTGTGATTGTTAATGACTGAGTAGAAATAATGACAATAGTAACTACATAGCTACTGAGAAAACATTATAATATAATAGTCGGTTGTCTCCAATCATGACATTATTGTAAATTTGTTAACCTAACCATTGATAAAGTAAGGAATGCATAATATAACATGATTGTGCGATAATAACAATCAGACTGCATACCTTTAAAATTAACCTGTGCTACAGTTTGTCCTACAGTCTGTCCTACAGTTTGTCCTGTAGTCTGTCCTACAGTTTGTCCTACAGTCTGTCCTGTAGTTTGTCCTACAGTTTGTCCTACATTCTGTCCTGTAGTCTGTCCTACATTTTGTCCTGTAGTCTGTCCTACAGTTTATCCTGTAGTCTGTCCTACAGTTTGTCCTACATTCTGTCCTATAGTCTGTCCTACAGTTTGTCCTACAGTTTGTCCTGCAGTCTGTCCTACTGCCCACAGGGACATCCAGGACAAATACAACCTGCAGCTGACGGCAGATGCTAAGAAACAAATCGCGCATGCGACGAGCATCGCAGGACTCGGTCACACCGTATTCATACGCACGCAGTACGACGTGTTGCGGCGTATCCGTGCCTACTGGGTGCCTCGTTTCCTTCTACACAAGGAGAGGATGGATGAACTTAGGTCAGAAAGATGCGGACAATATCCTCGCATGTTACCTCATGACCATCTGTTTACAAAATACATAATTTTGCTCAAATATTTCTTGCTATTTCACTATTATCTCTAGTGTTATTACTGTGCAATATGTTTATGTTAAAATTTGCAGTGAAACGAATAGAATAAAATAAGGGGTTGTCCATTCCACTGTATTTAATTAAATCCTTTCAGTGATTTATAATGACAACCTCCTGAGTTTCTCTTTCCCCTGGTCTAAGTAAATACCTCATTATGCCATGCATACCTTTTAATGCACTTTACATTTAATTAGCTTTTATTAATCCAATCACATGTGATATGTTTTTAAATAACTTGTCTCTCTTATAAGAATTTAATTACCTGTATTCATTTATATATGCTATTTATATAATCATTGTTCTTTTATTCATTCAAAATACTGCAATTTATTTGTTGTTATGTTATTTATTGTTATGTTATTTGTTGTTATGTTATTTATTGTTATGTTATTTATTGTTATGTTATTATATTTATTTATCTGCTTCCAGGACGGAGTTACGTAATGGTAAGGGAGACGTTCCCTCAGCCTTTGGGCTAGACATGTCTTCCACATTCTTCCCGTCCATCTCCCTGGTCAACTCGATGCCTGTCCGGCCGGAGGACGTCATGCAGATAGCGCGCACGAGGAACTGGGACGTTGTGTGCACTGGTGGCAGACGATTGGACGATCGCATCAAGTCGGCTAAAGTACAGTTTAGATCAATGGCCATGCCTTCGTGAGTATCTCTCCAATGTTGCTATTGCGCGCTCTGTTATACTGTTTCTGCATTTTTATGGATATACTCGGCTGTAAATATAAAAAAATTAGTAATCCCCCCAAAAATAAGTTTTTCCTAAGTTGAAATTTTGCAATAATTGGCTTTTCATCCACTGCATTGGCAATGCGTGCACAGTGTTTCCATTTTCAGGGGGTTTTGTCGATGGGACGTGGGTAGTTGGGTCAGTCATACCCACGTTCACGGCTTTGGTGTATGTAACTCTAATACTTTATGGTCTTATGATTGTTGACAGTTTCTTAATCAACAATTTCATGGACAAAGTCTGTCATGCAACGACATGCATGTGACATTCGTGTATGCGCTCTACTTATGTTGCGTGTTTGTAGTTCACTTCGGGCAAAGTTGGTGTTTGCCCTGGACGCTGACCGACATGCTGGCAGCCCATTCAAGGCATTCCTCCACAGGTATGTCTTTATTCTTGTCATCCGTCTCCAATGTCCTTGCACAAATTGTTTGTGATGCGATATGATGACCCGTCAATTCGTACGACTTCTGGTGACATCAACGACGAGCTATCTCCAACCAATCCTGGCTCTTGTCACTTCTGTCAACTCGTCCATCGTCAGCTTTGTTGTCTCTTTCATCTTATCCATCCGTCTCATGTGTGGCCTTCCATCACTCATTCCGATCATTATTGGCTTTTCCAACCTGTCTGACGTTAGTATCGTGGTTGTGGTTTCTCGACAGTTCAGTTATAATACAATCTGAATCTCAGCATAGGACTTTTGAGATCAGCAGATCAGCAGACGTACCATTCATAATTGCCTGAAAATTTGCTCCTCGATTGATTTGCCCAGCGCAAATCAGGTTCTTTTATGTTCATATGTGTAGTGCATGAAGAGTAAGTAATATGTGCAGTCGGTTTAATAAAAGAGTGCGCTTTTTTCTTTAAATCATGGATTTTAACATATTATTATAATTTAATTACCATTTATTTTTTCTTAAAATCATGGATTTTAACATATTATTATCATTTAATTTTAATTATTTATTTTTCTATTTATTATTATTGTTTCTTTGGTCATTGTTACTTCTGTCATATGTATGTCTGTGTCGTGTTTGTATGTCTGTGTCGTGTTTGTATGTCTGTGTCGTGTTTGTATGTCTGTGTCGTGTTTGTATGTCTGTGTCGTGTTTGTATGTCTGTGTCGTGTTTGCATGTGATGTATAAGGATCACAAAGGGAATAAGTACTTGCACTTTCTTGTGTCATCCTTATATTTTAATGTACGTTTGTGTGCACACTTGATGTGTGTACAAGTCTCATTTTTATATTGAATAAATCAATTAAAAATGGAACGGGTTGACTTTGATCGCTAGATCGAGTAACTTTCTCAAGTGAAAATAGCCTTATATCACAATATATAGACACCATCACTGCCATTTTCTCACCAAATTTTTAGCCGATCCGATCAGAAATAATTTAATGGTTTGTCCGATGATTTCACCAAAGCTAAATAAAAAATTTATTCAACCTAGCATGTCGCAGTGGACACTAGATACTTTTGATTTTTCACAAAATGAATCTAAAATAAGATGAGTGATTCTGGAATTGAGGAAGAGACCGTTCAGCATTACTTTACACTCTACATATGCCTGGTACAACAAACTGTGTGGACACTGGCGTTCCTCACTACCTCTGATGATGTTTGCAGGCAGAGGGCAGATCTGTTGCTGTCCAACATGTTGTTCTGGGAGGATGTGGCGGATTATGGTGCGGCAGAGGCTCGCTTCTCTGACCGCCTCCTGCGCATGAACCAGGCCTGGTCCATCTTTAACAAGTACCTGGCCGTGGGCAGCAAGAACAGCATAGGTGGGCCAATCAGTCAATCAGCCAATCTGTTAATTTTATTATTATTATTATTCATTTGTGACCTGCCATGTGTCCCGGTTAAAAACCGCTCAATAGTACAACAAGGTAATAATAAGTTACTTTAAAATAAGTTGAAAAGTTAAAATTAAAAATGTGTTTAAAAGACAAGTAAACGTAAGTTAAATAAGTGTAAAATAAAGTTAAAGAAATAAGTTATATAAATAAGTTAAATAGACAGCTAAATTAAGTTGATACATTAGATAAACATATAAGTTAAGCAGATAAGTTCATTATAAACTAGTTAAATCAATAATAAATTAAATAAGTAAAATGATAAATACGTGGCTTTGCTCCCAGAAGGAGCTGTGTAGAATCTTGTAGCAGTTGTCCACTCAGCGCGAAAGATGTCGGGTAGAGGAAGAAAGTTTGCAGTTGGCGATGGGTTGCTTGAGATTCACCAGTAGACGCCATGTTTATGCAACGAGTACAAAATTGTCTGGCACGTGTGGTTCTCAGGGCGCCTCAGTTTTCACCGTCACTACCACTACTTAAACAGTTACACTGGCTTCCAGTTTCTTATCGAATTAATTTTAAGCTGTCCACTCTTGCATATCGTGCTCTATCTACACAACAACCATTCTACTTGGCTAGTCTCCTGCATCTTTCAAATATCCCTAGGCAGCTAAGATCATCAGTTTCACAACAACTTATTGTACCTAGGACGAAACTTAACTTGGGTAAACGTGCTTTCTCTGTCGCTGCGCCTAGGGTCTGGAATGAACTCCCTATCGCTTTGAAAACATCCGAAACTATTGCTATTTTCCAAAAAAAACTCAAGGCATATCTATTCCAAATTTCATTCCCACCATAAATGTTCGGTTGTCCCTCGTTCTGATACTGACTTTTGCGCGTCCTTGTTTACGATTACGCCTACTGATTCTGTTTTGTTGCGCCTCTGAGCTCAGGTTCCTGAGGATATAGGCGCCATAGAAGTCAATTGTTATTATTATTATTATTATTAATAATATAATATATAAAATACTTCTATTGCACTAAAATCCTCTGGAGACCCAAGCTAGGCAGCGCACCAAAATAAAAGTGGTTAAGTAGTTCATAATCGATAAACAGTTCAGTTGTAAACAATTGGATTGGTACGCTGGTTGAGCTATGGAGGATAAACAAGTTTAAACAAGTGGGTTTTTGGTCTGTGGTGAAATGTTGTTATATGTCATACATACTTAACACTAGCAGGGAGCGAGTTCCACAGAATCGGTGCAGCAACTGAAAAAGCTCTAGATCCGACATTTGTCTGAACACTTACAACAAAAAGTAAATTAGAATTAGATTATCGGAGCTTTCTGGGCTGTCTTGCAGAGTGAACGTAAATATGCTGGTTGCTTGGATGAAAGTGGTTGATTGGTACATTTGTACAGATCTTAAAAATAATGCGATATCGGACAGGGAGCCAATGCAATGATTTAATTAAGAAGTGGTACTGCGTGAGAGAAATGAGGAGACTGGGTAACTACCCTTGCCAAACAATTTTTTGTACATGTTGAAGTTTCAAGATGTACTTGAGAGCAATATTATAATAAAGTGAATTGTAATAGCCAAGTCTACTGCTAACAAGAGCAGATGCAATAGTTTTGGCGACAGCAAAAGACATGTACCAGTGAATATGACGTACTGTTATTTGTGACTGTTTCTGTCATTGTGTCATGCTGTAGTAATAAATGTATGTCACCATTTGATTAATACTATCTTTCCAGGCTGCCTGCCGCGAACGAGGGACAACATTCACCGGTCTCTGTTGACCAATCGTGACTTTGTCTCAGTGGTCATCTTTGACGAGATGAGAGAGAACGCTGTTGACTTGTTACTGAACTCCTGGCTCCGTTACCTAAAGGAGGACCTCAAGACATTCATTGAGTAGGGCCCCTTGTATCACTCACATATACGACTGAGTATAGCCCCTCATAGCACTCACAAATATTATATTCATCAAGTAGGGCCCCTTGTATCACTCACAAATGACTTGTTGAGTATGGTCCTTGTATGATTCACATATATGATATTTATTATTAGATGCATCAGCAATAATGTATTTTACCGATACACTAATGATCATAACATGCCATTTTTACTAGTAATAATACATAGTAATGATTCACCGTTGCAGTTGTCACATGCGTATGATTGAGACACCACCCGGCAGTGCCGATGAGTTTGAAGTTATTCTCGATGATGACGAAAGATTGGTAGTTCGACGCCATGCACGTTGGGTTCAAAGGTTAGCAACCCCTGTGTTCATACTTTTGTTAAGATATTCAGATTCACGTTAATTATATTAAAAAAAATTATTTTATGGGTTTTGGCGTGTATGGCGTAATTTATTTTTAGGTAAATATTTATTGTTATATTAATATTTCTTTTCATTTTAATAGAGCATAAAACTTTTTTCATCAAGTTATTGTAGGTTGATGGCAATTTTAAATTTGGATGCTCCAGACAACCCATCCATTGGATAACTTGGGAGTTTTTTCACAACAGGTTATCCATTTACTCCCTTTTGTTGGATCTTTTACTTCCCCTGGCATAGACGCCCCAGCACAACTCTGTGTGTCTTCCTAGGTACCCTCCGTCCACAGGGTCAGAGAGGGGGCGCCGTTTGCGCTCCGCCCTGTCGATGGCCGAGAGCATTGATGACGAGCGGCGCATGGAGCAGCGCCAGATCGCGAAGGAAAAGCGGCGTATTATGATGAAGGAACGGCGCAAAGCAATCCGTGCTGCCAAGCAGCGGTTGAAAGATGCCAAGATGAAGAAGTCTGTCAAGTTTGAGGTGAGGTGGAAATGCGACAAATGTGGAATTAAAATTACGTGTATATGTTGAGAACTAAATTGAGGCTGTACAATACAGTAGTAAAATCAGTGTTATTATATGCATTGTAGCAAGTAAAAATGAGAACCAGAAGCTGGACACGTTTCTATTCAATGTGGTGTCAAACGAAGTTAAATTTAAATTAAAACCAAAATATAGAAAACAAACACTGAAGAAAAGTTAAGAAGACAGCATTGGATTGGACACATTCTGAGATGAAGACCACCACTGCACAATGGCTTTAACATGGATACCTGAAGAAAAATGGGTTGCACAAAGACAACCAGGAAAAATAGTAAAAAAAAGAAAAATGAGAATCGTGGTGAACGGTTTTGGAACAGAACCAAACAGGTGGCCAAAGACAGAGTGAAGTGGAGAGAAAGAGAAAGAGAGAGCACTGTTAAGTTTCAGAAATACAAATGCAGGAGATTCTTGCATAAATTGGAGGTTTCAGGGTATCAGAGAATTGGGTGTAAATTGGAGTATTTCACATCCTCGGCACGCATAAAAATTACGTTAGATCAGCTTTAGTTCCCAATACATTGCACATGTACTGTTAAGTTGTACACTGACATGTTAATATAAACATTGTGGCAGTAAAATATTTCCTTGTGGACTAGTAATTATAAGATAACATGTTTACTACTCAGATAGTCTAGTAATAAAACAATTTGTTCTACTCTTGAAATATATTACCATACAACAAAAATCCCTCACCTGACTGGCAGTAGCCTACGTATTTTATTACACATGCACCTAACATAATATTTAGTGGCAGGACTAGAACTGAAGCATTTTCTTTTCTTCAAAGTTTGTGATCCTGGGTGATGTAGGCATTTGAGACCCTAGTAGATGTAGGCATTTTTTATTTGTGAAACCTATTAAATACCTTTTTTTGTTCATAATGTGTGACAGCAAACATATATAAATTAATTTGAACTTGTATAAAGTGGAGATGTATTGATGGGCATTATCTAAATGGATATTTAACTGATTGTACACCGATGAGTGATAATGGGGGACCATTAGTTTAATGCATATTATAAACAATGCAACATGCAAGGCACAAGAATACTGTTTAGTCAAGCCTCCGTTGTCCAGTCTGCACAAACCTTAATTAAAATGACCCTTGCTGTTGTGGGCGTGAGTAAAAGGAGAGATTGACGATTTTTTGTTTCATTTGAAATTATGGAAGAGTCGTTCTCCCATGCAAGAGATCGTGAGATTTGATAGATTTCCGGGAGTCTCCCGGAATTGTCAGGAGACTCCCATTAACTTACCCATACATTAACACGGGCAAAGTAAGAAATCTTGCTGAAGCAGTAAAACATTTATTGTACATCGGTTCTAAGACGAACATTTTACATATGTGTGCGCGTGTTGGTGCATGCATGCCATCTCCTATGTGTGCCATGCACAAAACTTCCTGGCATGCAAACTGTATGTGTGTGTTGTCGGTTGTAGAAGACGGAGGAGAAGACAGAGCAGCTGGAGCCAGTCGTGGAGCAGGAACCAGAGCCAGAAGTAGAGCCAGAGGAAGAGGACAAGGTAGCAACATTCCAGGAGTCAGTCAGCAAGAAGAGGTGAGTAAATACAAATATAAAATATGGAACATTAGATAACTGTTGTATTTTGTTATTATTACATTAACTAAAATAATATAGATTATGTTGAGACTGTGTATTTTAGTGTCAACTAAAAATAATACTGCATTGTCTCACGGATGTTATGAAATTCAAAATTATCACCATAGACGTTATGTCAGTTTCCACATATTCATAGGGCATTCAAATATGAATACTCGGGGAAAAATCTAAAAGTATTGAAATATGTATTTTCAAAAAAAATTGTTGACCAAAGTCCGGTTAGACTCCCATTGAAACAAAACTCGAAATTGTGACATTTTTTCTGGCAGTGATAGTAGCATCTAGCGATGCCTTACCCTTGTGTCACATGAACAGTTGTATATACTAACTACAGATGATAGACAGGGTAATAGTAGTAGTGGGATGAATTTCAAACAAATAAAAGTGTCACAATACACAACACACATTCTTACATACATACATACATACAGATATACATATATATGCATACATACATACATACATACATACATACATACAAACATACAAGCATGCATACATACATACATACATACATACAGACATACAAGCATGCATGCATACATACATACATACATGCATCCATCCATACATACACTTGCTGGATTATAGTAAGATTCGTGTGTGTTGCAGTATGATGACATTGTTCAAGAAGTTCATCCAGGAGAATGAGGGCAAGGAGGCGCTGAACCTCCTCAGTCTGTACCTCGACATAGAGGTCTACCATCACATGGCCACCGAGGGCAAGTCTAAGAAACAGAGAGACACCCACGCGACATTCATCTACAAGTGAGAATCCAAATGTTGCATCCACTAACACCTCTCACATAACGAGAGCAGTTGCAGTAAGAATTGTGAGCGTTTTTACGCTTGGTGTGTCATCAGTTATGTAGGAAATTAAGCAGTTGACTTTGTCCTGGTGTTTTTGTAGATGTGGACACGTTATATGTAGCCAGTTGCCTGTGGCGGATAAAGTACACTACAAGGAATAAATGTATCTGGTAGTTTGTGTTATTGTGAGTCAGAGACAGAGACAGATAGATGCAGACAAAGTTAGAGAGAGAGGCACAGAGAGAGAGAGTGAGAGGGAGAGAGAGAGGGTGAGAGGGAGTGAGAGAGAGGGGGAGAGGGAGAGAAGACAAAGAAAAGACGGAAGTGTAAGATGTGTATAGATCCATCAGTGCATCACGCTGTACACTGTACTGTAAACTGTACTGTAAACTGTACTGTACACTGTACTGTACTGTACACTGTACTGTACACTCGTTTCTTGCAGGACGTACCTGAACCAGGGCTCCCGGAAGAAGGTGCTGCTCAGTGAGAAAGCCTACACCCGTCTGCGGCAGGAGAAAGACCGACCAAAGACTCCAACCTTGAAGGAGTCTCAACAACACATACTTCCCCAGCTCGAGCAGATCTTCAGCAACTTCATGGAGGTGAGACTAGTTGCTTGTTGGTAGTATATGCTTATGGGGGGATCCCCGTTATATCAAGACAGAATCTGGATGGCTTGGATGACAAATGACGTGAGGATTGTAGCGTTTGACTCAATTGCTACTGTAGGTTGACAACAAGACAAACATCAAATTGTACACATTTTATTAAAACTAAATCGTAGCTTTGTACACAGTGTGGAATTACCCAACTGACTTGTCTTGTTTTCAACTGAGAATCTTGAAATGATTTCATTTTGTTGCATGTGTGATGACTATAAAGTTATCTGGTGACTGTCAACTTGTTTTGTGTACGCCAACTGTTTTGTCTTCTGTTGCCAGATGCAGACAGAGGAAATGGGCATTGATGGCAAAAACTTTGCCAACATGTCCAAGGCCGAACTGGCCATGCACTCCGATGACCCAAGCACACTCACTGCATGGTCAAGGAAGAAGAAGGGGCGGCAGGACTGGGTAAGTCTTGACCACTGACCACTTCAATGCATGTATTCAGATAGTTACATTATGCTCAAGTTATCTTGTTTACAGATGTTGTGATTTTGATTGACAAGAAGTCTGGTACAGGTTTAGAAGTATACAGAGATCATGATATAAACGTCCTCCAATTATGTTGATTTGTTGATCACTGCACATCGCCTTCATTTGTTTTTTAATTTTATTTGTCAGGTTTCACAATGCACAATTATGTTTGCATGTATAATATTCTCAGAGCTTTTTAGTGCACCAGTCAGTGCCACACAACAGTATATAAATATATGTATTTGCATATGTAGACATACATATAGGGCCCACATATGCATGCATGCACGTGCGCACATGCACAAACACACACATATACATGCACAGATGTGTTTGTGTGTGTACATGTGGACGGGCTAGTGTGTTCTGTGTTGTTTAAGTTTCTGTAAGCAGGACATATCGAATAACTTAATGTTACTTCTTTGCCGGATCTGCATGGCGTGTGTGCAGCTTGTTTCATATAAATACAGTTTACCTATTGTTTTCATCACCGTCCCTACAGTTCTTGTTATCTACAATACATAGTACATCTTCTCATTGGTACAATAGAGTGCTTCATGAAAGCCTGTAAAGTAATCAGCATTCTTCTCATTGATGGATCTGCTGTGTAAGAAATATAATGCCCTGTATAGTTTCAGTTGTATCTCAAAACATATTGCTCTGTATAGTTAAAATTTTGTGTGAATGCACGTGTTTGATGGTTTGTTCATTTGCACTGATGCATCAGCACACTGCACGTTTGGTCCTAGCTGTCACATCAGAGCACTGGGGGTGTACTAGCGGATGCACCGGCACTGTGTGACGTCATGGCACTATTATCCAATGTGTCGGCTGAGCTGCTAAAGTATGTCCTTGGTGACGCAGACTATGCACTGGTTGACGGGGGGAAGTTAACGCACAGGCAGTTATCAAACCTGTCCTCATCCAGTGATTTTATGGAGCTGCACCCTGGTGAACAGAAGGTAAACTAGTTTCTGTGGCAGTTTGTCAAGGCTGGCCACTGCTGATTTCTGCTGTTAGTTGCTTTAGTTAAGTATATATATTGTCAAACTAACATCATCTACATTTATTTTTTATTTCTGTAATTATTTATGCCTTGTACGTAGAAATTTATTGGCGGATCAAGGTGGAGTTCAGGGATTTAATTTTGTCAAAGTTAAACCCCAGTGATCGAGCTATTTTTAACTTAATAAAAAATTACCTCATTTGAATTTCTGTAACCAAAAATGTATGGGTCTAAATATTCTGATTCTGGTAACCATTTACTGCCCAAGGTAGGCTGGAGCATAAATTATAAAGTGTTCAGTTGTCACACAATTTGATTACCTAAGTATTGATTCACATATAATTACTACCAGTACCAAAACTGCCAAAATCATGACAGTTTAGTCCGAATATTACTTAATTATTGGCCTAGATCATAATTTTTGCCCTTTCTCGTTCAGGTTTAGATTTTTCCTAGTCATGACTTATTTTTTACAATTACTTGGACCTCAATACTTGCTGGCAAATGCAAATTCCTGCATATTTAATTCATTCCATTCACTCTTCAAAGCTGCATCTCCTTCTTCATGACAATTTATACGTGGCATCACTGAACTTGATATGTGCCTTGTATTGGTAATGCTTTGGTTGATGCCTTGGCAGGATGGTCGATATACAAGTTAGTTATCACCTATTTTCACTGCATAATCTCTACACATTTTACTTAGCGATCACTGTAAGATACAATCCTAGTGATTTATTGCACTGCACTATGCCATACGTGCAATGTTAATTACGCTACTCTGTGGGGTTATTAACAACTGACATTATCAGCATATAAATTGGTACTAGAATCTGTTAGATTCATATTACAAGGAAGTATTGCTTCCTTGTACAGCAGAGTGTTCCGTGTTAGCTTGACGGAGCTTTAAAAACCCACTTGGCCCCTTCGTCAGCATCGGTCTGAACTTCCTTCTTGTGTCATGTGGCCAAGTTGGTGGTTGGCACCTGACAGCAGTTCCATAAACTTGTCCTTTCAATCACCTCACTGATCTTTCTGTACTAGAACTTGTCTTCACTGACCAACGCTGTCATATATTTTGCCGTGACACTGTGTTGACTTGAAGGGGCCGTCATGTTGGCTGTGCTCTTTGAGCCTGGCCCCCAAAACCTAAGTGAAATTGAAAGCTCTGTCAAGGTGACATTCATGACTCTAACAGGTTTAAGTATATTACAGTAGAGTACAAATGCATCGTATAGCTTTTGTAATCCTATATTTCTTCTTCTTGTTTCTTCTCTTCAGCTGAAGCTTCGTCAAGTTGCATGTTTCAGTATTAGGTCTTAAAGATAGCTTAAGCCAATATTCTTGCAAAAATTAAATTTTTTAAGCAGTGTCTTAAGGCCTTTCATGTGGTCAAAATGCCCATATCAAAATCAAGCTCTGCGCGTATGAGATTTATATGTAATATTTACAGCTGAAGAAATGTGTAACATATAATATTTTATTTTGGCTGTAGCCTAGCTGTCGCTGTGTAACTATGCACTTAATCAAATTATAATATTAGTTTTAAAGGAAACTGGTTGTCCAAAAGAATAAAAACTTTTTCCATATGAGATTCCACGCTGAACCTTCGTGGAACAATGTTTTTATGCAACGTTGTGATTCTTTCACAAACTTTGGCCCGGTTCTCATATTGCAGCTTTTGATTGTATATTGTTTTAGCATATTGCAAATTTTTGATGTCATATGCTTCTAACATGACCTTAACCTTCTACACGTCCCCTGTGCGGGCGTGCATTGTCTTCCATCAAGATGACATTTTTATAAACAATAATGTTATCATCTTATTTTGTGTTTAGAAATTATGTCTGACACCAAATACTGCAAAAACTTTGGAACTTACTTTTTCTGCAGTGTACAAATCTGGATCTCACTATGCCACTATGTGTTCATGATATTTCTTGAATCTGATATAATTTCAAATGTTTCTGATACCATATGCTTATAACATAATACTAATTGGGATGATTTTTATAAGGTGTTTGTGGATCAATACTTTGTACATCATATAATATATTGTACATCATATAATATAATATAATATATATATATATATATATATAAGAACATATATATATATATATATATATATATATATATATATATATATATATATATATATATATATTATTATATTATATTTATATATATATATATATATATATATATATATATATATATATATATATATATATATATATAGTATATATATATATGATATATATCTATATATATATATATATATATATATATATATATACATATATTTGTATATATATATATATATATATATATATATATATATATATATATATATATATATATATATATATATTATCTACATATAGAAAGCTAAAACTGTTAATATTACTTCAAAAGAGAACCACAATAATTAAATTACTTTTTTATTAATAAATAACATTGCCCCATCGAATGCCCCGCTTACATCAATGTCACTGCTGTCACCACCAGCCGGACGGACGTGAACAGCCAACAAAGGAAGAAAAGATGGAGTTTCTTGTGGCCCTCAACAACTCGGTGGTGGGGCACATGCCACTGCAGATGATGTACTTCTATAAATACCTCGTGTTCCACGGCGAGCAGAACAAACAGCCTCTCATCGACCGTGACCTCTTCTACTACTGGGAAGTTCAAAAGTTCAAGGTCAGTACATGCAACCTCTGAAAAAAAGGGAATGTTTTTTCTTCTTCAGTTTGCATATTCAGTTCAGGATGTCGCTGCCCAAATCGTCTTATAAAATCCATGTCTTTCTCCAGCTGTTCTATCAGTCACCGTTCCAAAGACATCTGTAGTGTCCTCCTCCCATCTTTGTTGTGACTCGCCTCTGCTTCTCTCCCTGCCACTATTCCCTCCAGTATCATCTCTCCCTGCCACTATTCCCTCCAGTATCATCTTTCCCTGCCACTATTCACTCCAGTATCATCTTTCTGTGTCACTATTCCCTCCAGTATCATCTTTCCCTGCCGCTATTCCCTCCAGTATCATCTCTCCCTGCCACTATTTCCTCCAGTATCATCTTTCCCTGTCACTATTCCCTCCAGTATCATCTTTCCCTGTCACTATTCCCTCCAGTATCATCTTTCCCTGCCACTATTCCCTCCAGTATCATCTTTCCCTGCCACTATTCCCTCCAGTATCATCTTTCCCTGTCACTATTCCCTCCAGTATCATCTTTCCCTGCCACTATTCCCTCCAGTATCATCTTTCCCTGCCACTATTCCCCCCAGTATCATCTTTCCCTGTCACTATTCCCTCCAGTATCATGTTTCCCTGCCACTATTCCCTCCAGTATCATCTTTCCCTGCCACTATTCCCCCCAGTATCATCTTTCCCTATCACTATTCCCTCCAGTATCATCTTTCCCTGCCACTATTCCTCCAGTATCATCTCTCCCTGCCACTATTCCCTCCAGTATCATCTTTCCCTGCCACAATTCCCTCCAGTATCATCTTTCCCTGCCACTATTCCCTCCAGCATCATCTTTCCCTGTCACTATTCCCTCCAGTATCATCTTTTCCAATCCATCTTGCCTCAGTATGGCCAAAACAGTTCCGTTTTTGGCACACGTTTTTTTGTGTCTGTTGTTTTCATTAATTGCACAGATTAAAGGTAATTTATCGCAGCTGTTCTTATGAAACAGAAGTCACCTACGTAATAATTGGTGATATTTCAGGTTGCTATATTGGCAACGTTTGAGATATTATCTAATAGTTTTTCCTTTCATTGTAGATTTGCTTTGGTTTGTATAGATGAGTACCTGGCTGTAGACAGTGGTACCGTATTCGTCCTATTAAGCGTACACCCCCATTTTTTCAAGGTTCAGGGACAACAGAAGTCTGAGAAAAACTAAAGTTTCACCTATATGAGCTCTGGTATATTTTTACCACGTGAATATATAAAAGGCTGGTAACACCAACCCAGTCCCTTTATTAAATATCTTGACAGTCACTTCCGTTAAGTCTTGATGTGTCCTGCCCGAATTATCGTGGTCCTACATGTAGCACATGGTTGATTATAACTGTCTCAGTGTCTGTATGTCAGCCAGTCTTTTACTAAGTTTTACAATACTGTCATACTGAACATTTACCACTGCTGACTTTTCTCCAATGTTTTACTTTTAAAATACATACATGGTAGCCACAGATAGTTATCCAAAATGTATAAGTTTCCAACTCAAAGCAATACACAGGTTTCAACGGACACCGTTTCCAAAGTTTTGTTGTGGTGCCAACCATGGTGCCATCTGGTGGATTAATAAAAAACAGTGGTGCCTCCTGGCGGAAACAATTTCATCATTTGTTTTTTACACAGATTTTGGTAAAAATACAATTTGTGACTTTTCTGCACCTCAAAATGTTTCAAGC
This sequence comes from Lamellibrachia satsuma, assembly GCA_033239005.1. Classification (NCBI taxonomy): domain Eukaryota; kingdom Metazoa; phylum Annelida; class Polychaeta; order Sabellida; family Siboglinidae; genus Lamellibrachia; species Lamellibrachia satsuma. The sequence continues at coordinate 169,401 of BSQZ01000104.1, forward strand.
CTACTGTATGCTTAATAGGACGAATACAGTATATGTAAATGAATAGTCTTCACGCAGTAATTGCATAATGCTTTCCCAAAGAAGTCAAGTTTGTGTTGGAATGGACAGGTCTGCCAGGGTTGAAGTGTAAAACATTTTGAGTGGACCTACAAAATGGATACCGCGCCATATAAGAACTTAGCTTTTTTGTATTCCATACAATTTACTATATACCAATTGACTTGAATGCAAATGAATTTGGTTACCAGTTGATAGGGTGACTATTGCATCTGTTTACTTGTTGGCTGGTCTTTTGATCATTGGCTGGTCTCTTGAGTTTGCCTGATCCTCTGTTGCTGTAGGATTGCAACCACGTGTTTGCCGACCAAGAGATGCTGAAGCGTAAGGTGCGGTCTCTTCTCGACTCCTATCTCGACTGTACGCCCCCTCCGACCTTACAGGTAGGTGGCGCTTTACCTCAGACTCCATCAATGATGATATAACAGATTTTTTTTATGCTATAAAGACATTTGGTATCAGTGTTTTAACAAGTTGTATAGTGATGTATTCCCTTAGAAGGATTGTTAAAAAGATGTTTTTATAAACTGTTAGAAATTAGGAATTTGCTGCTTTAATGTTGCCTGAACAAATTTAATAATAATTTAAGACATTTGATGTAATGTAATAATTGCTTTAAAAAGTCTTTTCCAAATACATATCAATAATAATATCTAAAGTATATAATTTTTTTTATTTGCTATATGTTTGTGAATGTTCTAGGTCGCAAGTGGACAAGGAAGCCATTAATTATAGCAAAACACATTTGGATGATCAAGATGTTAAAATAGATATGTTTATGCTACAGAGGAACCTAACTGTTAAGGTCACTCTTGGGATTGAGCCAAAGTGACCTAAATGGCAAAGTGACTAACGTCCTATGCTTTCCTGTTATGGAAATAATTTGGGACAGTTGACCATGAACCTGAGGTGGCTGTGTTACCAAATAAAGTGAAGTTCCAGTGTAAATAAAAGCAATCTTATGATAAAAGTGATCTTAACCCCCCCCACTGTTCTTAGGTTGACATGACAACGGAGCTTCAACAGAAGTCAGTTCGGGCTGCCCAGAAGTTCCTAGCAGGCAAGGAGATGGGGCCTCTGTTTGATGAGTCCCAACTCCACGTGTTCAAGGAGCTGCTGCCATACTGGGCTGGCTTCATTCGGGAGTACGAGGAACCGGAAGACCCAACCCTGATCCCATGTAATAGAGCCTACCCGAAATAACCTGTGGCGCCTCTGGTGCATTATATAACACTAACACGCGTAAGATCGTGGAATCAATTGTCAACGGAAGTGGAATCAATTGTCGACAGAAGTAGTATGGCAATATTCACTCATCAAATGACAATCTATCTGTAAGCACCTACTTGCCAATAAGATATAGCCATGCTGTTTGTGTCCAAACTGATGGAACATGTTTTGGCGTTTGTTTACGACACTAAACTTATCCCATTCTGACTTCTCTTAGCAGCCCGCTTGATTGGGAGTTTGTGTATACCCGTCGGCCGAAAGCACTTAACGTATCACAGCGGAAGTTGAATTCCAGGAACTACCACGCCCTTATTGGTTGCCCTAGTTGACATGTAGGCCCCTGGTATAATTGAGGTTTTACCAGAATCTCCTACTTTTTAGAACAGATTCTGAGAAACCACTAGCATGATATTCTTGATTGTAGTTGCAAATGGTTTTGTTTTCACTAATTCTTAGGTGCATAGCCCCAAAGCCATGACTTTTGTCTTGCTTTAAGGAATGTGTCTGTTTTGATATATGAACCGATGGTTTGTTTCAGTGACCAAGAAGCAACTGGAGAGGTTGAGGCGTCTACAACTGTTTGATGTGTGGAAGCCACCGTCAGCCAAACTCTTCTCCCTGCCTTCCTTACCCAAGGGAGCCACCGTCACCTCATTATCCTTCTCTCTCACGGAGGGAATACAGTGGCAGGTATGTGTCATATGACTCATATCCAGTGGCAAACTGTTCATGCCTTGTCACTGGCTATTAATTTATCACCAAGCTACATATGCCCCGTTATTACGCGGATTCGGATAAAAGGCGGTTGGTCGTGGACCCCGATTTTCTGCCGCCAGGGGAAATGCCAAATGGGCCTGCTTAAACCTACTTAGAATTGCTTTGACAATTCTCAAGAAACATTAGGTGAACAGTGTTAATGAATGAGTGTCAACGTGTTGTTTATTTTGCCGACATCAGTCGCTGTTGCTGGCTTCGCTTCGGCGATTTGTAAATTGCAATCGAGATTCACAAATACACCTCGTGTAAGAATCAGATAAACTGTTGTAAATGCAATTTAGTATGCAGTACCAATATAACACTGGGGTGAAATGGCATGCTTCCACTGCATTGTAAATCTAATCGTTTTCGCGACATGACACCAACATGCCAAATACCTAACCCAAGGCTCTAACAGTGCGCGAAAATACGATTTCGTCATCCGTATATGAAACAATGAATTGATGTTAAGTGGTGCATCATAAATTTATGCTTTGGTCGAGATCAGTTGAAAGACAAAGTGAAGCCATTATTAATCCTACCTATTGTTCTTTTCTGTGTTTAATCAGCTTACATAATACGTGTGTCAAATCATATACGTTTTCGGCTGCTCAGATCCAGGTTATTATTTTTTATATATATTATTATTTTATTATTTATACATACATGTATTTTATTCATTTTTTATTCAAGATTCAACAGGGTGTGACATTTTTAAATAATGCATGTTGATGCTAGTTGACTCATTTAATAAGCTCTATAAATTGCGTATTGGCGTTTAATACAGTGATGCAGGCACACAGTGGGTTTGACAGTGTTCATGGACTTGGTGCAGTGGGCGGCGATCGCTGTTATTTAGTAGCTCCCTGGTGGTAGATATGGGAACACCTAACGTGCCTCATGTACAGCACAGTCCGAAATCCTGGACCCCGACCACCACGTTATAACGAGGCTCGACTGTACAATCAATACATTACAGTTTGCCCTTCTCCTCTATAGCATGTGTGCCAAACCGGGGATATATATAATCATACGGGTTCATTTGTGGGTCTTGCAGATGTGAACCACTCAGGATTGGCCTGTATGAATTTATATACGGTACATCTCCAAGTGTGAAATCTGAGATCTTAACAGAAAGTGTCCTGGCAAATTTTTTTTTACAGATTTAGTATGTGTTTTTGTAACTTGTAACTGATGATAACTAACCGTGTGAAGTTTATTTGTCGTCAATAACTGTACATAGTTGCTTCGTGCTAACAACTCATTTATTTCTCCCCCACAGGATCTGGAGACTTTGGTTTGTATGACTTTGTGTTTACTAAAGTTAAACAATTGTACATGTGAATAACTTCTTAAATTCGGATTGTTATTTTCTATAAATATTAACATTACGTTTCCTGTTTTGGACGTGTAAGTGATCTTTATCTAAGTCAATTCAGATTTGCTATTTTCTATAAATATTAACATTATATTTACTTTTTTTGAAGTACGAATGATCTTTATCTTAAGGTAAATAAATAAATTTTAGTTATACACATTTGCAGGACCTGTGTATGAAAAACAATCTGAAGTAAATAATATACTTATATACAAAGAAGGAAATAAATGCTTTAATTTGTTTTAAAAACAAATGTGTTTGTTTTTTATTTTATTATAACTATTTTATTTACTGTTAACAGATCAATTATGATGACCAGTGAATTGGCATTACAGGATGTTGTAATAGTAAAGGAAATAATATTTTATCATAAGTTATTGTAATGATTGTTTCACTGTGTTTTTGCAGTTGTCATATGTCTCTGTTTGTTTGTTTCTGTGTCAGTGTTCTGCCGCTGCATATTTGTTTCTTTCTAACACTGCTACTGTTTGTTTGTTTCTGTGTCAGTGTTGTGCTGCTGCTTATTTGTTTCTGTTTAACACTGCTGTTTGAGATTATTCTTCGGAGTGGTTCTGGTGTTTCCTGGAGTGTGGTGCATGTATCTTGTTGCTTCGTGCATGGATTTCATGTGTTTCAAATTTCTTGGTTGTCGTTACGCAGATGTGTTCACTTCTGTTACTAATATAATGTTGTCTGTCCGTGCGATGAAACAGTGATGTCTCCTACTTGTGTCACCAATTGGAGTTTGCGTCACCAATGCATCGGTCAGAATTTTGTGTACACATTTATGCACAAGTTGTCGATGCATGATTAATAGGATTGACACTGACTTGCATGCATTAGATTTAACAAGATTGCCAAGACAAAAAACTCAAATGATAAGTGGACAAGGGAGCAGTTGGCTTATTGGGAGTCCAACAATTCTTCATCTATGTGTAACCCGCCCCTTCTGAGATATTTGTAATTTTTTTGTTTTTAACCATATTCACATGGCTAGCATTTACACAATCAGATAATCTGTAGATAATTTGTTCCATTCATCTATTGTCCTCTGTGAGAAAGAGTACTTTCTGACATCTACTGTACATTGTTCCTTCACTAACGTTACCTCGTGTCTCTAGTTTTTTTTTCTTAAGTGAGAAAAAATATTTCTATCAGTATTTGCATACACATTCAGAATCTTTGAAAAAACTTCTATTTGATCTCCTCTTAACCTCCTCGTCTATTGGGTTGTTAAACCACATTAATTTTGGCGTTCTTCATGACCAAGGTCTCTCAGTTCTGGAATCAGTTTAGTTGCTCTCATCTGTATTCGTTGTTAGGTTGATGTAAAAATATATGTGAGGTAATGTGCAGTTTATCGTATTGACACACTGTCGTGACGTTGTGACGACAGAAACCAAACGACGTGACGATGCAAAATCTCAACTGAAAAGTGAACTGTGAGGGACATATATTTTATTTATGTTTTTTCTTGAAATGCAACACTTATAATACATACATATGTGTGTACTTACATACACATCGTTATATACGTATACTTGTATTATATGCATGTATATATGTATTATTTGTCAGCCAAAAATTATCATGACACATTACAAAATCTCATAGTTGCATATCTTACCTCAATCTTTTTGTCTATATTTTCATTTGTTGCAATTGTGGTAGAATACTTCTACGTTTCGTCTGCTTTCTGATTACATCCAAGGTCACTGCCAAGGTCAAGTAGCTGAATCCTTTCCTTGCACCATGCAACTTGTATACTTTGTGAAGGTTTGGTTGTTATTGCACAAAATCACTTGACTGAACCAACGGGTGTAGACCGCAAGTATTCCAGTGCCTCACTAACCACCAATCTGTCCATCACAGAAATGGGGTCAAATGCATTTGAAAGTATTTTAGAAATACAAACACAAGTACTATTTGGTATAATACTTTTTAGAAATACAACCACAACTACTATTTGGTATAATACTTTTTAGAAATACAACCACAACACTATTTGGTATAATACTTTTTAGAAATACAAACACAACTACTATTTGGTATAATACTTTTAATATTACTTCATTTCAAATTAAGTAACTTTTTATTTAAATTCCCTTTACAGTACTAAAAATTATTAAACAAATTTATATAGTATTTGGCCTAAAAACGTTTCATAATGTATTAGGGACATAGCCGTACTTTTGATTTCAAATACTAAAATGCAAACTCGAGATAAACATTCAGATAAAATTGGATACAGATGCGTTTGGCCCAATGTGTGATTGACGAACCCTGTTGCTATGACCAGGCTATGACCCTGTTGTTACAACCAGGTCATGACCTTTTTGTTATGATTAGGTTGTGACCCTGTTGTTACTGGTCATGCCACGACTAAGTTGTCACAACCATGTCGTGACCCCGTTGTTACGGCTGTGACCCCGTTGTTACGACCACTTGACCCCATGTATACCCTCGGCCCTGCTCAATGTTTCAGAACCTGCCCCTAGAGTCTAGTGTCTGTGTCGGTAGTGCCAGTAGTGTGAACTCTGATACGTAAGTCAATCGCCATGTGATTCATCGTAGCTGGGTGGGCGCTAGTGAACAATCGCCATGTCATTCATCGTAGCTGGGTGGGCGCTAGTGAACAATCACCATGTCATTCATCGTAGCTGGGTGGGCGCTAGTGAACAATCGCCATGTCATTCATCGTAGCTGGGTGGGCGCTAGTGAACAATCGCCATGTCATTCATCGTAGCTGGGTGGGCGCTAGTGAACAAAAAACGTCTTTTCAAACACTTCTGTTGATTTTACCCACAGGGAAGTCATTCAACGTAATTTCTTTCTAAGCCATGTTTCATAAGTTCTGTTTTGGGTTGTATTGTGTACGTACGTACATTTATATTATTCAAAATGTTTTGGCATATTGTCATGCATGTTTTGAAAGATACGTGGAACAAATTATAAATGTTTTCTAATCTATGGTAGTATTTTAAGCTACCTCATATTTATTAACAAATTTATCATAATCATGTGTTAGTGGGTCGTCTCAGTGTTGCAATCATCTGTTTTTTTAAACTTGACTGTATAAAAAGAAATACTTCATTTAATACAAATAGCTGGATTTGTTTAAAAAGGAAGGTAGTAGGATTGTACTATTTTATTATAAGTAATTGTGTAGATTGCTATGGCAACAAAACATCTATATTTTGAAAATTATTTTCACTTGACATGATCTATGAACAAATATGTCTTCTTACTCTTATAAGTTGTATCTTTTTGTTAATGTCTTGTCAACTTTGTAGTTATGTTTTTTAATGTTTTTACATGTTTTTACATTCTTTCAAGAAGCAATGTCGTTATACTGCTTTATAAATGGCACCAGTCATTTGAATTTGACATGTTTTAAATCAATCTGGCATTGTCTGCATTGCTTTTTGAAAACTTAATGTGTTAATCTTTAGTGATCTGATTAATCTCTCCATAGATCTGTCTGTGTTGCTTTGTCATAAAACTATTGTTAATGCTGTAGGGGGCATCGTATCATTGTTCTAATGGGCCACCTGCAATTATGGATAATTTTCAGAATACAAACACTGGTTTTCAACTCCTGCTCCAAAAAAGAATCACATTTGTTGAAGTTAAAGCAGGCTTTATAAACGTGTGCATAAGACATGAAAATAACATTTCTTAATAGCATATTATTAAAAATAGTTTTGATATTATACAGTACTTTATAACCATACAAAGTGCCTTATATTTCACTCCATGGCAGGCTTGACAAATTATGTAGTGAAGCTTGTTCTTTACATCATTCATTGGACTGGCATAGAGCCAAATAAACATTTTGTGATGTCACCAAAAATTACGTTTGTATTTTGAAAATAATTCATTGTTGTGGCAGCACCTGAGTGTCTCCTGAAAGACAACAATACTTGGCAGCGTTTAAAATGTACAATGCATTAAAATGTCTCATCGTGCATTTACACACTTGCAGGACACTACACAGTTCATTGAGTTCAATGAGTTACCAAGTCAAGCAAAGACGCTCTCCACGCTTCAGACTCCTGCCCTGACCATCTCCAGTGAGGCAACGACCCCGGCAAAAGTCTAGGATCACACAGGATCACACAGACGACTCCTGCTTTGGGAAGGAGGTCTTCCTTTCTGCCAATTGTGTAACATCTCCTGCCTCTACTTCCTATTCCAATAATCGCCTCTTTTAAACAATTCCTTCCAATTTCCTTCACGCACCCTCCTTACTTTATTTCATTTCCAGCAGGACAATCTCCGTCCTCCTACTTGTTTAACAATGCGCCTCGTGGATCATTCCGCATATATTAGGGGTTATTTTCTCAATAGACGGGATACTGACCAATCACCTGCCTTCCGTGTAGGCAGCACCAGCTGGCCCAATACGTGTTCCAACTGTGTAAACTGATGACACAGGCTGGTACAAACAAACTCCATTTTGCTGTTATTATTTAGGATTCTTGCTGGCGCTGTATTTAATCTTAGGTGACATGTAATGTTGGTAAGTTGTACAAAAGTTTTTAGTTGTACAATTTCTTCTATTTGTGCTGTGTAGAAAGCAGTATTATTTTGTGTCTGCTTTAACAGGAAGCAGTTACAATCCTACCTTCATTTCAGAGAACAGATATATAAGATTGCATCATAAATAATCAGTAAACAATTGATGCAACAACAAATTTTTCAACAAGACATCAAAAGTGCCAACTTTGACAATCATGGAAGGTAAAGATTGATAGAGGGACAGAATGTAGTACCATGCAGCCAATGATATTTCAATCGGCCTTTTTGATTCCAAGATTTTCTGCACTTGTACTGTCGAAATCCAAAAGAAGGAGATTTAATAAAATTTATTTTTTAAGGGGCTCTGCAAACATAAACAATTCCAATAATAAAATAGAATATCTTTGACCCCAACCCCCTCTTCAAAAACAACAAATTGGATGCACTGAATGGAAATCGGATTAGTGCAAAATTTCAACCAGAAAAAAATTAAATATACTTTCCGATTTTTTCTGTAATGGTCCAAGTGGACCCTAGACCCACCCACCCACATAAAAAAAATTTGGGATTATTGAATTGTTTATATTTACAAAACTCCTAAATCTGTGTGCATATTAATGTGCACAGGAAAGTGCCAGTTACCTGAATAGCCACAAAGCTACAGGTTGCCAAATATGTATAAATATTTATATGAACAGCATTTCTCTGATGACAGTCGAACTGGGACATAGCCAGTTTTAAACAAAACTGTATTTTTTTCTTTTATTTGTTTGCTGTGCTTATGTGTATTTTAATAAGGCATACATTTATAATAAATACATACGTTTTCTTATCTGCACAAGTGCCAATTTATATATATATATATATATATATCAATATACAGTTTTGTAATCTGTGTGCCAAGTAATTAGTTAAAATATCATTATTTGAAGTTGTGATATTGCTACGTTAGTAAAACATCTACCTATGTCGGCAGATGTTGATATATTGAGTGTGTGTGCCAAATATTTATCTGTAAATTTTATAATGTTTTTGCAATGTTTTACCACAACATATTGTTAGTGTCTACAATATTCATTCGGATGATCAATATTTTGGATGTTTGTGTATTGTGTAAACTGTTGTTTACGGTTGTAATAATATACCCTTGCTTTTGTACTATGATGCCAGGTGAAATCAGCTGAATTGTAAATATCTTAAATGGTTAAAACTTGTTGTTGTAGATTCATAAGTTATTAAGTTTATCCTTTAAGAAGCATATTTACATTATTAAAATTGTTTTAGTAAGTGCATTTATGTTGTAGTGTTTCTTTCTCACACAAAAGACACCATTCGTTACTCCTGCTATAAATGAAACGCTGCAAGGATACCATGGTATGTGATACCATGGTATGTGATACCATGGTATGTGATACCATGGTATGTGATACATGGTATGTGATACATGGTATGTGATACTATGGTATGTGATATAATGAAAGGTGAAATTGGACATATTTGTAATATTTTATTATTAAAACTCAAATTTGGCACTGAGACTTTTGTCATGCATTGTGCATTTCGCACACGCTGACAACGTGTTCAGTTTTAATATAAACCACACACAAGGAGTAAGTTACACAGATAACATGAAATTAAGATTAAAAAAAAATTTTTATATACAATTGGCAACTTTGCATTTTTACCCATTCAACAAAGCACAATGCACCAAAAGAAGTGACATAAATAGTTTCGGCAAACATTTTGTATACCATGGTATTTGTAACTTTGCATCTTTACACATTCAGCAATACATGAAACACTGAAGCAAAATGTGTTACTACACTAATGAACCGAGACAGTATCAATACATTAACAATGGGCGTAAGGTGGCACACATATTTCTACAATTGTGTACCTGGAAGGCAAATTTCTTTTCATTAAAGTAAACATTACCAAAGATTAATAAGTACTAGCTCTGTAAACACTTTTTTGTCGATGGACGACACCTCTTGTGGGTTAAAATTTAATAAACGTGCAGAAAACAGTTTGGCACTCGCAATCCCCTTATTTGGCACTCACAATCCCCTTATTTGGCACTCACAATCCCCTTATTTGGCACTCACAATCCCCTTATTTGGCACTCGATTCCATTCCTAATACTGGTACACAATCTCACAATAGCAAATGTAAATAAATGTCAAATTAAATAAATAAACATGCAAAGGATTTGATATGAATATGAAAAGTACAATATACATTGCAAGTTGAACTCTGCTGAAATTACTAACATTCACACAGACAAGATACAGCCATCCAATGTCGGTTACAGACGTACCTGGTTTTGCTTAAGCAACATCACCCGGAAACTGACTGTAAAATAGTCGCACTAATCTAAATAAATATAAAAACAGGCAAAAGTGTTGTATATATCTTCAATCAACAATATGGGTTTACTTTACTTTATAAGCAAATACGACCGATTCCTGTTCTAGATTTTGAACAATCTTGCTTTCTCGCCAAGTACATGTATTTCCTAGTTTGCTTTCACATGAATGTATCGCTTGAATATACCACTGTAAACAGACAACTTCTGAGCATATCGCAGACAACAATCAATAATAACACATGAATGTAATCATTATAATATTACACGGAATAGCAATGTAAAAATGTATCACATAAATTAGCTGAATATGGATTAAGTCACAGTAAACGGGCTGTTTAAGGATGCAAGCGTAGATGATCGGTACTCTGAGTCAGAAACTGTCACAATGTTACAGACATTCACGCAAATAAAATGATTCATTCTGAAGTTAGCAAAGGCACTTCAAACATTAGACAATGATGTGAAAACTTTGATTTAATCCACGTGACATAATCTGGCACAAATATCTGACGGCCAATAAGAACATGTGTAACACTTGTTTTTCACGGCCAATAAGAACATGTCTATCACTCATCATTCACAGCCAATACAAATGTGTGTAACACTTGTCCATTGAAATTGTGTGTCTTTAACAGCCAATAGAATATGTATAACACATACTTCACGGCCAATAAGAATATGTGTAACACTTGTCTTTAACAGCCAATAAGAATGTATGTAACGCATCGTTCACAGCCAATACGAATATGTGTAACACTTGTCCATTGAAATTGTGTGTCCACTAGTTGTCCAGCTGACAGAGCAGAGCCACTCCACGCATCACCCAGAACTCGGGCACGTGGTCACTTGGTAGACTGACCGTTGTAATGAAATTGGTCGACATGCCAGTGGACGACAGCGTGCCAGCGCGACTGGACGTGCGATAGAGTGGACACTCGTATGTGCGTTTGTCCTCATCCATGTCTCTGTGCTCTTAAACATCATAGGAAGGCGACTCGAAGTTGGTTGACGTCGTACGACTAAGATCCTGGAAACAACACCAGTCAAAATGTACACAAGTTTGTCAAAGATCGACATAATTCAAAATTAATGTTGTTCAATCCGAGGTCGTCCCGATGATGGAGGTCTGATTTGAGCTCCTTTTCCCTGTATAATTGCTATTTATAAAGTAGTATGTTACTCAGTCTCTCTACATGTTCCCGCGTATCTCCGTCAGTTTCGCATATATGGGGCTGAATTTTTAGGTGTGCCTGGGAGGCGATTGGTGATGGTTTGTACATTTGTACAAAAATATTCCAAATTCCCAGGGGTTGAGATATTACGTACGTGTTTGACGTAATTACGTAACTTAGAACAATAGTACGTACAATTGTTATCAATTAACGTTATGCGTGTTTTCTATGATTGCTACATGTTATGTGATCTAAGTCACATGTCCACATACAAACACTTCGTGAAACCGGCAGATATACATGATTTTTGGGCATGAAGTTTTCATTGTTGTACAAAAAGTTTTACTGGGTAGAGCACGAAGTTATACGCTCTCACAGTGGTTACCATATTTTTGCCGTGCAATGCTGGGTAACTCGGCTAGTTGTCAATATTTCATATTTCATCCCACCAACTTCCATGCTACTTGATTAGGCCCCCGCATGACGTAACTTGACATAAACCCTGAGTGGGCCCTTTGTCAACTTTAAAAAGAGTGTTAAACAAACAAAACCACTGCTTCACTTACAGCGTTTGGAATGAAGTGGACTTGTGGAAGCTGCGAAAACCTGTGCCCGGGAGGGCGTCCGACAACGCCCTTGCTCCCACGTCCCACCTTGCACCATCTATGTATAATCCAAACACCAACACCCCATTGATGGGGGTGCAGATCCCTGCAACGACAGAGAACCATAATAAATAATAAGTACATTTACATAGCGTTGTAAATGTGGACAAAGTCCATTCGGAAACACTTCAATTATATGTGTTAAAATTAATTAGTTTAGCAAATGATATAAATTAGCTCAAACATGGTGCATATATATATGCTTTAGTATATATATATATTATATATATATATATATATATATATATATATATATATATATATACATATATACAGGCCTGTATATATATATATATATATATATATATATATATATATATATATATTCATAGTAATATAAAATGAACCAGCTAAATAAATAATAGTAAATTAGTTCAAACATGCCGCATATATATATATATATATATATATATATATATATATATATATATATATATATATATATATATATATATACCCAGGTATATATAAATATGCACAGTAAAACATATATAAATATAACACAATTTGTTAAATAATAATAAACTACTTCAAACATGATGCATAATGTATGAATATAAGTGGCTATGCATCATATGCCACTTTATCTCAAAGGTTGTTCCACATCCAATGGAAAATTATATAGTGCATCAACTCAGTACATTTAACATAGAAAGCACAGATTTAGTTACAATTTCTGGATAGCCCTAGCAATGACAATGAAAAAATGTTTGGAAGGAAAAATTTGAAGTTTTTGAAAAAAAAATTATTTCCAGACATTCAACATAAATCACCACCTTGCACTAGGTGGCTTATGATAAAAGTTACGTGATAGTTTGATACCCAGTCATCATGCCATATGTGTAAAATTACAAATGTCTGGGATTTTTATGTCTTATTCCTCATAAATAATTTTACATGCGTTAATTTAGAAAACATGGATTTTGGAAGGTAAGCTTCTCTGACAGGCAGTGCATAGTGGGAATACACTTACCGGGAATGCTAATCGATGAATGTCAAGTTTGCGTTCGATGTCATTCAGCGAATCATCAGTGTCACACGCATTGTTCTTGACAGTAAATTCAAAGCTGAGCGATGATCAATATTTTGGATGTTTGTGTATTGTGTAAACTGTTGTTTACGGTTGTAATAATATACCCTTGCTTTTGTTCTATGATGCCAGGTGAAATCAGCTGAATTGTAAATATCTTAAATGGTTAAAACTTGTTGTTGTAGATTCATAAGTTATTAAGTTTATCCTTTAAGAAGCATATTTACATTATTAAAATTGTTTTAGTAAGTGCATTTATGTTGTGGTGTTTCTTTCTCACACAAAAGACACCATTCGTTACTCGTGCTATAAATGAAACGCTGCAAGGATACCATGGTATGTGATACCATGGTATGTGATACCATGGTATGTGATACCATGGTATGTGATACCATGGTATGTGATACCATGGTATGTGATACCATGGTATGTGATACTATGGTATGTGATATAATGAAAGGTGAAATTGGACATATTTGTAATATTTTATTATTAAAACTCAAATTTGGCACTGAGACTTTTGTCATGCATTGTGCATTTCGCACACGCTGACAGCGTGTTCAGTTTTAATATAAACCACACACAAGGAGCAAGTTACACAGATAACACGAAATTAAGATTTAAAAAAAAAATTTTTATATACAATTCGCAACTTTGCATTTTTGCCCATTCCACAAAGCACAATGCACCAAAAGAAGTGACATAAATAATTTCGGCAAACATTTTGTATATCATGGTATTTGTAACTTTGCATCTTTACACATTCAGCAATACATGAAACACTGAAGCAAAATGAACCGAGACAGTATCATTACATTAACGATGGGCGTAAGGTGGCACACATATTTCTACAATTGTGTACCTGGAAGGCAAATTTCTTTTCATTAAAGTAAACATTACCAAAGATTAATAAGTACTAGCTCTGTAAACACTTTTTTGTCGATGGACGACACCTCTTGTGGGTTAAAATTTAATAAACGTGCAGAAAACAGTTTGGCACTCGCAATCCCCTTATTTGGCACTCACAATCCCCTTATTTGGCACTCACAATCCCCTTATTTGGCACTCGATTCCATTCCTAATACTGGTACACAATCTCACAATAGCAAATGTAAATAAATGTCAAATTAAATAAATAAACATGCAAAGGATTTGATATGAATATGAAAAGTACAATATACACTGCAAGTTGAACTCTGCTGAAATTACTAACATTCACACAGACAAGATACAGCCATCCAATGTCGGTTACAGATGTACCTGGTTTTGCTTAAGCAACATCACCCGGAAACTGTGACTGTAAAATAGTTGCACTAATCTAAATAAATATAAAAACAGGCAAAAGTGTTGTATATATCTTCAATCAACAATATGGGTTTACTTTACTTTATAAGCAAATACGACCGATTCCTGTTCTAGATTTTGAACAATCTTGCTTTCTCGCCAAGTACATGTATTTCCTAGTTTGCTTTCACATGAATATATCGCTTGAATATACCACTGTAAACAGACAACTTCTGAGCATATCGCAGACAACAATCAATAATAACACATGAATGTAATCATTATAATATTACACGGAATAGCAATGTAAAAATGTATCACATAAATTAGCTGAATATGGATTAAGTCACAGTAAACGGGCTGTTTAAGGATGCAAGCGTAGATGATCGCTACTCTGAGTCAGAAGCTGTTACAATGTTACAGACATTCACGCAAATAAAATGATTCATTCTGAAGTTAGCAAAGGCACTTCAAACATTAGACAATGATGTGAAAACTTTTATTTAATCCACGTGACATAATCTGGCACAAATATCTGACGGCCAATAAGAACATGTGTAACACTTGTTTTTCACGGCCAATAAGAACATGTCTATCACTCATCATTCACAGCCAATACAAATGTGTGTAACACTTGTCCATTGAAATTGTGTGTCTTTAACAGCCAATAGAATATGTATAACACATACTTCACGGCCAATAAGAATATGTGTAACACTTGTCTTTAACAGCCAATAAGAATGTATGTAACGCATCGTTCACAGCCAATACGAATATGTGTAACACTTGTCCATTGAAATTGTGTGTCCACTAGTTGTCCAGCTGACAGAGCAGAGCCACTCCACGCATCACCCAGAACTCGGGCACGTGGTCACTTGGTAGACTGACCGTTGTAATGAAATTGGTCGACATGCCAGTGGACGACAGCGTGCCAGCGCGACTGGACGTGCGATAGAGTGGACACTCGTATGTGCGTTTGTCCTCATCCATGTTCTCTGTGCTCTTAAACATCGCAAGGGGCGACTCGAAGTTGGTTGACGTCGTACGACTAAGATCCTGGAAACAACACCAGTCAAAATGTACACAAGTTTGTCAAAGATCGACATAATTCAAAATTAATGTTGTTCAATCCGAGGTCGTCCCGATGATGGAGGTCTGATTTGAGCTCCTTTTCCCTGTATAATTGCTATTTATAAAGTAGTATGTTACTCAGTCTCTCTACATGTTCCCGCGTATCTCCGTCAGTTTCGCATATATGGGGCTGAATTTTTTTAGGTGTGCCTGGGAGGCGATTGGTGATGGTTTGTACATTTGTAAAAAAATATTCCAAATTCCCAGGGGTTGAGATATTACGTACGTGTTTGACGTAATTACGTAACTTTGAACAATAGTACGTACAATTGTTATCAATTAACGTTATGCGTGTTTTCTATGATTGCTACACGTTATGTGATCTAAGTCACATGTCCACATACAAACACTTCGTGAAACCGGCAGATATACATGATTTTTTGGGCATGAAGTTTTCATTGTTGTACAAAAGTTTTACTGGGTAGAGCACGAAGTTATACGCTCTCACAGTGGTTACCATATTTTTGCCGTGCAATGCTGGGTAACTCGGCTAGTTGTCAATATTTCATATTTCATCCCACCAACTTCCATGCTACTTGATTAGGCCCCCGCATGACGTAACTTGACATAAACCCTGAGTGGGCCCTTTGTCAACTTTAAAAAGAGTGTTAAACAAACAAAACCATTGCTTCACTTACAGCGTTTGGAATGAAGTGGACTTGTGGAAGCTGCGAAAACCTGTGCCCGGGGAGGGCGTCCGACAACGCCCTTGCTCCCACGTCCCACCTTGCACCATCTATGTATAATCCAAACACCAACACCCCATTGATGGGGGGTGCAGATCCCTGCAACGACAGAGAACCATAATAAATAATAAGTACATTTACATAGCGTTGTAAATGTGAACAAAGTCCATTCGGAAACACTTCAATTATATGTGTTAAAATTAATTAGTTTAGCAAATGATATAAATTAGCTCAAACATGGTGCATATATATATGCTTTAGTATATATATATATATATATATATATATATATATATATATATATACATATATACAGGCCTATATATATATATATATATATATTCATAGTAATATAAAATGAACCAGCTAAATAAATAATAGTAAATTAGTTCAAACATGCCGCATATATATATATATATATATATATATATATATATATATATATATATATATATATATATAAATATGCACAGTAAAACATATATAAATATAACACAATTTGATAAATAATAATAAACTACTTCAAACATGATGCATAATGTATGAATATAAGTGGCTATGCATCATATGCCACTTTATCTCAAAGGTTGTTCCACATCCAATGGAAAATTATATAGTGCATCAACTCAGTACATTTAACATAGAAAGCACAGATTTAGTTACAATTTCTGGATAGCCCTAGCAATGACAATGAAAAAATGTTTGGAAGGAAAAATTAGAAGTTTTTGAAAAAAAAATTATTTCCAGACATTCAACATAAATCATCACCTTGCACTAGGTGGCTTATGATAAAAGTTACGTGATAGTTTGATACCCAGTCATCATGCCATATGTGTAAAATTACAAATGTCTGGGATTTTTATGTCTTATTCCTCATAAATAATTTTACATGCGTTAATTTAGAAAACATGGATTTTGGAAGGTAAGCTTCTCTGACAGGCAGTGCATAGTGGGAATACACTTACCGGGAATGCTAATCGATGAATGTCAAGTTTGCGTTCGATGTCATTCAGCGAATCATCAGTGTCACACGCATTGTTCTTGACAGTAAATTCAAAGCTGAGCGAATCAACGGAGATGCCAAGTTTACGGGCATGATTCTGCAGCACGGCGGTCAGGAAACCTGCACACAGATGACGTTGTGATTACTGCGTACAAAGATTGTCTTTAGCAGTATAAAACTATCTAACAGTATAAAACTAATACCACTACCCCAACTTAAACAATTACACTGGCTTCCTATCAAATCAAATTTAAACTGTCCATTCTTACATATCCTTTATCGATACAACCTCCACCCTATTTAGGTTAGTCTCATGCATCTTTCAAATATCTCCAGACACCTCTGGTCATCTATTTCACAACAACCTTTTGTTACAAAAACTAAGCTTAACCTGGGCCAGTTCAATTTCTTTGTAGCTGCACCAAAAATCTGGGATGAACTTCCCATCAACATCATATATTGTTCATGTCTTAAAGGTAAATAAGAGTAAATAAATTTGACCATACACAATACCTAGGAATGCCCGATTTTAAAGAAAATCACTAACTATGAAAATATAGTTAAAGCCAACGAGTATTCTGAGTACTAGACAGACAATTAAATTAAAACATGCTGTGAAGATGAACACAAACTAAAAGCGACTGTTTGAAGTCCAACTATATCAATTGTTTTAAATCAATTACATATTCAATGTGATGATATTACATTAGCTTGTTACTGCCGACTGACCTTGAGGGAAGAAGAACCCAGAAAGCCAGAAACTACTGGGTTGCGTGTACCACATCCAGCACGTTGAAACGTTGTGGCCGCTCTCGTTGCGAGATACCTGCAGACGCTGCAGATAAGTGCTGACCAGCTGCGATCTGAGCGCCTTCTCTCCGGCTGCAGTGACAAGCTTCGCCCAGCCGGAGAAGAAGCTGACTCGTTGTATGAGGTCGCTCACCCACTGGGCTAGCGGCTTACAAGACTCATACGCAGATTGCTACAATATCATCAAGATGACCATTTAAACATACCGTATTTGACCTAAAAATAATATTTTCTCTAGACAATAAGGTCATTGTGTAACACATTTGGTGACTAGTGTAGAACAACTGAAAAGTGGTGCCAACTATTTAACACCAGATGACAACATTTTCAGCTGTTCAACACTAGTCAAATTACAATAATTATGGATCCTGCTGATTAAAAAAGGGGGCATATGCTAATTAGGGCATGTACGCTTAATAGGTCTAATATGGTACACTGGATTCTGCTTAACAGAATCATTGCTGTTTAGTTTAATCAACTATATTGGCTGGGACGGAATCATTCCTCCTCCCATACTACTGAAATACACCCCTTCAACCTCCCTCTTCGATTAATTTAGCCCGTCTCGAGTCAAGTCTGTAGCATGTGAATAGCTTAAGCAATCGGCACAGTCGATTTAATAAAAGAGTGTGTTTTTGTTAAAATCATCAAGTTCTGACTGGAACCGATCAAAGCCAGCATGTTGTTGTGCATACTGGATAGGTAATTAGATTTTCCATGAAATGATTCTGGAGCAAGAAGAGTGAAACCAAATTGAATTGAGGAGTGACCTTTAAATATTTAGTTTTATATCTTTAAGTGAGTCAGTATTAGTTGCTGGTATACATATGTATAAGCATTTTGTATTTGCAAATCGTCTAATTTCTTTTGCCCTTGTGACAAACCCAATTTTATAAATCTGAGAAAAAATAAAAAAAAATTGCAGTAATATCAATAACAATTATCAATGTAATATTAACGTGGATAATAAATATAAAATATTTGTCGCGCCTCACCTGCCAGTGCGCCGGCACCTGCTGCTTCAAGATGGCGCTGTAGGCCTCGTCCAGTTTCTCTGACATGACCACCTCACCTTTGATAGCCAGACTGAGAGACTTGAGTGACCGGTGAATGACTGACAGCAGGTGATTGAAGCGGTCAATCTCCTGCCGCAGCACCGTGAAGAGAGCTGACCGACTGATGGTCCGGATCCTGTCTACTGCCTTCTCAAGTGACCACACCACCTCGCTGTTTGACCCTGCAGTGGACATCACAGGACGTGACATCAGATAAATAAGGTTGACATTATCTTTATATGGCCACCTGTGTGGTGTGACCACCTGTAATTAACATTTCTTTGTCATGACCACATGCCTGTTGTGAACATTTCTTTGTTATGAACACCTGCCTATTAGAAATATTTCTTTGTTATGACCACATGCCTATAATTAATATTTTTTATGACCACATGCTTGTAATTAACATTTCTTTGTTATGACCACATGCCTGTAATTAACATTTCTTTCTTTTGACCACATACTTCTAATTTAAAAACGTTTTGTTATGACCACTTGCTTGTAATTAATACTTCTTTGTTATGACCACCTGCTTATAAAAAAAATGTATGACCTGTTGTGAAAATTGCCTTGTGTGAACATTTCTGTCTTATTGCCACCTGCGTGTTGTGAACATTTCTTTCTCATGATCACCTGCCTGTTATTAACATTTATTACACCTGTCTGTAATTACCATCTCTTTGTTATACCCACATGCCTGTAAATAACATTTCTTTCTTATGACCACTTGTCTGTGGTTAACTTTCCTTCCTTATGACCACCTGTCTATTGGGAACATTTCTTTCTTATTAATGTGACTTTGTGAGTTGCCAACCTTTTTCCTTCTTGCTCTGGACAGGCTCTTTGTACTTTGTCCTGGCAAAAGCCATGTCAGTGCTCATCCCGATCTTGGCGATGTCAGCCAGAGACAGTGGCGTGAGAAGTTTGAGGCCAGCACAGATATCCTCGTCATAGATGTCAATGTCCATCGGCAGATTGTGAGTCATGTCTGCTGCGATCTCCAGGGCAATCTGGTCACTGCTCCGACCATCACTACAACACATAGACAAAATGATAATAATAATGACGTCTTGCATAGCGCCAGTATCTGCCAACATACGATGCTCGTGATGCTTGCGCAACATTTTTTATCAGTAAATAAGTTGAGTCTATAAGTAGTGTGTTCATTAAAAATAACTAAATATTCTAAGATCATCATCATAAATATTGTAAAATCATTAAATAGTGTAAAATTATTATCAAAAATATTCTAAAATCATTATCATAAATATTGTAAAAGACTATCAAAGCTATTATAAAAATCATTAGTTATTATAAAATCATTACTATAAATATCATAAAATGAGACGTACCCAATAAGGCCCTTCATGATGCGTGGCTGGACTCCAAGGATTGTCTCAATGAAAGTGCCTGCTTGGGACACGAGATACGCCTTCTCCGCATTCTCATTCATCCCAAACACCTCCGGGTCATCCTGGGCTGGCAGGGTCTCGATGTACACCTTCGCCTCAGTGAAGCTGAAGCCTTGAGGCAGAGGGTGGTAGAGCTGGTGGAGAGAGTGAGAAATGGGCTAGGGTTATGGAGGAACAGAAGGCAGTAGGGTTGACATAGTAGAAACAGAAGATGCAAAAGGGCAACTGTTACTCAATACAAGAAAGTAAACAGGTCACAAATACATGCATGCAACCATGCACACGCATGCACACCTGTGTGTGTGTACGTATGCATGCATGTATGTGTCTGTATCTTTATGTACATGCAGGGGTGCAGACAGATGGTCACATCGGCATACATGAGTCCGCCATTTTGAATATGAATTAATGCAAGTTTACATCCAATGCACACAATGGATTTCTCTTTCAGCCTCATCTGGATAAATGCTTGGCAACATAAAATCATTGGCGATCAAGACGTTGTCACATATGCATGCATGCATGCATATATATATGTAAAACAACATCTTATTAGTATCATTATTACAATATACAGCCGTAAATTATTAATAAGATTACCAGACTTTTAATAGCCCCCACTCGACACCGAGACAGACCTTGTCATTGGAGTAGTAGTAGCTGAGCTGGAGGATGTTTGGGTGGTAGAACTTCTGGAGGAGACTGTGGAGACATCGTCTGTCCATCTCGTCCGTCACCCGGCCGCCATACGTCACCTCGCCAGTGAGGTACCACAACGCTGGCCATGGGATCTCATCCTGCTCCTCCAGCAACATCTCCAACTGCAGCACTGACACCTGCAGCACAAGCAATACTCACAGCACTGACACCTGCAGCACAAGCAATACTCACAGCGCTGACACCTGCATCACAAGCAATACTCACAGTGCTGACACCTGCAGCACAAGCAATACACACAGCGCTGACACCTGCAGCACAAGCAATACTCACAGCGCTGACACCTGCAGCACAAGCAATACTCACAGCGCTGACACCTGCAGCACACTGAAACCTGCAGTGCACACATCATACTGTAGCACATACAGTACTCCCTACTCACAGCACTGAAACCTGCAGCACATTTAGTACTACAGTATAAACCTGCAGCACACACAACATTGAAACCTGCAGCATATTAATCACTGAAACCTGCAGCACAAACATAACTCACATCACTGAAATGTGCAGCACATACATTACAGAAACCTGCAGCACATATGGCACTAAACCTACAACATATACAGCACACTGAAACCGGCAGCAAATTAACATTTAGGCAACTGCACACATAGTATTGGCTGTAACGCATACAGTACAGATTTAACAGCACAGAGAGAGAGGGGAGAGGGAGAGGGAGAGGGAGAGGGAGAGAATAATTTTATTTTTTAATAATATCAAACAAAACAAATTCCATACATACACATATAGAGATGGAGACTCTCACTAAGACATGGCATATGTCGCTAGCATGAGAGCAACCTTACGTTTAATGTAGAACAAATTAAAATTTAGCTAATTAGCTCACCTGCCTAAACAGAATGTAAAAAAAAGATAATATAATGATACTACAGACGTGGCGCAGCAGCAATGCAACACTTGTCAAGCGAAAAAATATGCATATACATACATGTATACTCAAAAAAATCATACAAATAGTATAACATTGAACAACATAATGCTAGGTATTTTTTATGTAGTTTCATGATTTTTATGCATTTTGGAGGGTCACGGTTTTGAAAAAGTTTAATCTTGGTTTTGTAATTTGCATACATAACAATTTGGAATATGGCAATATGTTTCATATTTGTTTAAATAGTTTTGTTTTTGCATAAATGAAGAACCTATGCCGACTATGTGTGTGACATTTATCTTTAATTATATTCGGAGTGTCATTTAGGATATACACTAAATTTATTCGAATGCATCTATTTGTATATTCATAATTAGTTCTTGAAATTACAAAATTGTTTCTGTGCCTTGTATGGTGGCTATCAATTTCAGAATGATAGATAAAGGACATGACCTGAAAATACTCTGGCAAGTTGTTGATTACATACTTATTGAACAACTTCAAATCTGTATTTTGTAAATGTCTTCTATTTTTAACAAGTCTAGTTCTTTAAAAATAGGTCCAGTAAAGGCGTTGTACCTACTTCGAGTGATTGCTCTTATAGCTTTTTTGAATTTTGTAATGCCGATCAAACTGGTAACCCCAAGCTGATATAGCATCATTTATGTGTGACAAAAGAAGAGAATTGTGTACAGCTAACGTTATATTTTGCGGTAGCATGTTTTTCAAGTTATTCATAATACCGACAGATGTTGATAATTTATTTGCTAATTTATTTATGTGGCTCTTCCAATTTAAGTATTTATCAATTGTGATGCCAAGAAAGTTGAACTCTCTTACACATTCCAATTCTGATCCATCAATATGCAACGTTGGCAGTCGTATCTTTTTCTGCAGTGTACAGAAGACCATGAACTTAGATTTATTTACATTTAAAGATAACTTATTCGCCTTTAACCATGTGCTTATCTTTGACAATTCATAACTTATTATTTCATTAAGATTTTGTTGTTCATTTGAATCTTGACTATTTAATGTACTATACAGGGTTGTGTCATCTGCATATATTATTGATTTGAAAACAGTACTCGCAAATACGATGTCATATATTTAAATAATAAATAAGAGGGGCCCTAGGATTGACCCCTGTGGAACCTATATCAGATTTGATGTTGTCATATTCCACATACTGTGTATGTTTAGATAGATAACTTTTTAATAATTGCAAAGCTGTTGCATTTAGACCTAGTATTTTAATTTATATAACAGGATTTCATGATCAAGTGTATCGAAAGCTTTGGATAAATCAAGGTAAATGTTTATTGGGGATTCTCCTTTATCCAGGCTCTGCAGTGTCCTGTCAATTAGTTCAAGAGAAGTAAGTTCAGTGGAATTCTGTTTCCTGAAGCCGTATTGGCTGCTATAATATAGCTGATTAGAATGAAAGTGGTCATGAAGTTGATTAAAGATAATGCGCTAAAAAAAATTTGAGATGGCAGGTAAGATTGATATGGGTCTGTAATTGTTGAGAATGGTACTGTCGTCTTTTTATGAAGTGGTATAATTTTTGCAAGTTTCAATTTGTCTGGAAATATGCAAGTTGCTAACATTTGATTAATCATTAAAGTAATTGGTTTACATATTTCCGTCTTTATTGTTTTCAAAAGCTTAACTGAAATATCATCAATACTGCAACTTAGTTTAGGCTGTAGCATATCATTTGTTTTACAAACAGTTTCTTCGTCAACTGATTTAAATTGAAAGGCATGCATACTTGGATTTTTTAGATAGTTGTTGTAGGTAGTGTTTACAATTTTTTTATTTGCTAATTTCAAACCAATGCTTGTGAAAAAGTCGTTAAATTTGTTTGCAATAACACGTTTGTCAGTTACCGTAAGTCCATCAATATTAAAAGATTCGGGTAATTGTTTTCGCTGCTTGGTTTTGTCAATAATCTCTTTGACTCTTGACCATGTTTTTCTTTATGTTATTTCTACATTTCTCAAAACTGGATTGATAAAAAAAAATTCTCGCAAAATTAATGCTTTTCTTAAGTATAATGTTGTAGTTGCATAGGTTGGTTTTAAGACCGTCATAGAGTATTAATTCAATTGGCATTTGTTTAAGTAATTTGTACATTTTATTTCTAATAGAGATCGATCTCACTATAGCACTAGTAACCCAGTTTGATTTTTTATGTCTATGGTTGTTATATTTTTTATTTTTTTAGGTAAATATGCATCTTTACACCGTTGGATAACATTATCTAGAGTGGTGTAATTGTCATTTAGATCAGATATTCGATCACTGTTTAATTTCTGAATTATGTTGGATGAAACAATAGCCCTTTCAAAATTGATAATAGAGTTTAAATCATATAAATTTGATTTGATAAATTTAGGCAAATATTTATGAATATGTATGAGGTCAATGATGATGAAGTATGGCTGATGATCAGAAATACAGTTTGTAAAGATACCCATTGGATATTTGTCCGGATTTCCTGAAAGTTTGCATAGCAAATTATCCAGAAGAGTACAATTTTGTGCAGAAAATCTAGTTGGCAGCGTAATTACTGGATAGAAACCCTGCGCAAGGACAGTATCTAAATATTCACAGAATAATGGTTTTTCGTTAATTTTTAGTAAGTTTATATTATTGTCACCGGCAATAACTACTTCACATTTGGACTTTTGAAATGATTTCAAAATAATAGTGAATTCATCTATAAAAGTGCGGTAATTTTTGTTTATATCTCTGGGTGGTCGGTAAACATTTCCAAGTACTACTTTTTTCAGTGATTTGTTTCCAGATACTTCAACAAATTGACTTTCCCATATTTCAGAGTATTTATGCAGAGATAATAATTTGTAATTATATTTGTCACTTACGTATATAGCAACACCTCCGTGCGTTGTGCAGATTTTGCCTTGTGAAATCAAGTTATAACCATCTAATTTTAACAAGTATGTATCAGACTTATCGGACAACCATGTTTCCTGGAGACATATAGCACCAAAGAAACAGTGATTATATTTTTACTTTTCCACAAGTATTCTGATTTCATAAATTTTTGCATTGAGACTTTGACAATTAAGGCCTAAAATTTTGAAAGTGTTGCATTTAATTTTGAGTTGATCAATTAATTCGTCATTATTTGATTGTTATGAGTTCTCCATCCAAGGAATCACTGTTGTCATTGTTTAACACATGATTTACAGAATTTGCTCGTAAACTTACAAAATTGCTCCGGAAATGCTCATCATTCAACATTTTTCGGCATATCATTTTTAAACCTGTAATGCTGTAACATTAACCTATAGCACGGTGTTGTATTTTTAACTTTGCCTTTCATACATAATATCATTTGAAAGAACACAAGTAAATAATTTAATAGTTATGTGACGTATGTTGAATATACGCAGTGTCACATATAAATTGTACACATTTTTCGCAGTATGGATTACAATGCATAATGCAGTTATTTTCAACAAAAATAGGTATATAAAAAAATTCAGCTTGTGTGATATCTTACACACACTGAAAGAATAGTCAAGGTGGCATAAGCCAGGTGCAACAGGGAAAACAAAGACGATGGAGTCTGTCGGCTCCGTGCATGTTTCAGAACAGTAGCAAGGGTAGGATCGGCTAAGTGATGTGAATATGTAGAAAATTATAAATATCACAAATGGTTGAGGGAAGTTCAAGTTATGTGGAGGTGTAATGGTAGGAAGAAAGAAAATGGGGCGTGTTGATCCCATACAATACGTGAATATGATTTAGTGCAACTAATAGGAGGAAAATCACAAGCCTCGTGAAGGCCATGAAACATTTACACAGATGCAGTGACTGACAGTAAATAAAATATATATATATATATATATATATATATATATATATATATATATATATATATATATATATATATATATATATATATATTACTGTCAGTTGTGTCATGTCACATGACACAACAGACATGACACAACAAACATCACATGACAGACATCACACAACAGTGACACACATATGTGACACAACAGTGACACAGACATGACACAACAATGACACAGACATCAAGCCTTCCCACCTCCAGGTCAGAGTCACTGAACTCATACGGGATGTTCCAGCCGAGACGGCTGTATTTCTTCCTCTCATGAATGACAGCATTGAAGAAGCACAACCCAAAGAGCAGGGTGCGCCACTCTGGGTGATCAGGACACGACTCCTCGTACAACTTCTGGGTGATTGCCCCTGACCCTCCACCCCCAAAGGATCTCAGCAGGTTTGCCTTGAGCCCCTGGGGTGGCTCCACTGTCATCTGGAAGAAAAACAATCAGATGAGATAATCTCCTCAATTGATTTAGCCCATCAGAAATCAGGTTTGTGGATGTTCAAATCTGAAGTGCGTGAATAGTTGAAGAAACACGCCCAGTCAGTTAAATAAAAGATAGCGTACTTGTGCTAAAATCATTGAAAGAACTGAATTTGATCTTAGTTCGGCAAAATTTTTAATAGCCTTATGTTATAGTATATAAAGTCAGGCCACTGTGCCATTTTTTGGGCAAACTCCAGTCAAATATAATTTAACAGTTTGTCCATTGATTTCACCAAAACGAAACAACAAATTTGCAAAAACAAGTCAGCGTGTTGTAGTCGATATTATATAGGTTCAATGTTTTGTGAACTGATTCTGAAACGTGACAACCAAACATTTGAATTGAGGGTGGACTTTTAACTAAATTCTACTCACTAAGATTAGCTTGAAATGTGAGAACTCCTCCTTTTTGATCCATTGAAATTTTAGAAGGATAACAAACTTTTATGCAACCAAAATGTATGGAGGTATAATTTCAAACAGGCTGTTAAAACAAACAAACAAACAGAAATAATCTGTTCGAAAAACTTACTAAAATTATAATATAAACCTCACAATCAACTGAATATAAGTGCATAAATAAAACATAGATAAATCATATATATATATGTATATCATACTAAAATGCACTATACATTATAGGATGTTGCTACAGGTCTGAACTTGGATGTAGTGCAAAATGGCTACTGGTCAGGCACTTCATGTTCGTATGCACAATGAGAACCTGCTGGTAAAAATAGCAGCAGCTAAAGTTCCGTCACTGCCAGACAATGTATGAATCAGCTGTGTTAGTATAGGTCTGGCACTATAACATTGCAGCACTAACTGCTGCACATCTCACTTAGTCGAAAATAGGCCTATGACTTTGAAAGTTCAAGGAATATGTTTATTGGCATATTAGAACATATTAGAACATATTAGAACGTATTAGAACATATTAGAACATCATTGTTGTCTATTTGAGCAATTATTTGTATGTTCAAGCACAGTTATGTATAAAACCGTACTCATTGTCAATCATCAAAGTATACAGTCCGGGATATAACTGTCTGCCTAAAGATGTCTCTAATACTTTGAGATCATTGCAAGAAGAAACAACACGTAGCTATACTGTTCAAATAATGATAAATATTCCAGCATTTAGCACCTGGTTTATTAATGATTTGTTGACCGTCTGCATACGCACATTATATGCCACAGGGAATATGCACACACGCTTACTGCACATACAAAGCAGAAAGAGTTCTGGACCTATAGCTGTACAGGTGTGCTTATGGGTCTGCAGCGCTAGCCACTTCATACATTATAATGTCGTCAATGGTGAAATTATAGACTACAAATGAATAACTGTCATGTGAAATAATTTGTAGTGATTGGTATCTTATAATGAGCCAAAGACATACTGTGTGCATAACACAAAGTGTATGTCTTGCAGGACATGTGTGGCTCAAATGTTGTACACAATACTGAGTATACATCTTTTAGATTGCCATAAAGGTCATGGATTATTCTGTGTGGGATCATCAGTGTGACGTTGACTCTGTGCTGGTTTGGGTGCTAATGTTAGAATACACTTAAACCTGTCAATTACACTAGATGTGCACCTGGAGTCTCTCTAATCTAATCTATCCATATCATCCTTCCACACAGTTTGCTTTTATTTATGGGTTGGTGGGCGCTGGTCTCAAACATGGAAAGAATTTTATTATAGAGAGAACTATTTCCAGGTGATTGAGAATGCATTGACCAATTACTTATAGAACGCTTTATAGTTATATTGTCAGCGACATGCTTTATCTCTTATTATCTCTTAGTGCATTTTATTTTATTACTTTATTCATTTTAAAGCAGCTTCGTTTTCATATGACCAATTTTAAATACCTCTATTTCTGTCTTAGTATTATTTAGCCACTACTTTATTTTATATAAGTTTTTCTTTACAAATTTATATTTAAATTTGGTATCCTATTTTTACTATATGTAGTAACTTGGGTACAATATAATTTACAAATATAATTCTTACATATATGTATTCATAATTATTATATTGTTTTATAAATTTTATCATAATAATTTATTTGATCAATCTTGTATATTTAGTACCTCTGAACAGATATTATATTCAGATATACAGCATTATAAAATAAAGCTGATTATTATTATTATAGTATTGTTGTGGTGAATACAGATTAACCATGAATGCACATTATTTAGACTATATGCACCACATAATGATATATCAGCTATCTAGTATCATTTGGAAATGTCTACCTATATAGACAATTACTATTCGAGGGTATCTTTGTCTATGTAAATTTTAAAAAAAGTTTTATGACAGAGTAAGTTAGACAGGGTGGCTCCAATGATATGCAACAGCCTGGTTTGGTCTTGCTAGAAATATTCCTGGACCCATGCCAACAGTTATTCTAATAAGATACTATTACACTACTAATGTATACTGCTCTGATTATTGTTTAAGTTGATCCATAATTATAGTGCTCCACTGAAAAATAGATGATTGTATATTACTCCTGTATGCATTTAGTTTTTTTACCTTCAGCAATATAATTCTATGCAACTGTTAAATAACAACCTGGCGCTCGAGAACCTGTGCATTAGCAGATATCTAAATTGGTGTAAGATTTGAAAAGTATACACAGTCATGATGATTCAGAATGTACCTGAACATGGAAATGGCTCTTTCAACGGCGGTTGCTGAACAGCTGTCATAGATAGAAATGATGCCAGTGGCCTGACGTTGATAACTGTACCTGAGCATGGAAATGGCTCTTTCAACAACGCCTGCTGAACAGCTGTCATAAATATAAATTATGCCAGTGACCAGTGAACTGACCTAGATAACTCACAGCCTGTGACAAACAGTAAATAGAATCCATTGTGCGCGCTGCTAGTGGGGTTGCATTTTGGCCCTGACCACCTGATAACGAAACAGAATCAACTGACTGTTTCTGCAGGGGCCAGTGAGTCACTGTGTTATGTGTATTGGTTATATTTACTGCACGGGAACTGGCCATTCTGAACTTCTGTCAGTGAGTTATAAAACTTGGGAAGTTGTCTCAGCGACAGAATCTGAGAGGTTGCCAGCTCTGCCTCTGGCCTCAAGCGGTGCACAAAGGGCAGACGACCCGCTTTTGACAAGGTAAATGTGCCAAGTACAGCTACTGGCATGCATGCCTATGGTAACTCGGTCTAAGTTTGGCTGATAAAATATTGATTGGGTTCCAAAGAAGCTACATGTGCTAGTTATATCAACATATACTAATTGCAATAAACTATATCTCTACTGTTCTTCTAGCCTGGGACGGGCAGTGCAAGAAATGAATCGCCATTCACGGTGCTGAATTTATTTAAGGGTCTACAGTTGTGTAAGAACAGTATTTCCGGCCGTCAGGGTTTATCTGGAAACTGATCAGAATAACTAGTTTGGAGACTATTTGGAGTGCATTTTAACTGGAGACGTAGAGTAGAGACTAGAGTGTTTTTCCATAGAATTAAAACTTGACTCCTCGGCTCAGGCTCAGCTCTGTGGACCAGGCTCTAATAATTTGATCTAAAATATGTTTTTTCCAGTTGTTTTCCACAGGTTGATCAACATTTTATATTTCCAGCGTCAAGCTTTTTGGTTTTTCTGCAATGTTAAGCTAATGTTATTTTGAGGGGAATCAGTGTAAACAATGTGCAGGTTGATGGGCTGTATCAAAACCCTGAAATGGCTGAATTTTTTTGGGTAGTAGGAAACTTGTCATAAAATGTTTTCACTGTCACCATCCACACCACAACTGTGAGTTCAGGACTACCTCGTTAATGGGGCTGTATATGTCATAGATAACTGTCAGTGCCCACTAGAGTCCAGTTAGGGAATAATTAATATACTGTTGTTTTAACATCAGGAGTGCTGGAGGCACCAGTGATGTAATGTGGCCGGTGACACTTCAGTGACATCAACAAAGAGTATGTTATTCCCGTTATATAATGGCAAATTAACACTTGAGCATACTTCTATTTCCTACATTTATAGATATGCTGCTGGGCCAGTTTCACAAAGTATTCGTACTGTACAAAGGAACTGATGCGGACGTTTGATGCGGATTACATAAATCACAACAATTGCAGAAAACATGCAGAGTGTTCAAACAATAGTATGTCAATGCTGAGTTTTTTGCCAACACACGTACTCGGCCGCATTTGAAATGATTCGTACGTCAGATGGATTCTCAGAACAAGGCAGTCGTGGGTTATCTGGGTTGATAGATATCATGGTAAAATGCTCTAGACCAATCAGGTAGTCTTGTTAGTGTGATATACCTGTTCAGATAATGCACTGCTGCCTCATTCTGAGAATATGTTAAACATACATTAGTGAGTGACAAGTGGATATATCAGCACGTCTAGCCGTTGTATAAGAAACAATAAATGCTATTTTTAAATCTACCTTCATAACTGGTTGACATAAAATAATTTGTTTATCATGGTTAATTTAAAGGACAAAAAGTGTCAAGGAGAAATATTGTCTAGACTCTTATCTAGTAAATAACAGTAATAAATGCCATTTTAAAATCCACCTTTATAATAAAATGGCATTTATTACTATTACACTGTACAAGAAGCTACAGGAGAACCAGGTGGTCTCACCACCAGCCACGGGCTCAGTGGTGATATATGGGATGTTTTGATAGAACAGTCATGTTGCACCCCAGGCTACATGCCAAGTGTTAGGCAACAAGTCAGTGCCGGGCATAAACACAACTTGTGCAGGTGGCAGCAATTCATATCTGGTCTGTCATATGATATATATCATCAGCAGACATGTGGATGCCTCGACTCTGCCTCTAAACAGGTCTGCAGTTTGGTTGTCGCAAACATCTGTTATCTAACTTACTCTAAAAATAAACTGATATGTAACTGATTTCTTTATAATGTTTGCATCCACATAACAAAATGGTATTTGTTGTAACCTCGTATTGCAGAAATGCTTTGTAAATTAGCAGCATAGCTGCAGTGTAGACCTTACATAACAGTTATTGTGCTTCTTAGTCACTAGATTCATTGCACTGTCCACAAGCCAATAGCTTCCTTCTCTACCCAGTACTTGGATTTCTTGTCATATATGGAGGTTTTGTTTTGGATGACAATCTTATTAAAAAAATTCTTTTGGTGACAAGTGACTACTTCTACAAACTGTCAATGACACATCTTTATCACAGCAAATGTCCCCCCCACAGACACAATCCCCCCCAAATCCTCCTCCTCACACACGTTGTAATGCTTATTTGTTATCATGTTTTTTATAATATTATATAGAACTAAACATTATTTTTATTGATAAATTTATTATGTATTGCCTTATAATTTTTTATTGGACCATAAGATTAGGAAACAAAAAAAACCTATAAACAGTTCATATACCTAAAATCAGAATTTTTCAACAGAAATATTCACTCCTCATAAACCCCTCAAGGACCAAAACCCCTCACAGTCGTTATTATTTATACTTTAATAGCAGTGCAACAACATACTTTTTTGCAATTTGTTTATTTAAAATTAAGTCATATACATATTCACACTTCGTCTGTATTGAATAGAAGAAATTATAATGATTTAGCTAATTGTGTAGCTAAGGTGAGTGATCTCCTAACTTGCTATATCTAAACTCGGTATGATCACATCACAACATGTCATTTGCTGAATTAACTTTATGTTAAGAAAATCAGCTGCCCATATATGGTGAGAGTATCCATGAAATGCAATCAGTGAAGTTCAAATAGCCATTTGAAATCTTAATTATTTTGTTTGCAACCAACCTCAGACATTAACTCAAGTTTACTCACAAAATGACTGATATCATGTCTCACAAACAACTCATACCAGTACATTAGTAATGTTCACTCATAAAGAGCTTCATCCAAATGCACCTATCCTATCTAAAAAGGTGAGGGGTTAAGTTATGAGAGGTTGTGTAATATTTGTCTAGGTGGCTTCAGAAGCCATGGTGGTGTTTTGTCTACTGAGGCGTATATTATGTACAGTGGATACCACTACCCAAATGTAATAATCTTTGTAGCATCTCAGTCATCAACATGGAGGTACGTTTACGAACAAACTTTTTCCTAGTTGCCATTTAGCTGGGGGCAGGGTTGGGTTTCTGACAGTTAGAAATGCATTTCTGATGAGACAATGTCAGAACTGTCAGAAGCTACTTTTTGACAGGTTTCTGATGTCAGAAACTGTCACTATCTAATCTTTCTCATGGATTTATGGATATTGCTAATTATATGGCATATGAATAGAGAAATTATATACGTTATTCATGCATAGAATGAACAACAAAATGTTATTTTAATTAACATTTTCAATTAACCACATTCATTTATTAATAGTCCTGCTCTGGGTCAAAGTTGCTAATATATTCACAATTTACCATCTTGTGTTAATATGACAATCTCTACACAACTATTTAGCTGTTGTTAGCACTTTATTCACACGCATACAATTTACATTAACTTCCATCTTAGAGTTGCTAACATAATTTGTCACAATTTAACAATACATTTGTATTGCTTAATCTTAACTCCAAGAACTCCACAACAAATAAACCCTTGTCTAGCCTTTCATTGCCTTCCCAATTGTCATTGACACCTGTCCACAGTCCTAACTCAGTTCATTTATGTCCTCTCTAGTGTTATTGCTGGTATGCATTTACACCCCAGCCAGTTTCCTTCCTGGTTTCCCATTTGTTACTGACACCTGTCCTGTTGTTTTATAAGCTAGCTGCCTAGTGAAACCATGGTGCCACAAGTATTTATGTAATCATTGCTGTGTGCTAACAAATCAAGCAAATTCTAACACAATAATACACAGAGTAAAAGTTGTACGTGCATATGAATGGTGACAGGATAATAATGCATTAATACATTGGTTTTAAATTACAGTCTATACATGAAAAAAAATTTATGATGCTTTATAGTTATATGTCAGAAAGTGTTATGTCAGAAAGGTATTGCATCAGAAAGGTATTGCATCAGAAAGGTATTTCCGATGAGGCGGCATATACCATGGTATTTATTTCACCAGAAACTTGTCCCCTCCCCCCCCCCCCGGAAAAAACCCTCCATAATAAAAACTTGGCTTAATTGTCGTTTTCTATTTAAATTATTATGTACAATCAATCTGAAGCATTCAGAGTGAGCTTATTCACACAAAGCCTGTCAGTAACTTCTTTGATGAATACATATCACACCTCAGTTAATGCACAATGCACATAAAGCCAATGCACATAAAAAGAATATATACACAAAGGTGAGAAGTGAGAAAATGGACTCCCAGGATTGCAGTTATCTGAATGGAAGTGAAAGGATGAGTTGCATTGTTGAGCACAAACGAAACAATAAATACTCTCTCACAAGCTCTAAGGGAAATATATAGATTCCAATTTGACACCATTCTGTTTAGTCTTTTAATCATTTGTCACACTAAGCTGTACAAACAAATATATTTCAATGGGAAGTAAAATCACTTGACAAGTTTACTATAAAACCTTTCTTTTATTCTTTTTTTTCTGGGGGGCTTTTTCCCAGGAGGCTTTTCTGGGGGGAGGCTTCATTCCGTATTTCCTTTTGTGCGTACACTGTTCCACTTAAGGACTCGTGTAATGTGTAATTGTGTATCAGCAAACATATTCTAGAGGAATATCTGTGTCAGTAAGTTACATTTATGTTATGGCTACTGTTGTTATAATATTATATTGTTGTTTCACAGGAACCGTATGCAGCGTCAATGACAACTCAAACTATGTCCAGCGGTGACCCAAACACTGGAGAGTTTTGACCGTACTTGTGGTCAGTATTGTTCATCCACAATGTCTAGTGAGATACCACTGTCTAACAAGCTTAAGGATGAGCTACTCATGTGTGGAATTTGCTACAATCGCTACACAGCAAAGGTGCGACTTCCGAAACTTCTCACGTGTTCCCACACTTTCTGCGCACCATGCATCGAGTCGTACGCATCCGGTGACACAGGGACGGTGCCAACGTCCTTCGCGTGTCCGGTTTGTCGACAGGAAACATGTCTCGACAAGGATGGGTCGGCTGGACTTCCCAATAACTTCTCCCTTATCAGTCTCATAGAGATCTTGCAAGCACAACGTGGCAGGAGTGCCACGGAACAGTCAACGTCACCAAAATGTATTTCACCTCAACATTCGATTTGCAGTGCCACATCACCAGATGGCAGCAATGTCAGCTCGCCCCGAGTTCTGTTTGAGTTACCATCAGACGGCTCGGAACTGGAGAGTTCCCCAGACCGATGTCAGCAGAGGTTACCATGTAGGAATCTACCGACACCCCCAGGCAGGAGTTTGCCTACCTCACCAGATGCTTGCAGTGGAGGTGTAGTAGAATGTCAATGCGTGGAGAGGCCACCGGCGTTCAACCCTGACTATAACAGTGACACTTCAGCGGGTAGATCAGTCAGTGTGAACAGAATTCCCCATTCACCGACATGTCCACTGTTTACACAACACAAAATGGATGTGTCCACAGAACCAATCCCAAAACCACGCTCAACAACGTCGTTGTCTCCCATGCGGCCTATACGACCAGTCGAGTTACCCCACACCGTAACTCCGCCTAAGCAAACCACACGAGGTGTACCACACCCAAACAGAACAAAGACCGACCCACCACAGTCGGCGATGACATCTCCCTTACGCAGGACCTTCCTCTCTGCATCCATGCCGTTCCGAAGCAGGGTACCCGTGAAGCCACCACGTCGCAGTTTCCGCCGCTCGACCTCTGAGCTGGCGGCTTTGAAATGTGTATGTAAGATCGGCCACTACAGCGACAAGCCAATGACAGTGAATGCGTTCAAGAAGCCAACGAAGGTGGCCATTTCTGACGATGGGGACATCGCCGTGGTGGACGGAGTATACATGGCAGTGCAGTTGTTTGCTAGCACAGGGGAGCATATCTCCATGTTTACCGTGCCCGGCGCTTCCTCCGTGTGCTTCCTTGGTTCGGAGAAGGTTGTCATTGGGACGCACAGAGGCATCGAGATCTACACCTATGATGGAACCCTCCAGACCAACATGAACCTTGAGTCTGTCGTCACGGTCAGCGTTTACAAATTCGGCTTCATTGTGTGTCAACCGAAGCAACTAACACTCTACCGTGCCTCGATGACGATCTATCGGAGGATCAAACGCCGGCGTTACCACAGCATCTTCAGACGAAGCATTGCCTTCAAGAGCCTGTGTGACGTTACCATGACGACGCAGCGCGATATCGCAGTTCTGGATGGCGGTTCGGGGAAAGCGTATGTGCTTGACCAAGATGGTTATGTGTTACTGTCCATGAACCCAAGACACGAGACGTGCGGGCAACTCTTATCTCCACACAGCGTCACTGTTGACAGCTGGAACTCTATCTATGTGTCTGATACCGGCTCGAGACGCGTACTCAAGTTTTCACCTCAGGGCATCTTCTCGAGGTGTGTTCTCAGTTTCGGCATGCACACAGTCCCGACCGACCTGCAGGCCCGAGGTCTCGCCGCCTCGGGCGACCACCTGGTGGTCATTGTTGGCGGTGAACAATTCGCTGAAATTCGTGTGTACACCGTGTAATTTCTGCTCACCTTGAAATGTCTTCCCGTAGTACCCAGTGATTTCTGCACACACGTCCAGTATCTGTACATTATTGTACATGTCTGCTTTGTACATTATAGTGCCTGATGCCAAAGATATTCTT
This sequence comes from Lamellibrachia satsuma, assembly GCA_033239005.1. Taxonomy (NCBI): domain Eukaryota; kingdom Metazoa; phylum Annelida; class Polychaeta; order Sabellida; family Siboglinidae; genus Lamellibrachia; species Lamellibrachia satsuma. The sequence goes on from BSQZ01000104.1 coordinate 205,710, forward strand.
TTGATCAGTGCCTGCACTGTTTTATTCTATTGCTATTCTATTGCTAATACTTCACACTCGCTGTTATTTATATTTATGCATTGCGATACCTTTACATTATACATTTGTCTTGCTATGTCTATGAAATGTCTGTATCCAGCATTATAATATTTTTATTATATATATATACATATACATCATTGTAGAAACTTGTATCGTGCTTGTAGAATTTTGCAAAATGGCATTGTGATTTATATATTTGTAATAGTTATGGAGATGTCGGTTAAAGAAACTGTATTTAATATGTGAGGAAATCACGCTAGCTCTAGTGTCTATGAACACAACAGACAACATATGCAACGGACAATATTTATTCCACACGCCCTATCACTCAGCTGGACTGAGACTGTTGTGGTTTAAATTTGGCTTTAACTAGTTATTATGGGCATAGCTTTGTAAGTTATACTGGTATTTTATTTAATAAATATATTTAAATGAGTATATTCTATTTTTTATTATTCTGCACTAGTGCCACATCATGAAATATTTAATGGCTGTTCTTGTTGATAAGTTGAATTATAAATTATTACCAGTTCTTCAGACTTGCATCCAAGATTTCATCTGTGATGTCTGATCAAACCAGGAAAATACTTCCATTTCCCTGTCGGCAGTTATATTGAATTTTTTTATTCCTTCAGTTTACATTCTTATTTATTCATCTACAGCAAGTACAGCTGATAAACAGTTATCTCATAGATCGGTCCATCTTGCTTATTCTATCTCATGGTCACAGTGTGTGAAATGTTGGGAGTAGTTTTGTATATAATGTTATTTAGCTGTAGCACAGAGCGACATATTATGTTGAGTTTTATATGTTATACTGATTGTCATAAAAAAACCTGCTGTGTTTAATTTATTGATAAGTTAAGGTGAAACAAATGTCATGGTTTTCGGCCTATGCACATATAAGAGTTACTAAAACATAACCATTTGTAACTACAATTAAGAATATCACACCAGTGGTTTACTAGGAAAACCTTGTTGAACACAGAATATCTTAATTCCATGGGCTGCATATAATATGTATGCACCTATTCCTAAACTTGCCAATAGGATATGGCCGTGCTGTTTGTGTGCAAACTCAACATATGTAACATATAATATGTATGCACCTATTCCTAAACTTGCCAATAGGATATGGCCATGTTGTTTGTGTGCAAACTCAACATATGTAACATATAATATGTATGCACCTATTCCTAAATTTGCCAATAGGATATGGCCATGCTGTTTGTGTGCAAACTCAACATATGTAACATATAATATGTATGCACCTATTCCTAAACTTGCCAATAGGATATGGCCATGCTGTTTGTGTGCAAACTCAACATATGTAACATATTTTGGCCATTGTTTAGTAAATTAGTTTTCTTTCTGGCAAGAGAACGTGTTTGTTTGAGGCATTGGTTCTGTGTATGTTGGTGTCCCTTAATACATCACTGTAGCTTAGGTTACCCCGATTTCATAGAACTGCACACGCACTGGTTAAGATGTCAGCCCTCGGTCATTCGGAGAAATGACCAAAATCGCCCAATTTCAGAACAAATTCTGAGTAAACCACTGGCGTGAAAATCTTGATTGTAGTTGGAAATGGTTAGTTTTGACTAACTCTTTTATGTGCATAGCCCCCAAAACATGCCTTTTGTTTACCTTTAATGTTTACCTTTGTTTACGCACATTTATTATGCATAATATCATTAGGTGCATGATTCAGACAGTCCAATCTTGTCTAATACCTAGACAAATAATTAAAATGTGATAGATGGCAGCACTGCAGCATGTTCTATGTCATTAATTCTCACTAGGTGGAGATCCTGTTTCTTCTGAACAGCCTCTCGCTTATCCACCTCTTGCTCGCCTTCGTGAAGTCACCATTACTGCTAGGCTCCAGCAGCCATTCAGCGTTATTATCGTGATTCTACATTATTCCATTATTTCGCATGATTTAACGTTTTGCATGATTTAACTTTTCAGTGTGACAGTTGTGGCAATATAATAAACGTTTAAAGTTGATTCGAATTGCATCGTATAAACTGATAAAAGTTTACTCTTATTTTGATGAGTTATCCAAATCTCTGGATGAGAGCCTAATTAATCTAATTATGTATGTGACCAGAATCTGGATGCATGCACAATTTCCATCACAATAGAAAGTAGTGTTTGGATCCAGGCGATGATGTGTGTGACAAACGGTGAAGCCTCACCACAGAGACTGGATAATTGAGGCCACTTTCCATGTGAATTCTGGGAAGTTTCAACTCTATATGATATGCCTACGAACCCTAACTAAGTGGCGTTATTAAAATATACTACTTTACGTAATTAAACGCCAATCAATGATAAATTTTACCACCATCAATCGATTTGGATTTGAAAATTGTTGAACATCGCTACATGGTTAAGATTTTGGCAATCATAATTAAGGGAATTAATTAACAAATGCTTCAACAAATTATCACATTCTGTATTTATATTTACCAGTATATGTTAATGACAAATGTGTGGCATCGTAAAAAACAGTAGAACAAAATATACTGTGCAAAAAGTAACTATCAGAGATTTATAAAAAAAAATTCGGATAATATATTTTGTGTCAAAAATAGTTTAAAACACAGAACAAAGGACAATTTTGTTTACAATGTTTATTTACAGAAATCTCATCATAGAAACAATAAATAATGGGCATGCCATCCTGTGGCATAAATTATCGCCTGGCATCATTTTCACAAACTGTTGATAAGCGGCAGATACAGCACAAAAACTTAAAAAATTGCTACTGTGACAGTTAGACCCAGACAGCACCATACAAAATTACTCCAGTATATGCAAGTGGAATAGGTCATGACCCCAGGCTATCATTGATTGACAACATTTCTTTCTGCGTGTGTGCACGGTTCATTGGTGTCTACATATGTAGTGCGTGAATATAACATCCGTAGTCAATTTAATACAAAAATACGTATTTTTTTCAAATCATCGAAAGATTTCACTTTAGTTGTTACAGATCTGGTAAGGCTCAAAATAGTGGATATCCAAAATAGTAAACACTGTGTGGATCAATGCTGATCATAGGCGTGACTTCCATCCTCTTGCCGATCACATGACAAAGTCAAAAAATTTCAACAAGGGTGAAGTGGGTTTTCAGAATTTTTCATTTTCTCTTCAACTAATGTTTGACATTAAGTAATTTAATAGTTTGTCTGATGATTTCATACAAACTACATATAAAACGTAGCACAAACGAGCTAGCATGTTGCAATGGATACTAGGTAGGTTTGATTTGTCACAAAATAAATTTTAAATGAGAATAGCGAAAAAATCAAATTGAAAAGAGATGTTTAAGAAATCCAACATCAAAGATTAAGAGGAGAAGGTAGGGAGGGACAATAGCCAAGAGGAGAAGGTAGGGAGGGACAATAGCCAAGAGGACAAGGTAGGGAGGGACAATAGCCAAGAGGACAAGGTCGGGAGGGACAACAGCCAAGACGACATGTCATGAACCCACCTTGAGTCCCGTCTGTAAGATGGACACAGGGAAGGATGGGTCGGGCTTAGAGCTCAGCCACAGGCGGAATTGAGGATCAACGTCCGACTCTGGGCGGTTGAAGCTAAAACAGATCATGTGAACTTTAATAAACACAGAGGTTTAACTGGAAACTAACAATACAGTAACCATTTGTTAAACATCAACGCTTTAAAATCCTGCTGTCAGTCAATGCCACACAAATGACAGTTTTAACCACACCTAATAATAACTAATGCCAAAATGTGTCAAAAACCAATGTGACTACAGCTATATCTTTGTATTAACGTATTCAAACTAAATAACAGGAATAACATATTTATCTTGGCTTCCAGGGTTATTATTATTCATATTCAAGGGTTGTTATTTATGCATATTTATTTATTGTTTTATAATATTATGTGCCATATTTATTTTTAAATAATTATCATAATTAGTAGTATTTTTAACCATTTATTTCTTTACTAATTTTAGCAATTCTAGACCATGTTATTAATACTTTATATGCTGTGAAACACCATGAACAATCTTGGATCTGGCACTCTATAAAAATATTATCACAGTGGCGCCACACAGTGAGCCAGAGACCAACCAATAGAGACTCGCCTGTCTACAATTGACTGTAGTCGAGGCATCCACGACGCCGCCAAGTGGCAGTTCTGCAGGAAGATCCAACGCCCCTTGAGGATCTGAGCCTTGGAGATGAGTTCCTCAGCCCGGGGCCCCTGGCCACGCCCCAGGGAGATGATGTCTAGGTGGAGGGTGCTTCCTCGCAACTCCTTCGCAAACCGCAGAAGCTGGGCAGCGGGATCAGAGCCTGCAGGGAAGATGCAGGAAGGAAAGAGGGCTATGAAACAGGGGAATTCTAATTGATGGAGAGAGGCACTGAAGATGGCATCCTGCAACACATATATACTGAGCAGGAATTGAAAGTGTTCTGTCTTTTATTCGTGAAAATGTTCATTAAGTTAGGAGAATATAATATGGATTTTCTTTCAATCACAAATATAAAGTTGACTCACTACTGCAACGTTTTGATAACTGTTGCGGCTGCCGAAACGTCATTGTAGCAAACTTCATAATGTAGTCATAGCTACCTACATACAACCATCACAACCAAGGAAGGTCCTTTATCTTTTATAAGTTGGGTCAGTTGAAGTAAAAAGTAACCCAGATATTTAACGCCTACTTTATTTTAAATAAATTATCATTGTTAAAGCAGTGTTCGTGGTAATTTGGGTGATATTACGCGGTTTTCAAATTTCGGTAAGCCCCTCAGACTAAATTTTACGGTGGTTCGAAGTTGCAATTAGGCCCGAGACAGATTGTTACTCAATATTTACAAAGAAATCCAACATAGATCAGTTGTTGACTAAAGTAATGCAGGTGTATTTCATAATACAGTATAAGCAATTTTCTTTGTAACATGCCTCTGATGAATCTGGTAGCAACACTAGCGAATAAACAGCGAAATAGTGGCACTGAGCCACAAATTGGGAGGGCTATTTCCAGTTAGGCTCCCACTGAAAACAGGAGATTTAACATGAATAACAACATTATGTTCAAGTATATATATAATCTGATTAATCACAGGCTTTTCTTTGAATACAATATACAAATGTTTCATGTTAGAATATGACACAATGAAAACACAAACAAGATTTTTTTCAAAAACAAAAATATCAGGTCAGCGGATTCACAAATCAATAATGACCATGTGACTACGAACAATGACTGACCAGGAGACAGTATAAAGATGAATGGCGTCTTGGCAGATGACTGGTCATACATCTCCTGGAGGTCAGCAATTCCACTGGACAAGAATGTAGTGCCCATGTGGTCAAAGACAAAGTGGCGTGTGGCCGCGATCAGTGTGGATGGACATAGGACGTGGACAAGGATGAGTCTCTGGATGCTGCTGAGTCGCTCCCACGGGAACACCACCGCATACTGGGACACACCTGCTGGGGAGAGCGGAGGAGTTTTAAGGGCTGAATCAAAAATTATTTCTGAAAAAAATAATCCACGTAAAATAACATGATTTGCTATGAGAATATATAACTATTTCTTTCTTTTCAATGTGCCAAATTCCATAGAGAATATATGACTATTTCTTTCTTTTCACTGTGCCAAATACCATAGAGAATACATGACTATTTCTTTCTTTTCAATGTGTCAAATTCCATAGAGAATATATAACTATTTCTTTCTTTTCAATGTGTCAAATTCCATTGAGAATATATAACTATTTCTTTCTTTTCAATGTGTCAAATTCCATAGAGAATATATAACTATTTCTTTCTTTTCAATGTGTCAAATTCCATAGAGAATATTTAACTATTTCTTCCTTTTCAATGTGTCAAATTCCATAGAGAATATTTAACTATTTCTTCCTTTTCAATGTGTCAAATTCCATAGAGAATATTTAACTATTTCTTCCTTTTCAATGTGTCAAATTCCATAGAGAATAATGGACTTCGTAAATATAAAAATTCCAGTAATCCAAAAATTGGATACACGTGGGTGCACATGGTTATCACAAAAAAGTTGGAAAGATATATTTTTAGAGTTTAAGCTAAAAAAGTTTAAAATATTACACTAATCAACTATCCTTTCACTGGTATTGCGAGTACAGTGCCCCCAGTTTTCATGTACGTGAGTGGGGTCAGTCCTATACAAATTTCTTTGGATTATTGAATTTTTTATATTTGCAATTTTTATAGTTGAGACAGAGGCATAATTTTTCAACTTAATATATAATAATGCAATTATATTGACCAATCACAGGTTGTTGACATTGTGTGACCAGAGCCAGCTAGTCCAGTACGTGTGCAATCTGACTGGTGTCACAATTCACACACACAATCCTACTTTATTACCATTTTGAACCATGAGTGCACATTTTACTCTGAGGAACACGGATACAGTCAAAGAAGAAGTCTCCCCACTATATTTCTACCCAACCTTATAAATTTTATAAGTAAAATAAAATTACAAATATTTTACCGTTTCTACTAATAATTAATTACCATCACATGTCCAGACACATTTACAATTAAATCTACTATAGGTGCAACCAGAAGTTACCAGAAGCAGTGAACTGACGCAACACGACACTGACACTGATACAAGACTATTTTCAACCTTCCTTTGTTAACCAGCTCGCAATATGATAAAAAATAATATTAAACATCGCTCAGATTGTGCAGATCTCCAAAAATTTCTTATACCTTCTTTTGGAGTCGCATTGTACTTCACGACCATCATGTGATAGGGGTCATGTGACTCAGCAAGTGCCATCCATTGGGTTGGTGTGTTGACAATGCTCTGGCAAAGCTGAGCAAAGCTGTCAAACTTTGCCTCAAGGTTCTGACATTGGCGCCACATCATGTCACTAATCCACTTGGGTCGCGTCGGTAGCGATACGTCATTTTGTTTACACTCGACAAGCTGGCCAAGTGACAGGCCTGGAAAGACAGGAACCTCTATGACATTGTAACATGTATGTCACAATGTTACTGTCATAGGTAAGTGTCACTGCTACATATCACAATGTCACTGTCATGGGTATGTGTCACTATTGCATATGCCACAGTATCACTGTAATGGGTAAATGTCATTGCTATATGTATGTCACAGCATTATTGTCATAGGTAAATGTCACTATTCCATATCACTGTCATGGGCATGTGTCACTGTTACATGTATGTCACAATGCCACTGTCATGAGTAAATATTACATAAATCACAATGTCACTATCATGGGTAAGTGTCACTATTACATATGTCACTGTCATGGGTATGTGTCACTGTTACAAATTGTAACAATGTCACTCTCACGGGTAAGTGTCACTGTTACACATGTCACAATGTCACAGTCATGGGTAAGTGTTACTGTTATGTATGTCACAATGTCACTGTCATCGGTAAATGTCACTGTTAAGTATGTCACAATGTCACTGTCAAGAGATTTAAGTGTTACTGTTACGTATGTCTCAAGTCTCAAGTCTCAAGTAGTTATACTCCAAACAGCCCAATCTTGAGCTAACGCAGGAGTTTGGACCAACGGCTTTTAGTGTCTCTTCCGAAAGACACGGGCAAAGTGGGGTGAACGAAATTGCCCAAGCTTCGAAACGGCGGAGGTGGAATCGAACCACCGTCCTCTCGATCGACAGGCGGGTGCTCTAACCATTAGACCACCGCTCCCCACTAGCCATGTCATTGAAAGTGTAGACAAATTATTCATGAAACATTTTCTAGGGAAGAACAGCATCTATAGTGAGGAATTGTGGAGGGATCCTTGAAATATACAAACTAACCCTTTGATTACCCTTCCCACAATGCCATGCTACACTCCCACAATTCCACGCTGCACCCACCATTATGTTTCTTGCACGTTTCTTCATCCAACATGCCCGCCATGATGTTGCCCTGCAGAAACAAGCTCCACTCGAGTTGCGAGATCATGTCAGCACCAGCATTGCCACCTGGTGGCTCTGATGATGTGGCAACATGTGCGTTCGACCGCAAGATGCTTGTGCTCAGCAAGAACGAGAACATAAGCTGATGATGGGCGAACAGTGCGACCGACACGATCTTGTAGATGCTCGTCGTCAGTCGACTGATCATTTTCTCGAGTTGAACATGAAGGTCGCCGCCATGTACCGACTCTCTGGCCTTGACCTTGGCTGAAGGTCGCAGGGTGCCAGAAAGCCCGCTGGACACTTTGTGGGTCAGTTCACCTTGGGTGAGGTCGACGCACGAACTGAACATCCCGTAAAACCAGGTGAGGGAGAACTGATACATGACGTCGACCGTCGCAAGGTCGGCCAGGACGAAGTAGAGCACAGCACCCCTTGTGGCGACCTGCAGAACCACACAACCAGCATCAAATGAATTGCATGTTTGTGCATTGGAAAATGCAACGTCACTTAACTTTAAGGAAGACTGCAGAGTATAAAAATTATTTTTAGATTTCTGTGTAAGAGTTTGACAGACAAGAAAGAAAAATAGTCCCGGTGCTGGTGAGAATAAAATCACAGTAAAAATATCATGGAAATAAAGGCCACTGTTTGGGGGGGAGAAATATTTACATTTCAATGTAAAACAACACAATACAATTACTCAAACTATGTAATTACAAATGGATGTATGCAATTAGATTGCATACTAATTTTTGCGCGAGGCAACAACACCCCAGCTATACTGATTACATTATGATTGGCTCAGAGGGAGGTGGACTTTGCACCAGATATGCAAAGTATGTAAACTAGCCCTGCAACTTCTACGGCTGTATAACCTATCTTAACCAATCACCGTTAAGCAAAACGGCCATCTGCCCCGCTCTGCGAGCAGTTGACGGGACACGCAAGTCGAACGTCGAGGCAGCAGTACATTTTTCCAACTTCCGTGCCTTGAAGTTGCAAACTTTCAATTCGCGTTAACAGACATTTTATTTTCTACTGCACGTTTCATATAGTTAAAGCGAAACAAATGTCAGGGCTCTGGGGCACCTAAAAGAGATAATAAAACCTCACCATGTACAACTAAAATCAAGAACATCATGCCAGTGGTTTACACAGAACGTGTTCTAAACGTGGGAGATTCCGGTCATTTCTCTCGTAGACTGAGGGCTGACATGTTAACCAGCATGACCAATAAGCTATCGGTTCTACGAAATCAGGGTAACCGAGACTACAAGTCATGTTAGGGACGCCAACATACACAGAACCAAACAAAGTCTCAAACAAACATGTTGTTTTGCCAGAAAGAGGACTAGTTTAGTAAACAAGGCCAAGATATGTTACATAAATTGAGTTTGGACACAAATAACATGACCATATCCTATTGGCAAGCATAGGAATTTGTGTATACATATATATTATCATTTGGCGAGCGAATATTGCCAGAATGCCACACTCGTAATGTAGGGTTATCTAACAGTACGCCACGACCCATGAAATAAAAATTCTGCATGTTCAAACAAGGTTTTCCCTGTAAACCACTGGCGTAATATTTTTAATTGTAATTACAAAGGTTATGTTTTACTAACTCTTATAGGCCGAAAAACATGAGTTTTGTTTCCCTTTGAAGAAGTAATTCAGTGTTCTGACACCAGGTGGGCACGCCACAGATCAATGCCCCCTGGAGGGCCTGTGGTGAAACAGCAACAACAACCTAACGAAGGAGGATGGCGAACGTTTCGTGCTACTTACAGGCAGGTATTTCTTTCTTGCCGAGCTCAGCTTCTTCTCGGTGAGTTGTGAGTTCTGCACACGCTTGTACATCTCCTCCGACATTCCCTTGCTCGCCTGCAGCGTCTCCACAAGGTCACGGTCATCGAGGATGTGACCTTCATTACACACACACACACAAAGTCAATGGCATTGAATATATGGCATGTGACAACGCATACAAGGTCGTTCATGGTCATTCATAAAGTGACTTGTTACATCACACACTAGGTCAATGAGATCGTGACCCCTCGCAGTCGATAAGCCAATAGCTTCCTTATCCATTCGCCATCTGGGGATTTGCCTTGGATTGCAATCTTGCTAAATCTTGTTAAATCACGATAAAGGTCAAGGCCACAGAGAATATGACATGCACAAGTTCATTCAGAATGTGACCTGTCACATCATGCACATACAAGGTCATTGAGAATATGACTTGCATGGAGTTAGATCAGTGGTTCACAACCTATTTACTACTGTGGGCCACACCAGTGGCCCTGAATGTGTCATGTGACAGTCACAGCCACAACTAAAAACGCTCATGACAAAAATAGTTAATATTTTATAGGAAACAAGCAAATTACAACAATGTTAGAATGCACTGCATAGATGGCAGGCAGCCATTTTTACTTTACAGGTAGTAAGAAATGGGCCACACTTTTTGCAAACTGCCCATGGGCCATGTTGAGCACCACTTAGTTATATGACTTTTAATTGATGGAATTAGACAATAACAAAAATAAACTAATTTCAATATACAATGCAGTGGGTAGCTGCCAGAAAGATATCGTCTTGAACAAAGCAGGCCATATAAACCAGCAAGGAGCTACAACAATGACAATAACCCTGATGGCTGTCTCTAGTGATGTACCTTGGGACTTCTGTAGGAGACTGAGAGACTTGTCCTCGAGTTCTCTCAGCACCATCTGGTCATTGGCGATCAGCTGCAGCAGGTGGCTGCGGTCATTCTCCAACTGGGGCTGCTCCTGTAAAGGACAACACCACTGGATTTCTGGTGGACAGTGGTCAACACATTAGTGACCATTCACTGGTGAACAAATGAGTGACCACTGATGGATATTGATGGACATAAGTGAGCTGTACTCTGGCTAGTCATTCACTGACAGGTGCGATAGAATATATAATGAATTTTACAGTTTTTTCAAAAAACTACCAAAATATAACAATTAAAGAAACAGGTAAAATTTATTGTGAAATATGAGAAAAAGATTAATATGTTGAAACCATCAATCTGATCAATTTATTCACAATTAATTGGGACAGTAAACACAGGCAGACTGAATGCGCCGGTGACATTGACACACACTGACACGTGACAGCTGACAGACCTGTTTGACGACGCTGGAGAGGAGCTGCTCCTGAAGGGCGTTGAAGGTGACAGTGAAGTTGATGAGTGTCACCTGGATGCAGATGGCTGGCAGGTAGTGAGGGTTGCTGAGGGACGTCGCCAGGTACAGTCTGGGATGGAAAAGCACACAACATGGGACATTGTGACAGTTTTTTTTAATGTTAAAGAATTTGTTAAAGAATATTTAAAATAACTTTTTTTTATAGAATTCTTGAAAGAACTTTGAAATAATTTTTGAAAAAATTGTGGAAGAATCTTTTTTGGAAATTGTTAAAGAATTTTTAAGGGATTTTTTTCTAATTTTTTAATTTATATTTTTATGTTTTTTTTCCGAATATGTCATGGTTTTTAGAAATGTAATTCAAATTTCATGCATTTATTGACGTTTTTGGTTTAGTGTAATCTAATGTTTTGAATTGTATATTTTGTCGTAAGTTATATAGCTGTGGATGTAAGAGTGTAGATGATTATGATGGCGCATTGAAAATCATGCTAGCTATAAATGTGACAGGGCAACAATCGTAAAATAAAGATTTACTACTATTAAAGTCACAAGCACAGGCTGCTTGGATTGCGTACTTATCTGGAAAGTATTCAGCCATGCTGCAATTATAATGCAAAGGCTTGTGCAGCGACAGTATTTCATGACTTCCTCAAGTGACGTCTCCATAGTTTCATTATTCGCATCAACTAGGCAGGCACAATTTACTGCTTACTGATTTATTCGAGACTGACTAACTCTTTTGTCTTGATGCGTCTCAGAGCCTGGTTTCTGTGGACTTAGGCACAAAATAAGTTTTCTTCTTATTTTTTATTATTAATTTAATAGGCGCCACCCAAAATAGCTTATTTTGAATCATCAGATAGCATACAGATCTTACAGCAAGGCATTTTGGGATCAATGTAGGCAATTTTTTTTACAAAATGCATGTTGTTTATATCTTAGAAGCATGAGTTTTCATCATGGCATAACACATTGTTCTTTGAATAATATGGCCTGTTAGCACAGGAAACCACGAGGGGTGATTTTAAAGGCCAGATCATCTGTGCCAAGAAAACTGGCCACACTTGGCGGGTGGCCACTCATGACGAGGGGGGATCTCTGTAATCAAACGCTATTTGAATAGTTCAATTTGGCCAACCTAAAGTTGTTGTTATATTCAATCTCTGTATCACCAATCTTGATGAGCGTGTGGCCTCCCTTCACAAATGTGTTTTGTAGTAGAATCGGCTTGAGAGATGGATCCAAGTCCTCGGTCACTTCCTTCAACACACGTCATCATAAGTCAGCAAATAAATTCAAGAATTATAATATTAAAGTCTGAGAAAGGCTACCACAAGTTTGAGCAACACACTTTATGACCAAACATTCATTTTGAGAAAGTGGAAATATGTCAAGTTTATAATATGTCAGGTTTATTTCTAATTGCAAATTATAATAATAATAATAATAATAAATTATTCACGATAAACTTTATAAAATTTACAAATAGTCATGAGTTTAAAACAAAAATTACTACATGTAAACATAATATCGCTTAACATTTAATCGTTGCATGTATATATAAGAGAGTATTGTCTAAAACGCAGTAGAGGTATGTTAAGAGTGTTCTACATTGCTGCTCTACAAATTAACTTTATGTAATTAGAGCCAACTTTACTACACAATAAGCAACTAATTATTTACATAAACATTTTAAGGTTTTGTAGTTCTGAGATTCTGGCAACATTGACATAGTTATAAAATGAGGTCAAATGGGAACAATAACACCACCTGTAGGAGAACAGCCTCCCCAATACGAATCGCTCGCTCGATGCTGTGTAGATAATTCGAGTCAGAAGCGTTGACACACTTCAAGTGGTGACCTTCCATCTGCTGGATCCATCTGTCAAGGTCAACATAATTTCATTAGCAAATTATGTGAAATGGTTGAAATATGTGCGTTTGAGTGTGCGTGCATGCGTGCGTGCGTGCGTGCGTGCGTGCGTGCGTGCGTGCCTGTGTGCATGCATATGCGACCAACAAAAATTTCTTGCCTAAATAAGAAAGCACAACTTGTGAGACACAATACAATATGATAAATTACCTTCAGTAAAATTAATAAAAAGCATACAAGGATTAACATATTTTTTAAAAGCAATTCTTTATAAATGTAATTCTGCTAGGAAGAAGTTGCCACCACGTACTGAGATGCCTGGCACTGCGGATCAATCAACAGAGGCCACTTCCGCGCCTTCTTCATGATGATTGCATTCTGGGTAGAGTTGGAATCATTCGGCAAACCCTCATTATTCCACCTCAGTACCTAGCAACAGTTACCATGACAACACAACTTAGTACCTAGCAACAGGAACCATTGCAATATGAGACTTAGTAATGATAATATACCTTTCATGACAGAAAAAAATCACAAGCCCTAACCACTTGTCTACGGTATGGTTACTATAACAATTTACATTTAATAAAAACAACCAATATATATATATATATATATATATATATATATATATATATATATATATATATATACATATACATATACATACACATACACATACACATACACATACACATACACATACACATACACATACACATACACATACACATACACATACACATACACATATACATATATATATATATGTAACTATAAAAACCACCACTGTATAGATTAGTAATTTTAGTCAATTACAAAAAAACTCACAAAATGGTAGATACAGTGTATAGCAAAACTGTCAAAGACAGCAGAAACCATTGCAAATACCCTGTTTTTATTATGCAGTAAATAGTTACATTTACCTAGAAATGCATGTTTAAGCCGTTGCATTAAAATTCTGCTGTTTCTGCGAAAAATGTATACAACATAAAAGTTATGCACACATACACGCTTGCTCGCTCGCTTGCATGAACGCATGCATGCACGTATGCATGCATGCACACACACACACACACACACACATGCAAACACACACACTCAGTCACGCACCCACGTAGTCACACTTGCAGTCACACATGCATTACGGGCACGCGCAAGCGCACACACAAACACACACCTGGTTGGCATCAACAAGGCTCGGCACAAACTCGTAGTCATCCGATATTGGGATGGCCTTTTCGTGGCAGCGACGTAGCCAATCAGCACCAAGCTCCTGGCGGTAGCCAGACGTGAACGGGCCAACGTAGGCAACCATGCCAGCTGACACAAGGGTGTTGCCTACGAGACCTTTCAATTTGAAGTCAAGCAGACGGACAGACTCTTCCCATCTCACCTATGTGGGAGGAAGTTGACACCAAAATCAGAATTATGGCATCATTGGGATGGAAGCATAATATTCATCAGCAAAAAAATAACTAAATAACTTTGAAATTATAAACTATGACATGACGAGCATTATTTTTTGTATATAAAATTTACTTCCAATAAATGATACAGTGGACACTACTTAACTAATTACTTCAAACAAGAACAATATGATTCTATAACCAGCTGACATTTTAATACAACGGGAATAGGGAATGATTCCGTCCCAGACAAGATATTTTATTTAACTAAGTGGTTGTTTTGTCTTAACTGCAGTTCTGTTAAGCAGGGTCCACTGTAGTACTAACAGAAATTGTAACATTAAATTGTGACAAAATGTACTTCTTATTCGCTTTGACAAATACACAGTATAACACAGCTACATAGTCAAAATGTCACAACAAAGTAGAGGTGAAAAAGCAAAGCTAACCTTCTCATTGGAGAGTGCTTCAATGAGGATAGAAGCCCTCTCTAGACGCAGGGCAGTCAGCACCTTGTGTTCCTTCAGTGACTCTCTCTGGTTCACGCTGTCAATGTACTGCTGCTGCAGCATCTCAAAGTGGGCCTGGATCTACACGCACACAGGCCATGTGTTAACATGCTGGATCTACACTCAGACAGGCCTTGTGTTAACACACTGGATCTACACACACACAGGCCCAGTAGTACACACTGGATCTACACACACACAGGCCTTGTGTTAACATGCTGGATCTACACTCACAGGCCTTGTGTTAACATGCTGGATCTACACACACACACAGGCCATGTGTTAACATGCTGGATCTACACACACACACACAGGCCATGTGTTACACACTGGATTTACACACACATGCTATGTGCTAACATGCTGGATCTACACACCCAGGCCATGTATAACACACATGATCTACACACACACAGGCCACGTGTCACACACTGGATCTACACACACAGGCCTTGTGTAAATGCATGGATCAACACACATGGGCCTTGTGTTAACACGTGATCTACACAAACACAAGGCTTGAGTTACACATGGGATTTACACATACAGGCCATGTGTTGCACACTAGATCTACACATACACAGGCCTTGTGTTACACAATGTATCTATACACACACACACACACCTTGTGTTACACACTGGATCTACAAATACGCAGGCCTTCTGTTACACACTTGAATGCACAGCTTGTTGGTGTGTGTGTTGGATAGCACTGGCATTTTGTTACAGATCAAATGTTGGGAGACATACACAGATCAACGTGGGACATGCCGAAATGGAGGGAAATAACGTGGGTTTCTACCTTGGCGAGACTGGTCTGTTTGTCCGCCAGGTGGCTCTGGGCGAGCGCAAGGGCTTCCTTCGCTTCCTTCACCTTCTTCTGCTTTGGCTTCGCCATCTTCAACAGGAAGTCACACGTGTATTAAAACAGGAAACAAGCCATACTGAGTTATCAAAATAAAGGTAAAACTAGGAACAATAGCTGGTCAGTAGAAAGAGAAATAAGGAGGGAGGCAGTACGAGGGGGGGTTGTGGTGAGAGGGATGAGGTGCAATGGGGGGTGGAGGGTGAGAGGGAGGGAGGGCGGTGTGGGGGGGTGGTGAGAGGGAGGAAGGGTGGTATGGGGGGTGGAGGGTGAGAGGGAGGGAGGGCGGTACGAGGGATTGAGGGTAAGAGACACGGTTTATCTGCAGAAAGATTATGTAGCAATCACATAATTGTTAATTTATGTTATTTATAAAACAAAAGCCAAATTTCTGGTGTGGTAAATGACTAATTTAAGGAAAAAGTCCAGAATTAAT
The DNA here is from genome assembly GCA_033239005.1 of Lamellibrachia satsuma. Lineage (NCBI taxonomy): Eukaryota > Metazoa > Annelida > Polychaeta > Sabellida > Siboglinidae > Lamellibrachia > Lamellibrachia satsuma. The sequence continues at coordinate 221,970 of BSQZ01000104.1, forward strand.
CATTAGTCAAATTAATAAAGTCAAATGAACATAAAGGTTGCTGTTGCTGATAATGATAATGACATTGATAATGAAGATGATAATGATGATGATGTTAACCCATTTTACCTCCTTGTGTTAAAAAATATGTAGAAAAAAAGTATTCAATATTGACAAGTACAAGTTGTGTTTATTTTGAAGAGTTGTAATTTCTCCACATGCATGTATACATAGAAATAGGATATATTAATAAAATGTTGACATTTGATCACAATTTGCAAAGACAAAATAGTACATTTGTTAAAACTTTGAAAGTTGCGACTGACATTTGACAATGATCCCATGCTATAACCCTATGAAACTCAGCAACGAAAACGTAGCTATATGTGTTAGCTTTGCACCACGGAAAACATTATCAAATTCTGATGGTTATTTTTCAGGTTACACCTTATTTTATCATGACAAATATAGAAATAAAAATTTTCGAGATAGCGTGAACAAAACTTATGAAAATCAAGATTTCCGAAACGGCAACACATGCACGTAACAAGCTGTTGTTGTTACAAAATGTATCTGCTAGAGTGTGACAAAATTTGGTAGCGTTTAGTTCAGTAGTTACTCGCTAGGATTTTTTTAATAGAGGGTCCTGTATGCGGCCGGCGGCGGCCGTTCCAGGACTGCACAGAGTGGCCGGCCGCGGCCGTTGTGGAGTCTAATGGGTTAACAATGATGCATGTACGCATTTTTTTACAGTCCACTATGGAAATAAGACGATTGCACTTGTGCAATTTCTTTTTAGTCCTCCTTTTTATGGCATTTTTACATGTGTATGTACTGCTGATGATGCTGACTGTGCCACAGAAGACCGAAGCCTTACCTTGTAGACTTCATGGTAGTTCTCTAAGGCGAGCACCCACTGGCACATGGACTTGCAGGCAACTGACACCAGCCCCACTTTCTCCGGGGTGAAGTCAGGGTGCTTTGTGTACTTCTTGAGCTTCGTGTACACCTGGGGAGATAGGTAGAAGAGTCAACAGTGTATACAACAGGCAGATACACGGGAGACTTATTGATTGGAATCGGAATATCACAGGCCAATTAACTAATGACTTTTTTATATGGATTTATATGGATCTTTACAGAATGTCAAGTCAAAAACATGGATTCCAACGTGGCAGGTCTGAGATGTCTGAAGACAAGAGCCATTTGCTAATCGAGTCCTCACCCGCTCCGGTACGGCGTTCTTGTCGAGATCAATGAGTTTCTTGAGGAACTGCGCGTCACCGAGGACCTGCTTCGCCGACGCCCAACTCGTCTTCTCTTCCAGAAGGACACACACCGCTGCCATCACCATGACGACCAGGGCGGGGGGGTGGGCGTACACCCTGGAACACATCGAGTAAAAATTTGGCACATTTGTCTAGACGCCAGACAGACTGATGATGGCTTGTATTTTTGTATATTTAAATGGTATTAAAAATAACAACAAAACAAGTTTTCATAAAAAATTTTCATAAAGTTGAGATAACAGTAATAGTGAGTAAACTTTGTTTTTGAAAATCAAAAGACAACATTTTTAATTACAAGCATATGTTCAAATGTGTGTGGTTCTATGCACAAATTTAGTTTATTAAGAAACAATGACAAACAAACGTGCTAAAGTCACTCTAGTGCTCAGGCAAGTGATTAACTTACGTAAACTGTTCAGCCATTTATTCTTATATATAATAATTGTTGGAAAGACATTTGACAAAATCATGTATATCTTCATATATATGTATGTATGTATGTATGTATGTATGTATGTATGTATGTATGTATGTATGTATGTATATATATATATATATATATATATAGATATATATATATTTATATTTATATTATATATATTTATATTATATATATTTATATATATATATATATATATATATATATATTGCATTATATGGCATTGAGTTTGCATTGTTTGCACAAGCACATACTTGATTTCTGAGATGTCAGCTTTGTCGAGGGAGTCAAGAGATGTGATAGCAGTGTGGAGTGAAGGAATGACAGAGGCGAGGTCTGCCTGACACGCCTGTAACAATCAATACAGAACATTTATTATCATACGTGTCAATGTTAAATATAATATATTATTTCAATGTATGTTGTCTATCTATTGGGTAAACAAAATTATTTTAAAAGAAATTTTAATGATATTTAATATTTTTTTATTATAAGCATTGGTTCTTTACACAAAGATACAAAATTTTTAATAGCATAATTTAAACAAATTTAAACAAATTACTAAAGGCCTGTAACATGCATCTTTGTAAGTTCCAGACATCTCCTGTGGCATGTATTTTACAATAAAACTTCTACAGCACCTTAATTCTTGTGAACCCAATTTCAGATTCGCAACAAACCGGCATCATTAAGCATAATCATGAATAGGGATGCATCAAAGTCATAATCAGAGCGAGGACCCACAGAGCGAGGATCCACAGAGTGAGGGTCCACAGAGCGAGGGTCCACAGAGTGAGGGTCCACAGAGCGAGGGTCCACAGAGCGAGGGTCCACAGAGCGAGGGTCCATAGAGAGAGGTTCTATAGAGTGAGAGTCCACAGAGCGAGGGTCCACAGAGCGAGGATCCACAGATCGATGGTCCACAGAGCGAGGGTCCACAGAGCGAGGGTCCACAGAGCGAGGGTCCACAGAGCGAGGATCCACAGAGCGAGGGTCCACAGAGCGAGGGTCCACAGAGCGAGGGTCCACAGAGCGAGGGTCCACAGAGTGAGGGTCCACAGAGCGAGAGTCCACAGAGCGAGGGTCCACAGAGCGAGGGTCCACAGAGCGAGGGTCCACAGAGCGAGGGTCCACAGAGCGAGGACCCACAGAGCGAGGGTCCACAGAGCGAGGACCCACAGAGCGAGGGTCCACAGAGCGAGGGTCCACAGAGCGAGGGTCCACAGAGCGAGGGTCCACAGAGCGAGGGTCCACAGAGCGAGGGTCCACAGAGTGAGGGTCCACAGAGCGAGGGTCCACAGAGCGAGGATCCACAGAATGAGGGTCCACAGAACGAGGGTCCACAGAGTGAGAGTCCACAGAGCGAGGGTCCACAGAGCGAGGGTCCACAGAGCGAGGGTCCACAGAGTGAGGACCCACAGAGCGAGGGTCTACAGAGCGAGAACCCACAGAGCGAGGGTCCACAGAGCGAGGGTCCACAGAGCGAGGGTCCACAGAGCGAGGACCCACAGAGCGAGGACCCACAGAGCGAGGGTCCACAGAGCGAGGGTCCACAGAGCGAGGGTCCACAGAGCGAGGGTCCACAGAGCGAGGGTCCACAGAGCGAGGGTCCACAGAAAATTTAAGGTGGATATGCAATTCCTAAAAAAAATATTGTGAGATTCTTGCAGAAGGTAGCCATTGCTTCAGGTGATTTTACTGATGGTGAGAAAGTGATTCCATATTTTGGGTACAGCTACAGAGAAAGAGCAGGTTAACAAGCACACTGAGAGTGTGTATCTGGCGTGAGTGAGACTTACATCAGCGTATTCCTGCACAATCTCCGTCTCGCGCTTCATGACGGCCTCCTCTGTGAGCACGATCTCCCGCACCTGGTCCACCGCCTCCTGGTCCTTCTCAAGCTGCTTCAGCAACAGCTCCGTATCCTAGCAACCCAGTTGTCATAGCAATGCATCACCACTGTCAGTGGTCATAGAAACGCATCACAGTGATAATCACATTTGGTGATGATTATCATTATATGGTATGATAAAAGTGATGATGCAAAATATGTTTTATAAACTAAAGATTTGTTGCTGGCTCAGTTTTACTATTGTTCAGGAAACATGAAAACTCATGTAAGAGAAAAAATAAATATTATAAGAAAGTGGCCAATGAAAGAGCACATTTACCTGGATTGATGGATTAAAATAATATAAAAAAATATTTTAAGACAAAGAAAACATAAAATATAACAAAAACAAGCAATATGACATTGAATCAAGTAATAATGGTGACTCAAGGTCTACAATTTTAAACAAAAAGCTAGTTATGCATGCAGGATATCCCCTTAGGCTCTCCGTCATGTCTCTAGCGTGGTAGCAGTGATGTTGGATTCACTCTACTTACCTTGGCCTTCTCCTCAATGCGGGGACCGAGGGTGACTAGTTCCTGCTGCATGGTGCCTACCATGTTGTTGGCCTCTGACAGGCGGCTCAAGCCAACTTGGAGACGCGTCCTGGCAACAACAACACAAGCATCAAAGAACAACACAGTACAATGTTGTGGCACTGTAGCATGGTGGAAGATCGCCAGACCGTCGATCGAGAGCACTCAAGTTCCAGTCCAACTGCTGCCGTTTTGAAGCTTCGTTTTTTGTCTCAGTTCACTCAGTTGCATAAATGAGTAACTTGGCTACATACAGTGGAGGATATAAATGATGGAACAGTCGTCGAGCAGTAATTGCAGAATGGCTGAATGCTTTCTTGAAGAAACTGAGTTGGTGTTGGTCTGCCAGGGGGTGAAGTGTAAAGCTTTGAGCAGTCTCATGGATACTGTGCAATGTACCTAACCTTTTATCAATAACACAACAACGACAACATCATCAACAACAACATCAACAACAACAACAACAACAACACGCAGCAATTTCATAAGCATTCCTGAACATACCGGTTGGTGATAAACTCTGTCTTTTGATCTTTCAGCATGCGAGAGTATATGAGTATGAGTTCCATATAGCTACTCGGAGTCACGTAGTAGCGTCTCTTGACCTCGTCCCAGAACTGGGCCGTTGCCTTGGCAACCGTGTCATGCATGTCAACACAAACTTGAGCGACATTGTCCTTCAGTTCCTATAATGAACGGAGAATAAGGTATTTATTTTACCTTGTTAACTCACACTGATTACATATATGTAATTATGCATAGTATCATGAAATCCTACCATAACAGAGTTATCATAGATTGTACATCAATACTGCATTCCTAGTGTTTTCATTGTGTATAAATAATGTATTTATGATGTATACATATTATTGTATTACATTTTACTATTTGGCTTATTATAAAGCTCGTATACAAACATACATTTGACTTTGTTGCCTTCAGCAAACGAGCCACGGTTCCATGTCATTAACTCTTTTGTAGGTAGCTTTGTCCCGCATAAAATCATCATTTGAATTGAAAACTCAAATGATATTTATGTGGGCAATGCTGCAGCTTATATTTTGATTGTACGGTAAGCCGACCTCACCACGTGACAATTTCTTACAATCAAAATGCACGCATAATAATTAGCCTCTCTTTCGATATTGGCCAAAGTTTACGAAGGTCAAATATTTGTTGCTCTCGATATTTTTAAATGTTTTTACCCACCCTCCTACCCCATCTACACCAGTGTTTGTTTGATTTCTGGTCGGGTCGGTTTACTAACTTTGTGTGATATATGTTCGGTGGTTGGTTCCCCCACCTTTGCTGATATTTTGTAAGCTGAGTATATAAACTAGGTCACAACTGTTTTCACTGTGTATAAATAATGTATTTATGATGTATACATATTATTGTATTGCATTTTACTATTTGGCTTATTATAAAGCTCGTATACAAACATACATTTGACTGTTGTCTTCAGCAAACGAGCCATGGTTCCATGTCATTAACTCTTTTGTAGGTAGCTTTGTCCCACATAAGGGGGCAGCCGTCGCCTAGTGGTTAAGGTGTTGGACTCTAAATTCAAGGGTTGTTGAGTTCAAGACCCACACTGGTCACGGTTCGTTTTCGAAGCTTAGGCAATTTCGTTTACCCTACTCAGCTGTAAATGAGTACAAACACTGTTTGGAAGGTACCTGTGATGGACTAGTGTCCCGTCCAGGAGGGTCAGTATAACTGCACTCTAAGTTGCTTCGCACTACAGAAACCAGGTTTAAGCACTGGCCATATAAGCCTTCATGGCTTCCTAAGGCGTAATGCCTGGGGGATGACTTTACCTTGTCCCACATAAATGTATTTATAGAAAATCCACTAATACCGTTCTCTTTTCCATTATCAATAATGTGTTCCTTGCACTCATTTACATGTATAATTAGTAACTATTTCCATTTACGTACCTAATCATATCATGTTCCATTTATCTACTACACGGTATCGTAGTGGCTAGAATATCAGACTCTCAATTGAGAGAACCCAGTTTCGAATCCTTTGCTGCTGTTTCGAAGCTTGGACAATTTTTTTTATGTTGCCTCATTTTACTCATAAGTATAAAGGAGTACCTGGCAAGGGACCGTGGTGTACACATGTGAATGAATAATCTTTGTGCAGTAATTGCAATGTGGCTGAACACTTTCCATAGAAGTCGAGTTGGCATTGCAATGAACAGGTCTGCCAGGGGATGAAGTGTAAACTTGAGTAGTCCTATGGGCTGGATACCGCGCTTCATAAGAACTTACCTTTTTAAGTTCCATTTTGTACATCAACATTCAAGTTCCATTTATTTACACATCAATACCATGTCTCATTTACTCCAGCCTATATCTACCATTTCCACTTAGATTTATACATATGTGTCATGTTTTAGATAATTTATTATTATTTATTTTATATATTTACACATTTTACTACTATATATGCATCATGTTCAACTAATTTATTATCCTTTACTTACAATAAAATACAATATAAAACACTTCTGTTGCACTAAAAAATCCTTGAGAGACCCAAGCTCGGCAGCGCACCAAATCATAGAGGGTTAGGCAGTTTCTAATCGATTAGCAATTGCACTTGTAAATAGCTGGATTGGTACGTTGAGGAGCTATGGAATTTAAACAGGTAGGTTTTTAGTTTATGGCAAAATGTTATTATATTTCCTATGCCTAAATACTAACAGCAAGTGAGTTCTACAGGGTCAGTGTGGCAACTGAGAAAGTAATAGTTTCATTGTTTGTCTAAACACTCGAAAGTAGATTAGAATGACCCCCGGTAGATGATCAAAGATGCATGGGCTGTCTTGCAGGAATGAGCAATGAATGTAAATATGCTGGTTGTTTAGCGTTTACTTAACTAATTAATTTTAGCATCTACATATTGTAAAGGTCTTTGAATGGACTTTCTCCAGACTTAAGGTACTATATAAAAGTACTTATCATTGTTAGTATTATACTACCTTGAGACTGTGGTTGTCATCACAGATGAAGTCAGCGTTCTGGAAGTAGATGCGTGCGACGGCCAACATGGCCTCCCTGTCCCACTCGTTGAACCAGTCAATAGTGCAGCAGTTGATGAGGGAAGGATTCATACGACAACGCTGGCGGAACTTGCTGCCTGCCGGACTCATTGCCAGCACAATGTGGAGGTTCTTCTTCAATCGCTACAAGTAAACATACAGTGTGAGCAACACATAACACTGCTGAACATGGTCTGAATCATTCTGTATTTTATTAAGTTATTTATTGACTTATTATGATTATTTATTGATTTATTATAATTATTTATTGATTTACTATAATTATTTATTTATTCATTCATTATATTTATTTATTTAACTTAATTTAATACTAAATTTGTATTATATATTTTCAACTGTAATATTATGCATTTATTATTTTATGATTGCATGTGTATTTTGTACGCACCTATCAACAGATAATTGGCACTTTAGAAATCTTAGTAATAATAATAAAATAATACTAAGAAATACTCATAGGAAGGCAATGACCTGATGCGGTGGATACACAGGTTGTGGTGACGGGGCAACATGGATCGTTTCTTTATGCAGTAATGTTACAGTCATTTATCACTAACATTGCAACATATGCCACAGAGACCGCAATGCTTGTCACTGAGATTATGACATCGACTCCTGAGATTGTGATATTTACCATTTAGATTGTGACATTTGTCACCGAGATTATGCTGTTTATATCAGAAATCGAGATATTTTGGCACTAATACTATAACGTATACCACCATGATTTAACCATATGTTAATGGTGGTTTGACAATATGATATGTGAGACACTTTCCACTAGCATTGTGAAATTTGCTAAGGGTTCTGATATTTACGACTAGCATTGTAACTGCTACATGTACCACTGAAAATATTGCAATTATTTCAGGTATTTTATGGTCTGTGTTGTTTTTCTTGATTAAAATAACCATTATCATTATACGTCCAATTATATTTCTTGTTGATCTAAAGACTGTGTTGTTCAGTTCAAGAGAAGGTAACACAGTGAATGCAACATGGACACTGGTCAGCTTGCGACGGACAGAAAGAAGGAGTTACATGCACCTGTACAAAGAACTGATAGATGGCGTGTCGTGTCGCCGGGACTTGAGCCAGGACAGCCGCAGCCTCCAGGTCCATCGCAATACCATCAATCTCCTCGTTGTCGAAGAGGTCTGGTACCTCACCAGAGTTCAAGATGCTGTTCACGTCCTCCAGGAAACTCTCCTGCAACATCACCAACAAACACTTGCAAACCATTATAGTCGAACTTTAGTAACATTAAATGGAACATACAACAGTTCGCATTAGACAATTGATACAAAGCGAGTTGGGGGCTTCGTATAATTAAATGTCCAAATTCTCTTAATTTTTTATGAATTAAGGAATTAAACCAATTTACAATAATTGCAATTATTATTGTAAATAGTTAGCAATTTACAGTTGACATTTCACTTCTTCCATACAACCGGGATGTCAAGGATGATTAAAAATAGTTAAAATTTTAAATGTATTACATAAGAAAGAAAACGAAGTCTCCATGGAGAAAGCACTCACACTGACGATGTCGGCATCGGTGATGAGGAAGACCGTGTTGTGACCTTTGACCCCAGCAAGCAAAAACACTTTCTTGATGTCGTCCTCGAAGTCAGTGATGCCATAGCCGCGGGTCAAGGTCAACTTGTAGAGTTTACAGGAGACAATGTAGGCCGCTAGTTTGACAATGCTTGATTTGCCTGTGCCGTCCAGGCCCACCTATAGAACAAGTGGTTACAGAGAAGTATTAGCATCACATGACTTACCGTTTTCAACCTAAGAAGCATACAGTGTTTGGGCATAAAACAACTGAAAAGTGGTGCCAACTGTTTAAAACCAGATAGTGACACTTTTCAGTTGTTCCACACTAGTAAAATTACAATAGTTACGGATCCTACTGATTAAAAAAGGGGTTGTATACTAATTAGGACATGTACACTTAATAGGTGGTAACTTAAATGCATAAGTCATACTGACTCCTCACTGTCTCTGGGAGGCTGCACCCCTCACTGTCCTCTGTGAGGCTGCACCCCTCACTGTCCTCTGGGAGGCTGCACCCCTCGCTGTCCTCTGGGAGGCTGCACCCCTCACTGTCCTCTGGGAGACTGCACCCCTCACTGTCATCTGGAAGGCTGCACCCCTTGCTGTCCACTGGGAGGCTGCATCCCTCGCTGTCCTCTGGAAGGCTGCACCCCTTGCTGTCCTCTGGGAGGCTACACCCCTCACTGTCCTCTGGGAGGCTGCACCCCTCACTGTCCTCTGGGAGGCTGCACCCCTCACTGTCCTCTGGGAGGCTGCACCCCTCACTGTCCTCTGGAAGGCTGCACCCCTTGCTGTCTTCTGGGAGGCTGCACCCCTCACTGTCCTCTGGGAGGCTGCACCCCTCACTGTCCTCTGGAAGGCTGCACCCCTCACTGTCCTCTGGGAGACTGCACCCCTCACTGTCCTCTGGGAGGCTGCACCCCTCACTGTCCTCTGGAAGGCTGCACCCCTTGCTGTCCTCTGGGAGGCTGCACCCCTCATTGTCCTCTGGGAGACTGCACCCCTCACTGTCCTCTGGAAGGCTGCACCCCTTGCCGTCTTCTGGGAGGCTACACCCCTCACTGTCCTCTGGAAGGCTGCACCCCTCACTGTCCTCTGGGAGGCTACACCCCTCACTGTCCTCTGGGAGGCTGCACCCCTCACTGTCCTCTGTGAGGCTGCACCCCTTGCTGTCTTCTGGGAGGCTACACCCCTCACTGTCCTCTGGGAGGCTACACCCCTCACTGTCCTCGGGGAGGCTGCACCCTTTGCTCTCCTCTGAGAGGCTAAACCCCTCCTGCTCTGTTTTTATTGCAACAGCAGATGCCCAGTATTATTCCTGATCTGGTCACTTCACCTCTTCAGTGGCCTTCCTCTCTTCCGCTGCCCTCTGAAACCTTGCTTGAATGCTTGGCTAACAAAGTTTTCTATTTTCATGAAACTAGTGTTCTTGAACAACACAGAATCCTCACTCACAGCCATACTGGACTAAAATGCCCATTTTACACTGAAAAGACACACCAGATATAAAATATAGTAACCAAAAAAATGGGGCAATTTGCCACAAGTGAATAAAATGTGTGATTGCCTAATGTAAAACTCGCCAGAACTCACCATCAGCATGTGACCTCCAGGCTGCCTAAACACCCGGGCTGCCCTCAGGATGTGTTCTATGGCATCACGGAAGAACACCATCGGAGCCTGGAAGATAGCAGGTAATCTATTGTAATATACGTCTATTGGTGCAATTATACAAACAGTATGCACTTTAATTAATCATTTGATGTCTATACACTGTATAATGTAACGTTGAAAATAAAGGCACCATTATACTCAATAATTAATCAAATGATTATCATTACAACATACACTTTAATTGATGAATTGATTATCATCATGAATTACTCATTTATTAATCAATAAGATCATTACAAAACAGCATTACAGCATATATTTTAATCATGTCATTATCATTACAGCATACACTTTATTCATTTGTTTATCATTACACCATACACTTTAATCACTTGTTTATCAATACAGCTTATACTTTATGCATTTGATTATCATTACAATATAAACTTTATTCATTTGATTATTATTACAGTATACACTTTAATCACTTGATTATCAATACAGTATAAACCTCCTCAGATGAATATACTTTATTCATTTGATTATCATTATAATATAAACTTTATTCATTTGATTATCATTACAGCATACATTTAATCACCTGTTTATCATTACGGCATACACTTTAGTCATTTGATTATCATTACAGCATACACTTTAATAAATTTATTATTACAAAATACATTTTAATAAATTTATTATCTTTACAACACACGTTAATCAACTGGTTACCAACACACCATACAATTTGATCTATAGAATAGCATCACAATCATAAACATGATGAACGAGAGAAGAGATTAGGAGAACACCCACGGAGGTGTTGCTGACATTGAGTCTCATGTGGAACTCCTCGAGGGTCTGTCTCAGCTTGTTGCGGTCAGTGACTGGCCGGTAGATCCGCCGACTCAGCGATGTCTCCACATCCAGGAAATCAGCAAACAGCACTGGGTCCGACATCAGGGACTCGGCATTCCATCGCACCTACAACAGGAGAAGGAAGGAAGGTGGGATTACCATGGAAACTCCTCTTTGCCTAAAGAGCTGTGCAATGTGAACAAATTGTAAAAGAGGTGGAATAAAAGTATGGTGGAAATGTGGAAGAAAATGTCAACAATTGTGTTTGACATGAACATCAAAGGTGTACAAAATAATAAGAGGTTTTAATGTATAATATAATACAATATAAATGCATATGTCATATATGAAATAGACAGTAAGAACACATACTATAAACTAATTAAACGTTGTGGTTCATAGAAAGAAAAGACCAAACTGTGTCACTGTCCAAATTTGGTTGTATCAATGGAAAGGCTGAAAACAATAAGAAAGAAATATATTTAAGAATGAGTTTATTTATATGTTAGTACAATTATTTATTTAAGAATGACTTTATTTATATGTTAGTACAATTATTTATTTAAGAATGAGTTTATTTATATGTTAGTACAATTATTTATTTAAGAAACACTGAAACGTAAACATCATCAATCTTAGTTAACATAATGTTTATGATGTATCACGTTCAGATTACCTTAAAGTAGTCGTGTAGGTTATCAGAAAGCATCTTATAGAAGAGAAATCTTTCTTGTTTGTCAACCAGGCGATCGTGGAACACACGAGTCGCTTCGTGCGCAAACAATTGAGCACAGTTTGTACTGTTGACAATGACTGTCTCGTCCGCCTGAAGCAGTCCTGTGATCACCTGAAGCAAGAACACATATGTGATCACCTGAAGCAAGAATACATCTGTAATCACCTGAAGCAGGAACACATTCGTGATCACCTGCAGCAAGAACAAATCTGTGATCACCTGCAGCAAGAACACATTTGGGATCACCTGCACAAAGAAAACATTTGTGATCACCAGCAGCAAGAACAATTTGTGATCACCTACAACACGAACACATTTGTGATTAAATGCAGCAAGAACACATTTGTGATCACATGCAACAAGAAAACATGTGTGATCACCTGCAGCATGAACACATTTGTGATAACCTGCAGCAAGAACACATTGGTGATTACCTCCAGCAAGAACATATTTGGGATCACCTCCAGCAAGAATACATCTGTAATCATCTGAAGCAAGAACACATTTGGGATCTCCTGCAGAAAGAAAACATTTCGGATCACCAGCAGTAAGAATAATTTATGCATGATCGCCTGCAGCAAGAACACATTTGCGATCATATTCAGCAAGAAAACATGTGTGATCAACTGCAGCAAGAACACATTTGTGATCACCTGCAATGAGAATACATTTGTAATAACCTGAAGCAAGAACACATTTGTGATCACCTGCAGCAAGAACTCATTTGTGATCACCTGAAGCAAGAGCGCATTTGTGATCACTTGCAACAACAATACATCTGTGATCACCTGCAGAAAGAACACATTTGAGATCACCTGCAAGAACACATTTGTCATGCCATACACAAATTACCTATGTACACGACACCAGATGCTAACAAAACACCTTTTAAACAACTGCTAAGTACTTGACAAGGCAGCACGGCTGGTGGCACACAACATGAAAGAGAGGCCTGGAAGAATGAGCCAGAGACACACACTGGGACTTTTGTGTTTCCTACAAAAGCTTGTGAAACATTCACATGCACTTTGAACAAAACTGTGTGTGCGATGCGGAATAATTTCTTTTGCAACAATAAAACATTTGAAAATATGACAAATAAGAAAAATCACCATGCTTTACAAGTGGCAGCAATGTGATATAAAATGTCAAACACAAAACATGCATTTTAATGTACACATTCACAATCCAAGTTTGGGATGATCTCAAAACATGAATGTTTGACACTACATTTAGTGTTTGATAGGAGATGGGGATAAGTCACTGTTTCATTTAGTGTTTGATAGGAGAGGAAGGATGAGTAGTTGTTTTATTTAGTGTTTGATAGTAGAGGGAGGATGAGTAGCTGTTTCATTTAGTGTTTGATAGGAGAGGGAGGATAAGTAGTTGTTTCATTTAGTGGTTGATAGAAAAGGGGGATAAGTAGCTGTTTCATTTAGTGTTTGATAGGAGAGGGAGGATAAGTAGCTGTTTCATTTAGTGTTTGATAGGAGAGGGAGGATAAGTAGTTGTTTCATTTAGTGGTTGATAGAAAAGGGGGATAAGTAGCTGTTTCATTTAGTGTTTGATAGGAGAGGGAGGATAAGTAGTTGTTTCATTTAGTGTTTGATGGTAGAGGGAAGATAAGTAGCTGTTTCATTTAGTGTTTGATAGGAGAGGGAAGATAAGTAGTTGTTTTATTTAGTGTTTGATAGGATAGGAAAGGGAGGATAAGTAGTTGTTTCATTTAGTGTTTGATAGGAGAGGGAGGATAAGTAGCTGTTTCATTTTGTGTTTGATAGGAGAGGGAGGATAAGTAGCTGTTTCATTTTGTCTTTTAATAGGAGAGGGAGGATAAGTAGCTGTTTCATTTTGTGTTTGACAAGAGAGGGGGGATAAATAGTTATTTAATTTAGTGTTTGATAGGAGAGGGAGGATAAGAAGTTGTTTCATTTAGTGTTTGACAGGAGAGGGAGGATAAATAGCTGTTTCATTTAGTGTTTGATAGGAGAGGGAAGATAAGTAGTTGTTTTATTTAGTGTTTGATAGGAGAGGGAGGATAAGAAGCTGTTTCATTTAGTGTTTGATAGGAGAGGGATGATAAGTAGTTGTTTCATTTAGTGTTTGATAGGAGAGGGATGATAAGTAGTTGTTTCATTTAGTGTTTGATAGGAGAGGGAGGATAAGTAGTTGTTTCATTTAGTGTTTGATAGAAGAGGGAGGATAAGTAGTTGTTTCGTTTAGTGTTTGATAGGAGAGGGATGATAAGTAGTTGTTTCATTTAGTGTTTGATAGGAGAGGGAGGATAAGTAGTTGTTTCGTTTAGTGTTTGATAGGAGAGGGATGATAAGTAGTTGTTTCATTTAGTGTTTGATAGGAGAGGGAGGATAAGTAGTTGTTTCGTTTAGTGTTTGATAGGAGAGGGATGATAAGTAGTTGTTTCATTTAGTGTTTGATAGGAGAGGGAGGATAAGTAGTTGTTTCATTTAGTGTTTGATAGGAGAGGGATGATAAGTAGTTGTTTCATTTAGTGTTTGATATGAGAGGGATGATAAGTAGTTGTTTCATTTAGTGTTTGATAGGAGAGGGATGATAAGTAGTTGTTTCATTTAGTGTTTGATAGGAGAGGGAGGATAAGTAGTTGTTTCATTTAGTGTTTGATAGGAGAGGGATGATAAGTAGTTGTTTCATTTAGTACATTGGTGAATTTTTTACCAAACACATCATTTATTTTCCGATCACCATCCATAAGGGTGTTGACTTTGAGCACATGCAGCAGTGTTATGACAACCAAATATGGCCGGTGCATGGTGGTCACAGTACGAGGGACGAAGATATTTTCACGTTTCAACAGGTCGATGTAACTCAAAGTTTATGTAATAGGGCAAGAGGTCAGAGGTTAAGTGACATCAGTTTTGTGTAGCCATATATCAAGGTTTTGAGATGATCCTTTAGCAAGCAAGAACTGAAGAATGCTGCACGCTGGTAGCATGGTGACACATGATGTGGAATGTGCTCAGATTTATTTCCCACTTACGTCTGTCGGCAATCAACTGTCAATGGTAAGACATGACTTAATTAGGCATTCACTTAAGTTAGTTGACATTTTTACAAGTATTTAAGTTATGATTATATTACTTTACTGACAAAAAGCAGCAACTCATAGTGGTCATATTTATTACTAATAATTTTTCATTAATCTTTTAAAGTATTTTTTCGTCAATATTTATTTTGCACAGTTACTCACCAAATACCAATGTTATTATTATTTAATCATTAATTAATTAATATAAACTTTGATCTTTTATGCTTTGACTTTGTTAAGCACACTGCACAGTAACATGATAGTATTACTATTATTATTTTTTAATAATTATATTATTTTTATTATTAATATTATATAAATATTATGAATACATGAATATTATGAATTAATATCATTACTATAATTAATATCATAAATATAATAAACATGTTATATTAAGTTATCATAAATAGTATAAATATTACAGATATTATAAATATTATAACTGTTATAAATAAAATAATTATGATAAATATTTATATTAGAAATATTTATATTATAATTTTTATGTTATAAATAGTATATGTATTACAAATGTAAAAAAAAAATAATATAATCAATATAATAAATAATATTACAAATAATTTGTATAAATAATATTATTAATATTGTCACTATTGTGATTGTACCTGTGAGAGGTCACGCATGTTGAAGGTGTAGTGTATCTTGGCGGGCGTGGGCCGCATGCAGGCACACATACGATAGTAGATAGCGATAGCGGCCGCGATGAGGGAGTAGAGCGAATCTTTCACCTCGGGCATGTACTCGCCCTCCTGGAAGAACCTGCCCAGGACCACCTGGTAGATGTGCTGGAGGGACTTGGAGGACGGCTGCGGCAGGGCCAACATGCTGGCAGGGGAAGAACAGACAATGTTATCTTCATGTGTGCTGTTATGTAGCAGACATTCCTGTAATTATGAACAAGGGTTTTTGTATTACAGAATACGGCCTGTGTTTGTCAAATGGTATATGACTAGCAAAACATCAGCTAAAAACACGTCACAACTCTCGCAAATCTTAGCGACCTTTGGAACTATTCCTAATCTTCATTACTGCCATAAAGATGCTAACATTAAAATGAAGGTTTCTATGAAATATATGAACAGATAAATGAAGTAGACCCCCAGCAGAGCTCACCAGAAGTGCTTGAGTAGTCGAGGACTCATGACATTTCTCCCTCCGCCAGGTGGTGCACACGCCCCAACAATTGTCACATCGTGAATCTCCTGGAACATGTCGGAAAGATTGACTAATGTCACAAATTGAAAAGGATTCAACAGCATCAATTAATAATGTATAATCATATGTTTTCCAGCAATGATGGAATTAAATTAAAAAACATGTTAATTTTAAACAAATTACATTTAAAATATCATGAGATATTTTAATATTTTTTAATGGAACCGTTATTTATCAACAACAATTTCTTTGGAAAAGTAATTGTGTGGGTGGGTGGATGTATGTGCACAAACATGCATGCATGCCTATGTGCGTGCATGCATGTGCGTGCATGCATGTGTGGATATACATGTTTGTGTGTGCATGTGCACATGTGCTTACACAACACAGCAAACACATCAATGTGTGCATCACTCAAACAAATAGAAAGCAAGAATTACTTTCACTGTGCGATATGAAATAATAAATATCTCTTCACTAACCTTCCAGGCCAGCTTGTGTGTGTCATAGAACCCTCCTAGCTCCATGAACTGTCGGAGCAACTCCAGCGGGGGCTGCGCTCCATACTGCTCCATGGCAGGCATGTTGAGGTCATCCAGGAAGACAATCACCTGGTGAGAGAGACATGAACAATTTAGGATCTTCCTCAATTCCATTTTTTTTTCATTTATTTAATTTTAGAATCATTTTGCACAAATCAAACCTATCTAGTCCTCTACGGTGTGAGCTTGTTTGTGCAAATGTGTTATTTAGTTTTGGTGAAATCATCTGATAAACTATAACAAATTTGACTGGTCGAAAATGATGAGT
The DNA here is from genome assembly GCA_033239005.1 of Lamellibrachia satsuma. NCBI lineage: Eukaryota > Metazoa > Annelida > Polychaeta > Sabellida > Siboglinidae > Lamellibrachia > Lamellibrachia satsuma. Next base: position 238,998 of record BSQZ01000104.1, read on the forward strand.
GTTTGATTGGCACACTTGAGAATGCACCAGTTTTCATTGAAAAATTTAAAACACGATTATTTTGGTCATAAATTTTTCAGGCAATTACATACAACCTTCAGGAAAAATGGCATTGTGATTAATATAATTACACCCGTATCACACAATGATAAATTACACAGCGTTACAAAGCTCCTGCAATGGTGCCTTTGACAAACCAAATTCAGGGGCCACATGTATAATTACACTCACACAATAAAGTTGGTTCCTTAAGCCACAGACACTTGATGTCCCATCAAACTGACCGACTGACCTTCTTGCCCTTGGGTGCCCCGAGTACATCCTTGCCCTTCTTGATCAGTTTCTGGGTGATGGCCAGCTTGGTGCGGTCAGCCGTGGTCTGGGCACTGAACTGCAGGGTGGTACTGATCACCCCCGTCTGTCTCTGTCGAGGCTGACCGGCCATCAACATGCTCATGTCCTTGGCCCCTAACAATGCACAAATAATATATCAACAAATTTATATACATCAACAAATTCTTACATGGTGAGGCATCCAATCCTTGGAAACATTCAAAGCGTTTTACCCTTCACCCCCCAGCAAACCTGTTCACTCCAACATCAACTCAACTTCCCTGGGAAGCATTCAGCCATGCTGCAATCACTGAACGAAGACTATCCGTTCACATGCATCCACCACCATCTATAGGGGAAACAACTAGAATCACTGACCTTCGTTGCCGTCTCCCCCGAACTTGGTCAGCCCCGAGATGCTGGTGAGGAGAGCCTGGTTCTTGTCAGCGGGATGAAACACCCTGCCCAGCACCGTGCCACTCTTGGTGGTGGCTCCCCCTTCCTGTCCCAGCTGCTTCAGGAGGTTCTCAATAATCACTGTCTTCCCAACCCCGGAGTCACCTACAGACAGACGGAGGGTGTTACAAACTGACCTTGTAGGCTGACACAAGCAGACTGCAAGAGATCTCTCCACACATGGGATCTCATGGCAGGGGGGTTTCAACGAGGTTTAATTAATTTTTTAAGTTGGTGGCACCACTCACCGTATGTGTTTTTATCCGAATTACACACAATGTGTTAGTACATGCGGCCCACCCACAAACAAACATGCAGCCCACCCACAAACAAACATCCGGCCCACCCACAAACAAACATCCAGCCCACCCACAAACAAACCTCCAGCCCACCCACAAACAAACATCCAGCCCACCCACAAACAAACATCCAGCTCACCCACAAACAAACATCCAGCCCACCCACAAACAAACATCCAGCCCACCCACAAACAAACATCCAGCCCACCAACAAACAGACATCCAGCCCACCCACAAACAAACATCCAGCTCACCCACAAACAAACATCCAACTCACCCACAAACAAACATCCAGCCCATCCACAAACAAACATCCAGCCCACCCACAAACAGACATCCAGCCCACCCACAAACAAACATCCAGCCCACCCACAAACAAACATCCAGCCCACCCACAGACAAACATCCAGCCCACCCACAGACAAACATCCAGCTCACCCACAAACAAACATCCAGCCCACCCACAAACAAACATCCAGCCCACCCACAAACAAACATCCAGCCCACCCACAAACAAACATCCAGCCCACCCACAAACAAACATCCAGCCCACCCACAAACAAACATCCAGCCCACCCACAAACAAACCTCCAGCCCACCCACAAACAAACCTCCAGCCCACCCACAAACAAACATCCAGCCCACCCACAAACAAACATCCAGCTCACCCACAAACAAACATCCAGCCCACCCACAAACAAACATCCAGCCCACCCACAAACAAACATCCAGCCCACCAACAAACAGACATCCAGCCCACCCACAAACAAACATCCAGCTCACCCACAAACAAACATCCAGCTCACCCACAAACAAACATCCAGCCCACCCACAAACAAACATCCAGCCCACCCACAAACAAACATCCAGCCCACCCACAAACAAACATCCAGCCCACCCACAAACAAACATCCAGCCCACCCACAAACAAACATCCAGCCCACCCACAAACAAACATCCAGCCCACCCACAAACAAACATCCAGCCCACCCACAGACAAACATCCAGCCCACCCACAGACAAACATCCAGCCCACCCACAAACAAACATCCAGCTCACCCACAAACAAACATCCAGCCCACCCACAAACAGACATCCAGATCACCCACAAACAAACATCCAGCCCACCCACAAATAAACATCCAGCCCACCCACAAACAAACATCCAGCCCACCCACAAACAGACATCCAGCCCACCCACAAACAAACATCCAGCCCACCCACAAACAAACATCCAGCCCACCCACAAACAAACATCCAGCCCACCCACAAACAAACATCCAGCCCACCCACAAACAAACATCCAGCCCACCCACAAACAAACATCCAGCTCACCCACAAACAAACATCCAGCCCACCCACAAATAAACATCCAGCTCACCCACAAACAAACATCCAGCTCACCCACAAACAAACATCCAGCCCACCCACAAACAAACATCTAGCCCACCCACAAACAAACATCCAGCCCACCCACAAACAAACATCCAGCCCACCCACAGACAAACATGAACATTTGTAAATGATGGGAGTTTTAGGTGTTTGGGTTTGTTACGTTTAGCTACATCCTTAACTCATAAAATTATATTGCATGTAAATCAATTTAATGAAGCCAAAAGCCTGAAAATCAACAGACAAAATCATAAGATCAAATACGACAAAAGCTGGACCTGTTTGTATGAAACTGGGAGAACGTTTGAAAAATTGCCATGAAACTGGTGATATTCCACCATATCAGAAATCTTGGAACTTGGTAGCTGCACTGGCTAGCTACATGTGGTTAGTTTTGTTTGTGGCCAGTGTGGATTGTGGTTAGTGTGTATTGTGGTCCCTATGGTTAGCACTGATTGTGGTCCATGTGGATAGTGTGGATTGTGTGTGGTCTATGTGGTTTGTGTGCATTGTGGTCCCAGTGGTTAGTGTGGATTGTGGTCAATGTGGTTAGTATGGGTATTTATGGTTAGGGTGAATTGTGGTCTATACAGTTAATGTGGACTGTAGTTCACACAAAGGCCTGCTGAGTAAGAGACGACCCCTATATGACCTCTGAGATGACCCCTATATGACCATTGAAATTACCCCTATATGACCAGAGATGACCCCCTGAGACGACTCCCTTATATGACCAATGAGACAACCCCCTATATGACCACTAAGACGACCTCCTATATGACCACTGAGACAACCTCCTATATGACCACTGAGATGACCCCTTTATGACCCCCTTTATGACCACTGAGATGACCCCCTATATGACCACTGAGACGACCCACCTGTGAGCAGCACTGAGTTCCTGTTGGTGAGCAGCAGTCCAGCCAGGAATGAGTATCGCACGGTGTCTACTGTAGGAACGATCTCTCCATCTCGCGATCCCTTCACCCCCTGCTGGGCCTGCTCCCCAGCCAGTCCCATCGTCTCCCCGATGGTGATCATAGCCCCCTTCTCAATGAGCGACCGGGTGGCAGGAACGAGAATGTCCCACTGCACAAAGTTGCCAGTGTCCATGTCCACGAAGTAACCATAGATACTGCGACTAGACGCGGGCAGACGCACGCCTGCAACAGAGGCACCCACATGCACTAACATGCATGCATGTACATGTGTTCGTGTACATGTGTTCGTGTACATGTGTTCGTGTACATGTGTTCGTGTACATGTGTTCGTGTGCATGTGTTCGTGTACATGTGTCCGTGTACATGTGTTCGTGTACATGTGTTCGTGTACATGTGTCTGTGTACATGTGTTCGTGTACATGTGTTCGTGTACATGTGTTCGTGTACATGTGTTCGTGTACATGTGTTCGTGTACATGTGTTCGTGTACATGTGTTCGTGTACACACGGAAGAAGAAGGTTACAAATGCTCTTAAGGTAATATCAGTTATTTGTTAAGTAAATGCATAATTTATATCGGCAATTTTATGTAAAGCACCCAGGAGCATTTTATTTTTAAGTGGATTCAGGTGTTATACAAATTCCTACTATTATAACTATTATTACTAATATCTTAATATACATTAATATATAATATTATTAGGTGGCCAACATTGTTTGTGTCTTTTTGTGATCTGAATAATATTTGGCTGCAATTTCCATGTCTCTGAAATATATGTAAACACTACGAAGTAAAAAATAAAGGTATGTTCTTGCACAGCATGATAGACCTTATTATCCACTCAAAGTACTGAACACTTCAACCTCTGTTTATCTGAACACCAATTTAACTTCTCTGGAAGTATTCAGTGAGGCTGCAATTGCTGTACAAAAGCACTTTAGTCACATACATAATTCGACCCCTGTCTATAGTCAGGTACTCGTTTGCATAGCTTAGTGAACTGGGCTTAAGGTGATAAAATGAAATAGTCCTGTCTTTGAGATGGAAGCAGACAATTCATACATCATTCCTTGTCTATTGTCTTACCACTGTGCTACAGTGCCTCATTGTGCTACACACATGCCTACACTCTTGAAAGTGTGTGCATGCGTGCATACGTACGTGTGCATGATGCATGCATCTGTGCATGTGCACAACATTACTGGAAGCCCACCAATCCAAAACCTATCCCCCCCTCTGATTTTGAATGAACACAAAGACCGATGTACTGCAACTTACCGTAAGGCGGCTCGACTTCAAAGAGTTCCCGGATGAAGTTGTCAAATTCGTAGGCGATGTCAACAAACTTTTCACCCCCGCGCTGGGCAAACCCCCCATCGTCTTCCGGCTCGTCGTGACGTTTCAAATTACCCCCGTAGCTCCACGTGAAGGCAAATACAAACAGCTTTCCCAGCAAGATGGGCAGAGCTCCTGGGTTCCTCTGCATGAAAAACTGCTTCTCATTTTGACTGCAAATATTAAAACAATAATTAAAAAATACAAATATCATAAAAACAATCAGTCAATTCTCCCAAAAACGGCCAATAGCAATGAATTGAATATATTGTATTTTGGAAAACGCGTAAATTGTAGAGTATTATTTTTATATGTTCAACCCGATATGTTCAACCCCATATGCTACAAGAGAAACACAGTAGAACCCCTGATTAGTGACCCCCCTCGTCATTGACCACCCTCTTTTCCTCAGCCACTGGACTATTTACCCTGTATAAATTACCCCTTGTCAATGATTACCCCTAAGATACGAGCAACAGTCAGGTCCTTTTGGGTTTTTTTTTCAGTCATCTCTAATGAAACCCGACAGGTGGCAGCACCCTTTACGTTATAATCACGTCGTCATAACATTTATGTATGAATACATTTCACAACATTTTATAATATGGTTAGTGTCATGCAAAGGAAGTCTATATAATGACTACAAAGTAGACAACCTCTTGCATGCACAGGTCTGCTGAATTAAAATAAATTCTACTAGCCCGCAGGAATTTTCCCTAGCCATAGTACTTTTATTGAAATTTTTTGTAAATCTTCCTCAATCCATGGCCACAACCATATACTCACCAAAAAAATTACTGTTTTTCCCAGAAAAATTTTAATAGTCTGCTTTTGATTCCAAAGGGTCTCAACTGAATATAAAAACATTTTAGGGAAAGAAACTCCACAAAACAAGAAAACTCTATAGAAAATACATGTAACACTTGGTTTTCATCCTGACTAGACTAGATCATTGACTAGAGTTGAATGTAATACTTGGCCTCTCTCAGTGTTATCATTGCACTTCAATGAATATAACAAAATCTGGCGAAAGGCACTAGTAGTGATAGCAATGTGGTGCCACCTTGTGGCTAAAACACACACTATGAATCACTTCAACAAAGAATTCTGCAAGGTGGCGCCAGCCTCGTTTCTGCTTCAAAACAAGAAACACGGCGGCGGTACATTAAGCATTGCAGACACCGCAACGCTCGGCAGTCGGAGTGTTTGAAAAATAAAGCCTTTTAAGGGATATTATGATTGCAGACGGTAAAATTTTTATTCGCTCGACGGACCAGTGATTTCTGATTTTTATTCGCCTGACAGCATTTCAAGTCGCCTCGGGTGAATGAGCGACTTGATTTCCGAAGCCCTGCATGCACATACCTATGAATATGATACTTGCGCCATAATACAAAAAAGTTCCACAATTTATTCATTCTAGTAAATTCCTACTTTTTTTTCATCTTGTCCCCAGGGAGCAGGTGTGGGTCCTTGGCTCGTTGTTTCTTTGCAGCTCTTTTACGCTTGCGCTCCGCCTTGCTGCTTGAACATCTTGAGTGACCCGACTCGCTCTCTGCACTCGCGGGACGATTCTCCGAGTCTGGACACATCATGTATAACATCAGATTCATTAGAAAATAAATATATAACATTTCTTTTGTATATACGTATATATATTTACATGTATCCAATCTTACAGATTTTTTTAAGCGTTTTGTCTTATGGACGCAGGACACATTCCTTACAGTTTTGTACATAATATGGGTTTGTTTGCAGGTCCTATGGATGTATGTTACCAGTCTTTTGTGTGTGCATCTCTCAGGGTTGTCAACTATGATGTAGGGACACTATTTCTCGGATCCTGATGTGTCCACCAAAGACAGTGGCAATGGTGTTTTATGCATCTTAATTTTGACAGAATGGCAAACATTATCTATCCCTCAGTGTTTACATCATATCCATTGATCGAGTCCTTGAACACTTCTAAAGCCTTCAAATTCACTACTTTAAGCCTGTGTTTACCGTCTAATTTTATATATCACACATCTGCTTTACTCCTATCATCATAAAATTTATTATTTTCATTTTCATCTAATAATTATATTTTTGTTCTATTTTATTCATTAATATTTTACTGCCTATTTATTTATGACATTTGATATTATTTCTTATTTCAATGTAGCTATCAACAATTTTGTCTTTTATCTATATTTAGCTACTTTATACTTTATAGTTTCTCTGTGCATCTTAGTTTGTTTAATTAAGTTTTTGGCCCAGTCTGAACAACTTGTAGCCTTTTTACCAGTCACAGTTCTCGGTATTAAAGTGTAATTCTTAGTAGCTATATTAGTAAGTATTTATTGTCTTTAGTCTTAGCATTTAAATCAAATGTAAACATTCCTGAACTGGGTCTTACTTTGGATATGAGTGCATAAAGTTTATTATTGTTGTTATTATTAATATTATTAAATATTAACATTATTAAATATTAATATTATTAAATATTAATATTATTAAATATTAATATTATTAAATATTAATATTATTAAATATTAATATTAATATTATTAAAGTACCTGCTGATCCAAAGCCGCCGTTCTGCAACATGAACTCAAAGAAGGCTTTGAGGATGTTGCACAACCCCATGACAAGACTGAGCTCCGGAACATCCAGCATCAGATGCTTGCGGTTTTGTCGGATGAAGGTCATGCCCTTGTCGAGACTCAGCTCAAACAGTCCCAGCAGGTGTTCCCGCGACGACTCTGGCATCTCCTTCGGCAGCCTCTGTAGCCACGTCTTCACATATGGACGCCAGCCTAGGTCAACAGGGTCCTGTGGGAGCAGCAGGGCGACAGTCAGACATGGCAATATTGAGGAGAACCCAAGACAGTAAACTGCATAAATTACGCAAACATCTCATCGACAATGGTTTGCATTCAGCCATATTCACCATTCTGTAGCATCTAAATCTTCAGGGATTCGAAGAAGCGCATCGAACCAGAATTGTTAGACGTGACATCATGAACAGGGATGCATAAAAGTTATCATCAAAGCAAGGGACTGCCAAGGAGTTAGGGTGGAGGTAATTTTTTTTAAATCAGTCTTGAGATTTTGGCCATAGGTAGCTGTTCAGAAGAGCAGGATATGTAAATACACTGTTTCGGTTAGCCTCTATCAGAAGAGTCCATTTGACCGGACATACTCACCATGTAGACCATTGCGCACCTACTGATGGTGGCTGGACTCGCTTGCGACAGATCATCGACCTCGAACAAGAGCCTCATTCCGGGTGTCAACGCGATACGTTCGCCGTTCGCGAGACACAACACTTTTGAGTCGTCGAGCACGGTGTTGAGATTCTCAACCCAGAGCGTGTCAACGGGTCCGTCAAGAATGATCCACTGCCAGTCTGTCAGCACTGTATCAATGGAACCGTCGAGGATGACTGCCTGCTGGAAGTTGGTTGAACTAATCTCACTAAGGCTGGTTACTGACTGTGCAGTGAACGACGTCGACGGACTCGGTGCCTCAGATGTGTCATGTTTTGGTGACGTCATGTTCGACTGCAGTAAAATAAGACAGCTTTGAGGATCAGAGCAAGGCCACTGTTAGTTCTCTGTGTCCATAACATGGGAGGTAAGGTCACAATCAAAATCATCATACTTGTAATTAGCCCGTGTAGACTCAACCAATTAGCCCATATAAACTTTAATAATTAGCATATAAAAACTCTACCTATTAGCCCATACAAACTCTACTTATTAGCACAAACATACAGTCTACCAAACAGCCAATACAAACTCAACAACTTAACTCATACAAACTCTACTAATTAGCCCATACAAACTCTACCAAATAGTCTGTACAAACCTACCACTTAGCCCATACAAACTCTACCAAATAGTTTGTACAAACCTACCACTTAGCCCATACAAACTCTACCAAATAGTCTGTACAAACCTACCACTTAGTCCATACAAACTCTACCAAATAGTTTGTACAAACCTACCACTTAGCCCATACAAACTCTACCAAATAGTTTGTACAAACCTACCACTTAGCCCATACAAACTCTACCAAATAGTTTGTACAAACCTACCACTTAGCCCATACAAACTCTACCAAATAGTTTGTACAAACCTACCACTTAGCCCATACAAACTCTACCAAATAGTTTGTACAAACCTACCACTTAGCCCATACAAACTCTACCAAATAGTTTGTACAAACCTACCACTTAGTCCATACAAACTCTACCAAATAGTTTGTACAAACCTACCACTTAGCCCATACAAACTCTACCAAATAGTTTGTACAAACCTACCACTTAGCCCATACAAACTCTACCAAATAGTTTGTACAAACCTACCACTTAGCCCATACAAACTCTACCAAATAGTTTGTACAAACCTACCACTTAGCCCATACAAACTCTACCAAATAGTTTGTACAAACCTACCACTTAGCCCATACAAACTCTACCAAATAGTTTGTACAAACCTACCACTTAGCCCATACAAACTCTAATTTTACTTTTTCACTCATCTCATTTCACAACAAATTAACCTTTAAGTTAGCATTAACTTAAAGTTAACCTTTAATCTCGTATCAATTACAACATTTGTGTACATTTGCTATTTAGTTTTGGTGAAATCACTGGAAAACTATTAAATGATTTTTTAATGGATCCGTTTAAAATTCGACGAAAAAAGGGCAGAATGGTCAAACTACATATACTATGACTTAAGACTTCTCACACATGCAAGTTACACATGATCCAAGTCAATTCTTTCAACGATGCTAACAAAATTGTGCACTTTTATTATTAAACTGACTGTGCATATTACTTACTTACTATTCATGCAATACAAAGGATGCACTACAAACTTCTACAAACCTGATTTGTGATGGGCTAAATGAGGGAGTTTTAATAACTTAATATGAATATCGTGATGGGTTAAATGAGGGAGTATTAATGATTTAATATGAATGTCGTGATGGGTTAAATGAGGGAGTATTAATGATTTTATATGAATGTCTTGATGGGCTAAATGAAGGAGTATTAATGATTTAATATGAATATCATGATGGGCTAAATGAGAGAGTATTAATGACTTATTATGAATGTTTGATTGGCTAAATGAGGGAGTATTAATTATTTAATATGAATGTCGTGATGGGCTAAATGAGGGAGTTTTAATGACTTAATATGAATGTCGTGATGGGTTAAATGAGGGAGTATTAATAATTTAATATGAATGTCTTGATGGGCTAAATGAAGGAGTATTAATGATTTAATATGAATATCATGATGGGCTAAATGAGAGAGTATTAATGACTTATTATGAATGTTGTGATTGGCTAAATGAGGGAGTATTAATGATTTAATATGAATGTCGTGATGGGCTAAATGAGGGAGTTTTAATGACTTAATATGAATGTCGTGATGGGCTAAATGAGTGAGTTTTAATGACTTAATATGAATGTTGTGATGGGCTAAATGAGGGAGTATTAATGACTTATTATGAATGTTGTGATGGGCTAAATGAGGGAGTATTAATGATTTAATACGAATGTTGTGATTGGCTAAACGAGGGAGTTTAATGACTTAATATGAATGCCATAGATTAAGTAACAACATACATGTGATGAAGTAGCACTGCCCGGGGCCATGTCCTCTGTGGGAGTCACAAGAGCTGCATGCTCACGGGAAAAGCGTCGCGTTGCTATGGCGATCAACCCATCTGTCCACTCGTATGTGTTCACGTCAGTTTCTCCATACAACTCGCCCAACTTGATACACTTCGGGTTGAGGGTGAACGTCTCAACACGACCCTTCTTCGAACGCGGGACAAACTAGAAGATGGAAGAGGACAGAAATTGAAACTGCGTTCCAGGTTAGGCAAAATAGAAGTGTTTACACAATCAGTTGTTTTATTTTATATAACATCTATTTATTGGTCAAATGATTATGGCACAAAAGGAATGTATTGATTTGGTAAAAAAAAGTATGTATTAACAATGCAACACAACTTGTTATCTATGTATGATTTATTCATATTTTAATGGAAATAAATAAATAATAAAAATAAATAAAAAATAAATACTGTGGTTTCAGTGAGGTAATCTATGCACTCGTGTATACGCTCATTTGTTTCACTCTTTTTTTCAATCGACTACACTATTGAAAAAACTCTCCTTAGTTTCTTACATAAAATTCAGCCATTTTTTTAACGTTTTCCATACTGCAAATCAGACTGAAGACTCACCGGCTGGGAGGTGCGTCGTTTGTCGACCTTGCTCGCTCGCCGTTTCTCCTCGTCATTCAGGATCATAGGCAGCAGCACCAGCGCCTTCTGGAGGATGTTCCTGGTAGTAGTCTTGCCTCCGCCAGTCGGCCCCACCAGCATCACCCCGTGTCGCACCATCACCTGATTGTACAGCTGTCTCACCTTCTCCACCTGCTGGGGCCAGTACTGCAGCCCAAGGTCACGGATAGACATCGAGATGGCTTTCTACAAATCGGTAGGAAGCAACGTGCCAGTTGAGTGCACAATGGTGTTCACCAGGTGACAGGACTGTCGTTTGCTGATGTGTTTCACATTCACCAGGTGGCAGCAATGTCATCTGCTGTTCCCTCAAGTCAGCATTAGGGGTAAAACCACAGTTGACCTTCCTGTTTATTGTTTCAGACGAATGTAGGGTGTATGAAATTGTGAAATGGGAACTTAATAAATTCATATTATGTGACATGAGTGACTTTGAGCAGGAATATTCACAGGTTTGTTTGTAGAAGCTATTGGCTGTGAAACAGTGCATTTTTTAAAGAATTTAACTGATGGAGGGATTTATGGGAATTTTTCTCCTATGGGCCACGTGGGCCCATGAATACATGGCTATTTTTGTAAATATTGATGGGCATCACACGTGTGGGCGTTTTAAAAGAGCTGGAGGTATGTGATTTTGATAAAAGCTGGTGAGCGTCAGTGAGATGATGGTAGTTGCTGTGAAAAAGTTTCAGAATTTTTGATGGTCAGGTTTTCTTATAATCAGACAAAACATTAACATGGCCACCAATGCAATTCTCTACTGTAGTCTGCCCCTATTATTGTGAGAAAAGACAGTTCTTTCTTTACATATCAATATGGAGAATATCACTGTCAGGATTCTTGATTCTTTCTAATATTAGTCCTAAAATATTAATATATAATATTAATATATATATAATATATGTCAGGATTCTTGATTCTTTCTAATATTAGTCCTAAAATATTAATATATAATAATAAAAAATTTATATAGCAACTTATTCACCAACTGTTCCATGGTGTTTATGTTATGGTATGCTAAAAAGTATAAATTAGCCAACTATTTTGATACATCTCATCATTAGGCTGGAATGACTAGACCCAAATGACTAGACCCACGAACAATTAAGATTTAAATATCTGAGTAAAATTCAATTATTAACTAATTGTAATTTCTCATTAAAACTATATGAAGAAGATAGTCATGAATAATAATAAAAATAATTAATAACAATTATCTTAATCTATATTATGATAAACCTTAATCACAAAGTCCTAATTTTACATTACAGGGTTCATATGAATAATTAGAATAGACAGAGACACAAACAATGGTACAATTAAACAGTATTTGTGAATAAATTGCTTCATAAAAGCGATAATGTTACTGTGTGTAATAAATATGTTTTGTACATTTCACAAGGGTAAAAGTTCTTGTATTGCACGGTATCCTGCCCTTGAGACATCTCAAAGCACATTTAACTTCACCCCCAGGCAGACCTGTTCATTCCAACAAGGACTCGACTTCTCTAGGAAGAATTCAGCCATGCTACAATTACTGAGCAAAGACTATTCACCCACACCCATCACTGTCTACAGCCAGGTGCTCATTGATACAGCTGAGTGAACTGAGGCAGTGTGGTGTGAACAAAATTGCCCAAGCTTTGAAACGGCAGCAGGAAGATTCTAACCCAGGTTCTCCCGATTGAGAGGCCGATGTTCTATCCACAGCGCCACTGCGCCCACACAACACCTTCTGCTCGACCGCTGGCGCAGACCCACCTCGAGAGTCGTGTAGTTCTGCTGCGGAGGTTTGATGCCGGGGAACAGGTCGGCCATGATATTCTCGAAGAGAGGGACGTCCTCCGAGAGGAACTTGGGCATGTTGGCATCCTGCAGGGAGTGGATGAGGATGTATGCCTCCTCCTCCTCGTCTATCACTCGCGATGGCTCCCTTCAAACAAGACATCACATGTCTCACAAGCATGTCCAGCAACAGAACGTCAGTTTTAATTTCAAGTAAATAAATAATATTATGATGGTAAAGGTAAGCCATATCGCACAGTATCCAGTCCTTGGGACAGCTCAAAGCACCTTGCACATCAACCCCTGGCATTCTTACACCAACACAACAGGGAAGCATTCAACCACGCTGCAATTACTGCACAAAGACTATACGTATCCTGCAATGATTCTGAATGGCAGACGACAAATGACTGGAACAAATTATCTATTAACAGTGCAAAAACACAAAACTAACATAAATTTGATACCGTTGGGCCATACATAGATGAAAATGTTTTGAATTATTACAAATCTAATGGCTTCCTTCTCCACCAGCCATTTTGACATGTTATTTTTTGTGACAATCTTGTTAAATGTTGTTAGATCTAAAAGAAGACAAAGTTATTTTTGTGACAATCTTGTTAAATGTTGTTAGATCTAAAAGAAGACAAAGTTATTTTTTTGTGACAATCTTGTTAAATGTTGTTAGATCTAAAAGAAGACAAAGTTATTTTTTGTGACCAATCTTGTTAAATGTTGTTAGATCTAAAAGAAGACAAAGTTATTTTTGTGACAATCTTGTTAAATGTTGTTAGATCTAAAAGAAGACAAAGTTATTTTTTTGTGACAATCTTGTTAAATGTTGTTAGATCTAAAAGAAGACAAAGTTATTTTTTGTGACAATCTTGTTAAATGTTGTTAGATCTAAAAGAAGACAAAGCTACAGACCTCATCTGAATGTATCTTTTCTTCTGTCCGGCCATTACAAGCACAGACTTGATGGCACGCATCCCAAAGTCATAGTGATCCTAGGTCAAAGATACAGAGAGTAGCTGAGTCAGCATCAGAAATGACAAGTTCTTGTCAAAACTACAGCTTGTCTCTATTCAAACAGTTCTGACTAAAGTAGGCTTAATGCTTCACATTTCATTCAAACAAAAGTAACTTTAGTAGTCAGTTGCCAGGCACTATGCATATTCAATGCAAGGCATATTATGTCTGCAGAAAGTTGTAAACGATCTCCCTAATTCGAAATGGTTAATGACAACGTAAAGCACCACGAAGACACAGGTTTCTAGACTGAGATCTCATTTATTTTATCCATTTTTATTTTTTCTAACGTATGCCAAACTTGGCACACTACACTCCCCCATCAGGCATGGTCACTACTGACCAGACGTGTTGGCAAGTCACAAACCAAGATGTCAAGTCACAAGTCACTGACCTGCAAGTCAAGTCAAGTCTCAAGTCAATGACCACCAATTCAAGTTTCGAGTCATCTAACTGAATTCCAAGTCCAGTCAAAATGTGACATTCAAGTCAGCCTCTGTGACTCGAGTCAGCCTCTGTGACTCGAGTCAGCCTCTGTGACTCGAGTCAGCCTCTGTGACTCGAGTCAGCCTCTGTGACTCGAATCCGCCTCTGTGACTCGAGTCAGCCTCTGTGACTCGAGTCAGCCTCTGTGACTCGAGTCAGCCTCTGTGGGTCGAGTCAGCCTCTGTGGCTCCAGTCAGCCTCTGTAACGTCAGTCAGCCTCTGTGACTCAAGTCAACAAGTTTGCTACTGACCTGCTGAGACAGTTGCTTGCTGGCCAGTTGATACAGATTGACCAGTTTAGTGGACAATGACTTGGCAGCGGTGAATCCCTCAGAGAAGAGAATGATCTCGGCGATGAGAGCGTAGTCAGGAACCATCATGGCTACTGGGCGGAACAATGACTTCAGGTTATCAGGAAGCTCAACACGACCGGCGTAACTGAAACAGGAAATAATGGTGGTCACTGGTCATTATATAGGCTTTTTTCCAAGACATTTATTCACACAAACAAAACATTCAGAGTATGTTTCTTAATACATTAAGATATCATAAGGCGCTTCTACTTTTTTTAAATTAAATAATTTTTTTGGTCATTTTTCAGCATATGACAGAAACTGTATTTTATAAGACAAACACATCAAATCATTTAGACTTTGTGATTAGTAGCTCACCTGGGGTTCATTGTTATAAAGAAACCACACGTCATGTTGAGTTTGATCTCGCGACCCTCAAACACGAATCTGCAGCAAAGAAAGAAACTATGATATGAAGACATATATCAAACAGCAATGTCCTGCATTTGGCTGCCAACTATTATAGTTTACAAAGGACTTAACAAGATTTAACAAAATTGCTATCCCAAACAACAAGTTCCAGATGGCAAGTGGACAAGGAAGCCATTGGGTTATCAAGAGTCCAACAATTTTATCATCTATGCGTAGACCGCCGTTATCATATATCTGTCAATTTTATTTTTAAACATATTCACACAACCATTAAGACAATCATTTGACAGTTTGTTCCATTCATTTATCATCCTCTGTGAGAAAGAGTACTTTCTCATGTCCAACCTACACTGCTCCTTAACTAATGCTGCTTTGTGTCCTCTGGTTCTACTGCCTTCTTTAAGTTTGAAGAACATATTCCTATCAACATCCTCATAACCGTTCACTATTTTAAACACTTCTATTTGGTCTCCTCTTAGTCTCCTGGTCTCTAGCGTTGTCAAACCACATCTAAAAAGGAAGGTAATTGGGAGGGTGGTAGAACGAGATAAGGAGAACAGACGGAGTGAGCTGACCGCAGTGAGAGAGAAACTGACAGACACGAGAAAAGATGAAGATGAATTAATACCCTCAATTTATTTAATCCATTGTGATGTTAGCAGTTGGTTGGATAAAAGAAGACACATGTTTGTTTTAACTCATGGCAAGAATTGACTTTGATCATTATTATTAGATCAAATAACAGGTGAAAGTGTTAATTTTAACAAGACCTAATGAACAATAATTTAACGGTTTGTTTGATGATTTCACCGAAACAAAATAACAAATTTGCACAATCAAGCCAGCATGTCGTTGTGGATACTGGATAGGTTTGATTTTTCATAAAATGCACCTGAAAAGAGACAATCTAAAAAATCAATTTGAGGAGGGACGTTTAATTGAGAAGGAGATACATGGGAAGAGATAGTGAGTGGACATGAACTGACCGCAAGACCATCTGGTCCTTGGCCGTCTTGATGGTGTGGATCTGTTGAGCAACAACAGACAAGACTTCGATGTCGATGCGGTTGAACTCGTCGAAGCAGCACCAGCTGCCCGACTGGGCGAGGCCCGAGAAGAACTTAGCCAGCATCTGGGGGCACAAGGTCAAAGGTCATCACAATACCGTTTGTCTGTCACCAAGCAGTGGTGTGCTAGTGGGCATTTTGGAATATGTTTAAAACAAATTTATTGAATAAATTTATGTGCGTGCATGCATGTGTAAGCTCATGCATGTGTTTGTGTAAATATAAACACATCCAGAAGTAGCTAAGATAGCAGGGTTGTTTCCCAGTTAGGCACAAATCACCCCCCAAATTCCCACCTTTTGTTTCATTTAAAATACAACATCCAAATCTACCTCCACAAAAGTCTCACATAATACATAACGTATGATGTGATATTCTTGCACTTGACCCGCAATGCCATAAAATGCATTTATAAGACTCGGCTGATAAAAGATTATTTATTAATTTGAAATTTAACGTTATCACTACAACATGGTGATGTGACTTTTCAGGGAGGAGAGGACCCACCTTAAAATCGAGTCCTTCAGAGCAGTTGAAAACGACACACTGCTTGCCCATTGCCTGAAAGAAAACAAGAAAACAAGGGTTAACTTCATGTTCCCATCATCTTCCTATCATGTTCCCATCATGCCCAATCTAGGGAAGCCACATACGTGCAAGTGCTGCCATTTAACAGCCAATATGGCGACAGAATGTTTTCAGATTCAGCCCGACATTTAACAGCCAATATGGCGACAGAATGTCTTCAGATTCAGCCCCACATTTGCGGAACAACCTTCCTCCTGAGATAAAGGCAATCTTGTCTCCACGCCTTTTATAGACCACCCTTTTTCATGTGCCATACACTGGTTAGCCACTTAGATTTATACATGTTTTAGCTAATTCGTTATTATTTATTTAACCAATTAATGTTTTGCATATATGTTATTATAACCTATGATATGTGTCATGTTTCACCTAATTTATTATCATTTACTTAATTTATTTATTTTAGCACCTATGTATTTTAAGCACCTCCTAGTGGACTTTGTCCAGATTTACGACACTATATAAATGTACTGATTATTATTTCTACCACATGACATACGTATTTTTACAGCGATACATCTTTCTAAAGTATTTTTTTAATCGGGTATGTCTTAAATAGTACACAAGACCTTCTGATAACTTTGATGTAAAAATATAATATTTTAGGTGGACATCTTACAACCACGTCTCTAACAGCAACAATCGCCCACCTTCGCGAGGTCTTTCACGGTCTCTGTCTTGCCGGTTCCAGCTGGTCCAGCGGGAGATCCCCCAAGGTGTAGATGGAGGGCGCCACACAGGGTGAGATAGCAGCGGTCAGTGAGGGGGGTGATGACCAGTCGGGGTGAACACCCCAGGTATTCATAGCCATAGTGGAAGGTCGCATTCGACTGCAGCACGTTGCAGTTGTTGGATTGCTCGTCCCACTCGTAACGCAGTTGTCTGCAGACAGAGGGCAGGGCAGTCTGTGAAACATGTTCAAAACATTCCCCAACACCCTCACTCCAACCCCCTCAATGTGGTAAAAATAGCAAAAGTTTAAATGAATATAAAACTGAAACCCCCAGATCCCTTAATAGAACAAGATGCTATTGATAAGCTCTTGAGACTTTTCAAAGCTCTCCACAAACCAAACACAAACTCGATTTATATGGATTTATGTGGAATTTCAAGTCAAAAACGCCATGTCTGATACAACCTCACTCCTCCCACCTGGTCCACTCAAAGTCGTCCTTCTGGGTGATCTTGTTCTCAATCATATCAAAGATGATGTCGCGGTTGTGCACGTCGATGGTGAGGAGAGCGTTAATGCTGAGTCTCTTGTACATGACCAGGTTGGAGGACATTAACCCCGCGAGCATGTTCAGCATCGCAACGACCTTGTCCCGCATCTCTATCAGTCTGGTGACCGGGTCAGGTCCCGAGAAACACGCAAGGACATCCTTGTTGAACATGATCTGACCCTGTGACCGACAGACAGACAGACAGACAGGTGACAACTGTCATCATGGAAATAGACACATGGGGGGCAATAACGATGCTAGGTTTAAGTTATGTGGCATGCAATTTATGTTATTACAGCGAAGTCTTGTTCCCGATGGTTTTCGCTGGATTAATGAAACATGTGGATTAGTGAATTATAGAACAGTGAAATAATTCACAGCATGTTGAGATTGTTCCCACAAAATCATGCAGATCACTGAAGAAAAACGGATTATCAAAAATGGATAAACGAGACATGACTGTACATAACAAATGGTAGCATGTTTCATGGAGAGATGCCGTAATGGTCAAGGAAATAACAATTATTAATATTTTCTCTGATTAATATTTTTGCAACTGCTAAAACAAAAAAATTAGATGCTTTCGGAAGATCTTGCGCATATCATACAAAGACTATGTTACTAACGATGTTGTCCGCAACAAGATCAAACAAGCCATCGGACCATATGACGACCTTCTTACAACAGTTAAGAAGCGTAAACTGAAGTGGTACGGTCATGTATCACGATCATCTGGCCTTGCAAAGACTATCTTGCAAGGTACCGTAAGAGGGGGGAGACAAAGAGGTAGACAGAAGAAGAGGTGGGAAGACAACATCAAAGAGTGGACAGGAATGGAGTTCGCTGACTCCCAGAGGGCTGTAGAGAACAGGGAAACGTGGAGTGAGCTGGTTAGAAAGTCATCAATGGTGCCCCAACGATCCTTACTGGTTATGGGTAAGTGAAGTGAAGAAGAAAACAAAAAATGAAGTGTTGGTTCTACGGCTAGATGAAATGAGAATAAATTAAATGAATAATAAATGAAATGAGAACAAGGTAAGACGATGCAACTATTTTGGTAATAATGAATAAAAGATAAATATCTGACTGACAACAGAAGAAATGAATGGGAACAAAGATTGGATTTACTAAGAAACTCTTGTTCCTGGAATGAAGCAAGGAATCACACGTTTGTTATTCACAAGGTCACGGAGACAAGGGCATCGTTGAGATACATACGACAGTGAGTATGACTTGACCAGGATGCTTGAGCACCCAGTTGTCCAGTCCAGTGCTTGACCAGTCCTGTAGTCCCAGCTTCAGGTGTCTACAATGACAACAACGAGATGACCATCATCGTCTGCATCAACTCACACATGTTTCTTGTGAAATGAATACTTCCCAGCACTACAAATATTGAATGGTTATAAAGATATTGAACGAACAAATATTGAATGGTTATAAAGACATCGAACGAACAAATATTGAATGGTTATAAAGATATTGAACGAACAAATATTGAATGGTTATAAAGATATCGAACGAACAAATATTGAATGGTTATAAAGATATCGAACAAACAAATATTGAATGGTTATAAAGATATCGAACGAACAAATATTGAATGGTTATAAAGATATCGAACGAACAAATATTGAATGGTTATAAAGATATTGAACGAACAAATATTGAATGGTTATAAAGATATTGAACGAACAAATATTGAATGGTTATAAAGATATTGAACGAACAAGAGGGCACAAAGTAGCTTTAGTAAAGAACAGTGTAAATTGGCTATAAGAAATTATTCATTATAAATTTGGGTAATAAATAATTAGAACAAATTACCTGATGATTGTGTAAATACCAGCAGTGGGAATGTGGTTAAAAAAAATTACAAATATCTATCTGACAGAGGAGACATAATTATATAGATTAATTTGTTTGCATTGTACTCTAATGGCTTCCTTGTCGACATGTAATCAAAGGAATAACTACACAGTGCTCTAAAATCAATTATAAATATAAAAATTTTGTATTTAAATAAGTTCTGTGTAATAAATGTGGCACACACTACAGACGTGCACTAAAATATTTCTGCATTGGAAGTACCAATGTCATGAACCTAGGCCTATATATATCTTAGGCTAAGCCTAAGATATATATAGGCCTACTTTACCACAACTTGTAATTAACACTACTCATTATCAAATGTAGGGTGTCATTGTTGCGTTGTCATTGACGACTGTACTTACTTCTTGACGATGTCAAACATTCCACTTTCCACACTTCCCAACCACTGTTCCACCGGCCCTCTCGCTCGCACGTTCCTACAACGCACACCCTCTTATTAGCCAGTTATTCGGTGAAATAATAATGAATACAAATATAGTTGCACAGTTTGATTATATCTGTTGCTAACTTTTATATGTTTATATGTAAACGTTTTAACAATAACAAGCACAGATAATACCATACCATGTAAAATTTTTTAATGAACTGCATTTATAACTGCAACATACACAATAACGTATTCATAACTTCCATGGAGTTCGTGATTACCAGGGTGTTCACAACTTACAGGGTATTCATGACTACCAAGGTATTCATGACTACCAGGATATTCGTGACTACCAAGGTATTCATGACTACCAGGGTATTCATAACTACCAG
Organism: Lamellibrachia satsuma; assembly: GCA_033239005.1. Taxonomy (NCBI): domain Eukaryota; kingdom Metazoa; phylum Annelida; class Polychaeta; order Sabellida; family Siboglinidae; genus Lamellibrachia; species Lamellibrachia satsuma. The sequence goes on from BSQZ01000104.1 coordinate 259,620, forward strand.
GGCATGTGTGGCTACCAGGACATATGTGACTACCAGGGTATTCGTGACTACCAGGGTATTCATGACTACCAAGGTTTTCGTGACTACCAGGGTATTCGTGACTACCAGGGTATTCATGACTACCAGGGTACTCGTGACTACTATTTTGACTATCAGGGTATTCATGACTACCAGGGTATTCGTGACTACCATGGTATTCATAACTACCAGGGTATTCATAACTACCAGGGTATTGATAATTACTAGGGTATTTATGACTAGCAGGGTGTGTGTGACTACCAGGGTATCCATAACTACCAGGGTATTCATAACCACCAGGGCATGTGTGGCTACCAGGACATATGTGACTACCAGGGTATTCATGACTACCAGGATATTCATGACTACCAAGGTATTCGTGATTACCAGGGTATTCGTGACTACCAGGGTATTTGTGACTACCAGGGTATTCGTGACTACTATTTTGACTATCAGGGTATTCATGACTACCAGGGTATTCGTGACTACCATGGTATTCGTAACTACCAGGGTATTCATAACTACCAGGGTACTGATAATTACCAGGGTATTTATGACTATCAGGGTGTGTGTGACTACCAGGGTATCCATAACTACCAAGGTATTCATAACTACCAGGGTATTCATAACTACCAGGGCATGTGTGGCTACCAGGACATATGTGACTACCAGGGTATTCATGACTACCAGGATATTCATAACTACCAAGGTATTCGTGACTACCAGGGTATTCGTGACTACTATTTTGACTATCAGGGTATTCATGACTACCAGGGTATTCGTGACTACCAGGGTATTCATAACTACCAGGGTATTCATAATTACCAGGGTATTTATGACTACTAGGGTGTGTGTGACTACCAGGGTATCCATAACTACCAGGGTATTCATAACTACCAGGGTATTCATAATTACCAGGGCATTTGTGACTACCACACTTTTCCTGACTATATTTACTGTCAACACTGACTCATATTGTGGAAAAACAAGATCATCTATATACTCCATTAATCATTAGATGTCGATGCATACTTTGGCATTGCAATAATCTCTCCTTCGGATGAAATCATCGTTTTTACAGTTGGTGGTTGTCGTGGCAACGTCTTGATCTCCATTGACTTTATGTTGCCAAAACATTTGTCCAGATGAGGCTGAAAAAGATATCCGCCATGCACCAAACGTAAGCCTACATTCATTCATATTAAAACTTACGGTCTCATGTATTCAGGTGCGACCAGTAAGCAGTAATAAAATAAAAGAATATTTGACAACTTACAACAACAGTGATATTGACAGCTTTTGTAATTTTTATTTCAATTGATGGATGGATGGATGGATGGATGGATGGGTGGGTGGGTGGGTGGGTGGGTGGGTAGATAGATGATGTTTAAGCGAACACATATTAAAAAATTCAATTACATTCATATTAGTCAATTTCCTTAAACTATTTATTAAATGGATAAAATATTCTGTTTAATGTTAACATGATGTATACTGTAGGAATATATTCTGAATTATCGTGTTGACTTAAAAAGCTTAAAATAATTAAATTTAATAAAATTCATAGGGGTTATGGGTAAACCCAAAAAAACTGCCACATGTGAATATGACTACAAAAACCCAACCAGTGTGAATCAGATGGGGGTGAGACCACTGTTTCAATTCCGGGTTAATGACATACGAATTGAATGCAGGTGATTTTGAAAGAGCCTCCACTTAAAAAAAAATTTTTTTTGCCTGTAAAAAATTTTTTAAAAGGGATATGGCCATATTTGAAGGCTCTGACACTTAGGCTGTGCCCAAATTAAAATGTCTAATGACTGACTGTCAACTAATGCATGTGTCAGTGACTGTAGGATCCCTTGCATATGAAGACATAATGTAATTGCTTTGGACACCATTTGATGGGGAGCACCTTGTGTGTTGACTTTCTGGAGATACAAATGACAGAAGTTTAAACATTTTTGTCCAGTGGGTTGGTGAAGTAATACATATTAACATGTTGATTTTCAGAATATTAAAAATAAAAAATTTGCGAACACCATTAAATTTTTTTAACATTGTTGCCAATAGGAAAATAATGGCCTGTCAACCCACATTACCCCAGACCCACCTGTACGGCGTCTGGGTTCTTTGACTGTGAGAGGATGTCGAGGAGTTCGTCGTTGCTGAGGAAGTAGAAGCGCGGGAACACCAGCCTCTTCGTCTCCAGATAGTCCTGCATACACCCCCACATCATGGTTAAAGGTCAAGGCATCACTTCTGCAGCTGACCACATTAATAAATAACTTTTTATAATTATTATATACTTATTATATTTATAAATAAATTTTTTACTTATGACATTTTATAAAAAAAATTACTTATTACATTTTATAAAGTATTTTTTGACTGATTATATTTTAGAAAATATTTTGAACAGATTATGTTATAAAATATTTTGAACAGATTATGTTATAAAATTTTTTAACTTATTATATTTTATCAAATATTTGTAACTGATACTATTTTATCAAATATTTGCTTAACCTAAACATATTTTGTTTCCACTTTAAATGACAATTTTAGCTTTCAAAATAACTATACCACATCACAGATAATTTGAATTTATTAATTTTGTCTACATAGATTTAACTAAAATATGGTACAGTTTTAATAATGGTGCCACCCACCTCAAGACACTTTTGTATCTTCTCGAGATTCGTGTTTGCGACCTGGAGCATCTCGAGCACACCGGACGCAGTCGCTGCCCGGAGCGCGTTCGGTTTGTCCTCCGTCTTACGCATGATCTCCTTCCATGCCTTGTCGACCCCGCCGAATAGCTTCGACTCAGTTGGCAGTTGTCTGTAATGCACCATTAAAGAGCCGTATAAGACCCACAGTTGTCTGTAACGCACCATTAAAGAGCCGTATAAGACCCACAGTTTAGAACTTATTTTTCCCCCCAGCTCCTCTTAACTATTATCCAACTTGAAATTATACATCCATTACTGAGATTTTCTAACCTTTTTACTGTTTGTATTGTATTAATCTCAGATGGCAGCTTGTGAGATTTGTAAACACATAGGATTCAGTAAAAAAAATTTACAATTGCAATGTTTTTTATTTATAAATTCAATATTGTAGTATACTGCAAAGTATTAAAACACATTAGGGGCCATCCACATAGTACGTCACGCTATTGTTGGATGTTTTTGAGACCCCCCACCCCCATATAGCATTTCGTCTTGCTTGCCCATAGACACCCCACCCCTCTAAGCGTGACGTACTTTATGGATGACCCTTTACAGTATGTAATTTATGGATGACCCCTTACAGTATCTACTTTATGGATGACCCCCTACGGTATGTACTTTATGGATGACCTCTTACAGTATGTACTTTATGGATGATCCCTTACAGTATGTACTTTATGGATGACCCCTTACAGTATGTACTTTATGGATGACCCCTTACAGTATGTACTTTATGGATTACCTCTTACAGAATGTACTTTATGGATGACCCCTTACAGTATGTACTTTATGGATGACCCCTTACAGTATGTACTTTATGGATTACCTCTTACAGAATGTACTTTATGGATGACCCCTTACAGTATGTACTTTATGGATGACCTCTTACAGTATGAACTTTATGGATGACCCCTTACAGTATGTACTTTATGGATGACCTCTTACAGTATGAACTTTATGGATGACCTCTTACAGTATGTACTTTATGGATGACCCCTTATAGTATGTACTTTATGGATGACCTCTTACAGTATGTACTTTATGGATGACCTCTTACAGTATGTACTTTATGGATTACCTCTTACAGTATGTACTTTATGGATGACCCCTTACAGTATGTACTTTATGGATGACCCCTTACAGTATGTTGCTACAAGTTGCAATATGTTGCAATGTGCACTCACTAACAGACATTAAAGACTTATAATCCTCTCCGAACTACTCGATTTAATAATAAAAATAATAATAATAATAGTAAACATTTCTTATTCACAATAAACCTTATAAAATATGCATCTTATCTTCTTAAGGGTGGTGAGTTTAAAACATAAATATGAAATAAATACAGTGCGTCTTAAGATTAAATAATAACAAATTAGAGTGTATTTTAAAATGTAGTACAGATCATTTGTTTAAAAAGATTCAAATAAGTTAAGTAAAATGTGTAGCCAAGTGATTTAAGAAATATATGGTTAAAATACATAATATCAACAAGTTAACTAAAATAATCCTGTTAAAATGTTTGTGGTCTCAAGCGGCACTGCTGTTTAATTAAAAATATTGTTCAGATAACATGTTTTAAAAGCACATATAGAGTACACACTCTTGCAGTGCTGGGCTGAGAGTTCCAGACCTTTATACCAGTAACAACTATGGAGTTCTTGAAGATGTTGGTCCACACTTTTGGTACGTAGAGAACTCCATCGGGCACCAAAGGTTCAGCGTCAAATCTGACTAACGTGTGTCTACTGTCTAGACTAGCCATGGAGTGACAGAACTGACCTCTGTATGTCCGGAGTACTGAAGATCTGCTCCAGGTAGAGCCAGTTCCTCTGGCAGATCATCCACTCGTCTAGTGTGCGACCAAACAATGCCAACTTCCTCTCCCAGTCTTCCACAATCCCCTGAAACCACGCATGGGTGTGTACATGTGCACGTGTGCATGCATGTGCATGCATAAGTTTGTTCATATGACGATGTGTGTGTGTCAGTGTGTATGCATGCATGTGGTCATGTGCATGGATGCAATAATTTTAATACTAACATCAATGCCATTACACTTATTTCTGCAAAGGAGCAAAGATTAAAATTACAAAATAAATTTAAAGCATCCATGACTATTTATTAACATCGCCACTGAATACAATTAAGACTGGCAACCTCAAACATTATAAAAATAAAATGACTACGGTAATGAATATGCAACAGTTTGCAATGATACAAACTGTCTAATGCTTCAAACAGTATCACCCCACCCAGGGTTGCTATTCACCCCATCCAGGGGTGCTATTCACTCCAACCAAGAGTGTTATTCACCCCATCCAGGGGTGTTGTTATTCCCATTCTGGGGTGATATCCACCCCATCGAGGTGTGCTATCCACCCCATGCAGAGGTGCTATCCAGCCCATCCAGGGCCCTCACCTTTATAGGTGTCACATATCGTGACCCTCTGATGGTTCCTATGGTGACCTGGCTCTCCTCAAGCTGGGTGAGAATATCGTCAGCGCCGGCGATGATCTGCACATTGCCGCTGCTGTGGGCGACCAATCGGAAGTCTGTGTTCTGCCAGACATCGATGACCTTCTGAAGCATCCGTTCGAGGGTCGCTTCGTTACTTGCCATAGTCGAGATGTCTTGAATCTTGTCTTTGTGCTTCGTCATCTGAAAACAGAAATGATGCACTTATTATTAACAACACATTTTTTATTACCCAAGGGAGTTAGTAATTTCATTAAATAAACATATCTAGTGGAGTTAGTCATTTTATTAAATAAATTTATCTAATGGAGTTAGTCAATTTATTAATAAACTCATTTAATGGAGTTAGTAATTTTATTAAACAAACAAATTGTTTATAACAACCCCATGCACACATGCACGCATGCACCCACACACGCACCCACACACGCACGCACACACGCACGCACACACACACACACATTTCAAGTAGTCATTGATATCTTTTCATTAACAGTTTTTGTGACACCCATTCACTACCGCTCATTCAGTCAGTTGCCACAGTGATGGTTATTACACTCACTACAACCTACAAAAGAACACATACGTTCATATCAAGCAGGTTTCCGAGAGTAAATGATTTGTCCCTGTCGATGGCACGGCCAATCAGTTTCTCTATCTCCTCCCAGTGTCGCGCCTTCAGGTACGGGTTGCGTAGGCTTATGATCCCTGGCATCACCTGCTTGAAACTCATCACCTTCTCATTCAGCCGCGGAACTACATCATTGCTGGGTAACCCTGGGTAGAATAAAAACAACAAAATCATTACATGGTAACCTAGGATAGAATATATTATTGCTTAGTAACCCTGGATAGAATGATGAAACAAAAACTTCATTACATGTACTTGGTAATCCTGTGGAAACCGATAGAAAAACAACTGCATTATTTCATAGACCTTGGTAACCCAAACTTCCCAACTTCCTTACTTGGTAACCCTAGGTAGGCCAAAAGAAAAACAATTTCATTAAAAATAATAATGATAAATAAATTAAATAAACTAAATAGCATGAATGAAATTAAATAAATACAATGAAATATATAAATAAAATATACAAATAAAATAATAAAATAAAATAAATAAATACAATAAATAACATAAAATAAACAGCTAAACAAAATAAAATTCAATAAATTATTAAATAAAATAATAAATAAGAACAGTATAATAAATATTTAGCCAGCCTCACTGACCTTTCTCGAGCATGTAGATGGTCTGACTGAAGCGGTTAACGTGCTTCTGAAGGTTCTCCACACTCAGTGAGTCGAAGGAACAGCTGAGCCAGTCAGCGGACAGCGTCTCCCACTCCTCCTGGGACTCCCACAGCAGGCGACGGAGGGTGAGGTCTCGCTCCAACTCTGACAGGTCAGCCCCTATCTCCTGAGCACTGCCCTCCTCTTGTCTCTCCATCATTGCGAACTCTCTGCGGAAGTGAGAAGTCAGGGTGTGATCATCAAGGTCATCTATTGCTCCCTCTCTCTCTATCTCTCCCTCTCTCCACCTCCCCATCTCTCCCCCCTCTCCATCTCTCTCTCTGTCCCTCTCTCCATCTCCATCTCTTCTCCCTCTCCATCTCTCCCTTTCTCCATCTCTCCCTCTCCCTATCTCCATATCTTCTCCCTCTCCATCTCTCCCTCTCTCCTTCTCTCCATTTCTTCTCCCTCTTGCCCTCTCTTCTCTCTCTATTCTCTTTCCATCTCTCCCTCTCTTCTCCCTCTCCCTCTCCCCCTCTCCTCTCTCCCTCTCTCCATCTCTCTCCTTGTCTTTACCCTCCATTATTTGTTCCTCTAAATTTAAATCTTTAAATTCCTTTGCTTTCCCAACTCCCTTTTCTTCTGTTCCATTGCCTCTCACTACATATCCCTACTTTCTTTATTCTTCCTACTTCCCAATAAAATATATAAACCTACCATAAACTGAGAAACAAATTAATCTGACTAACAATTTGAATATAGAACTAAACCTAAAATTCTTGACATGATCACAGAGACTTGTTTATTATGTTTTTAATGGCACTATCATGGGAGTTGTACGCCAAACACTTAAATACATTTTACCAACTTTGACAGAAACATTTATATTTATCTCCACTACACAAGAGTTGTATTAAAATGTTCTGATACTGAACCGATTCTGCACTCTAAATACATAAATATACTTTATCAACTTTGACAGGAAACACACATTTTATCTCCACTACACAAGAGCTACACCCCAAAGAGAATGGTTGCACTCACTCTGAGATGCCGCGTTTCATCTGACTACCAGTGCTACCAAAACGTTCCTGATAGTTGGCATAACTCTTGCCCTTTGTCAGTAGAACAGACACTTCCTCGATCAGCAGCTTGATCTTCTCGAGGGCAACAATCGCCATCGTGTCTCCGCTGAGCAGCATCGGGTCACTGACACGGTTCTTCATGTTGATGATGCTCAGCTTGATGTCTCGAATGAGTTTGTCAAGACTGTGGCTGAACTTGCGAATATTGTCTTCCTTCTTTGCCTCCGCGTACAAAATCACAGTCTGTGGACAACGTGATTATGATTTCAATTTGATAAATATAGCTTGCATTCATTATATGTATCTCAGAGAATTTGTGTTGGAAAACATGGCAAACTTCAACTGTTTCATTAAACAATTATTTTAAAGAATGCTTTCCAATTTAAAAAAACCAAACTTATTTTGAAACTTTAAATTGTAAAACTAAATACCTGTTTAAAAGAATTTGCTTAACTTGTGTAATTTACTACTTTGATGATAGGTTAAATTATATATATGTGTGACAGGTAACTGGCTACACTCATGAATAAAAACATTAATTAACACTAACTAATACGATATAAATTTATCAGGAATTTATGTCATTGAAGAGCACCTAAAAATTAGCATTGTTCATTTTGAAAACTAAATATTTCAGAGTTTGACACTCCTACAAAAGGCAATCTTTTCATTAAACTAAATGCAAGATGAGAGAGAGGTGACCTTGAGATGTTGGAAGCTGGGCGAGAGCGTCTGGTACAAAGCGTACTCCTCGGGGACAACCGGCAGATCAAAGTCCTTGGCGATCGTGTATAATTTAATGACGACATTGTACTCCTTGTTGAGAGCTGACATCTCTGAGCCAATCTTCCCCAGGAATGACAGATGGTCCACAAACTCTTCCACGGAATCCGGGTAATGATCCAGCTTCCGAGTGGCTCCCTGGTGAAACCAGAAAAACATTGTACATAATACTAAAATAGGAAGTTTAGGTCCCTCCTGCCTTATGGGGGGTCCTGGACCCCTCAGACCCCCCTCATTTCAAACACTGCATATAGTACATAATATTAAAACCATTTATAACATTACATACAACAACATATTACAGCATTAAATTGTATCCAAATAAATGAATAAATAAATAAAATTAGACTCAGACCTGTATTGCTATGATATATAAAAAGGTGTAGGCACAATTTTAAAGCAGAAATTACACTGTTAATATAAAATGTTCACTACTACTTTGTTATTTACAAGTAAAATGCAAACAATTAGCAAAAGAGATCACAATTACTTCAGGTGGTAAAATCCATAAGATATAACTAACTAGAATTAAGTCCCTAAAACTTTTTCTTAACATCAAGACAAGATTAATACGGACGGCTAATTGGGAGCCAACTGCGATGGGTGGGACATCTCTAGGGTGAGGAGAGATTGCCAAAGAGAATGTGAAAAACAGAAGAGCCTGGCAGTGGAAGAAGGTGAAGAGGAAGAGCAAGATGGTGATGGATGGATCACGTGAAGAAAGATCTAAGAAAGGCATGTGTAGAGAGGAGACGGAAGATGACAGAAGAGTGAGAGAGATGATGAGGATCTAGAGGAACAAGAATGACATTGGGAAAGTCTCATGGCCCCCATCCCGCATCAGAAGAAGGGAAAAATGGAAAACACATTTTACGTAACACATACTACAATTTAAATAACAAAATCCATACCAACAAGGATATCGTCATGGAAACAGTGGAAGATTCACCTTGATGATGGTGAGAAGGTCAAGGTTCTTCTTGAAGGCAATCTCAGGCAGCTTCTTTGAGAGGATGGTGACGATGTTCTCTGGGTACGGAAGACAGGTGTCACAGAACTCCTGTGTGTGCACCTGCATCAACCCGACACGCTTCACCCGCCGCATCGCCTTCATCTCCTTCACCTGTCGGAAATTCAATTAAATAACGTTATTCCAAACACAACAGTGCACACACATACATACACATGAGAATATGATGTCCACACATTATTGTTAAGCATATATATATATATATATATATATATATATATATATATATATATATATATTTTTAATTACACATAATTGCATGCTACAGCATACAATTTACACAATTGTTTCTGTCAAATATTCAGATATAGTAGCTAGTTCCAGTGTTTACATATTCTGGATGAACATCACAAGCAGGTTGTCAATATATCCATTATGATAAAAAAAAAACATATTCAACCTATTAAGTCTACATGTCCAAATTAGCATACACCCCATTTTTTTAAACAGATGGATCTATAATTATTGTAATTTGACTAGTTTGGAATAACTGAAAAGTCCCACCATCTGGTGTTAAACAGTTGGCACCACTTTTCAGTTGTTTTACACAAATGACACCACAAGTGTTAAACAGTTACCTTATTGTCAACATTGAAACAAATGTTGTACATCAAACAGAGTGCTTAAGAAACAGGAACTTTCATATTCAGATAAACTAAGAAACAGTTTGAAAATATTATGATATGCAATGTATAATCTATTTATATATATTTATATCTTTATATTATAGCAGATTTCTTCTAGTTCCACCATAATTGTACAGAATACATTGCCAAACTATGTGTATGGAACAGTGTGAGCTTCAGGTAAACATCCAGATATGTCAACATGTGGACAAGGTAGTGATAAGTACAGTTAGATCTCTCATGTGACTCTTCATGGATAAACAATGGCTTACTGCTGTGAGATGTCTCAACCATTTCTTTTAACTCATTCACTCAGTTATATTTAACAATATTGCTATCCAAGGCAAAGGCCCAGATGGCAAGTGGATAAGGAAGTCATTGGCTTATCAAGAGTTTTTCATCTATGTGTAACCCGCCCTCCTGAGATATGTGTCAACCTTGTTTTTAAACATATTCATGCTGCTAGTATTTACACAATCCGTGGATCATTTGTTCCATTTATTTATTGTTCTCTGTGACAACGAGTACTTCCTGATATCCAATCAACACGGATCATTTACTAATGTTACTTCATGTTATCTAGTTCTATTATCTTTCTTGAGTGAAAAAAATTATATCAATATTTTCATACCCATTCAATATCTTAAAAACTTCAATTTGATCTCATCTTAACATTCTTCATAACTAAGGTCTCTCAGTTATGGAATCATTTTAGTTGCTATCTGTGTATCTATATCCTTCATATGATCTGGTCTCCAAGCTTCTATAAAGCATTCTAAATGAGGCCTAACTATTGCTTTATACAAACATATATTTACCTATAAGACAGCTGTGTATGTTGCAAGCGTCTAGCTTTTGTATAGTAGTTTTAATAAAGCTGAATACTCCAAATGGACCATGAGATGAAATATGTTCATATAACAATGGTGACTTTCAATGTGCTATGATGCAAATCATGAATGTTTCTTGATCATGATAAGTTAAATATTTGAGATGTGATAACTGCCGTTCGCTCAGTACAAGCCAAGTTGTCTTGACATTGCCATACATCTCCATGTGGTGCCGGAGTTGGGCAGTAAAACAAAAATCCATATTTGTGTGGTCTACATACCTGCTCTGTCTGTATGGTGAGGACATGATGGAACTCATCCGTAGACCAGTGCTTCTTCGACATTGAAGTCTCCACGTCAATCTTGCTCGCCTGGTCGACCATCTTACAGTACTGGTTAAACTCCTGCAGGCAAAACACAGACATAAGATAATATGTAATTTTGCAATATACAATGCAATAGAACAGTTTAATAAAACTTTTTTAATATTTTGCTGATCTCTTCCTTCTACACCAATTCTGTCAAGAATATTTCCATGCGTTTATGTGTAATCTGCATATGGACACATAGGTGTAACTAGAACTAAGAATATATTATTAAATGTTGCTGCATTTTTAATGCATTGAAAATAATTGTACCAGAAGATGCTATCTTTACTTTGATTTCCATTTCAATATTCAATACCAGCGTCTGGTGCAAGACTTTCATAAAAAGCATCACATGATGTTAAATAATTAGGTTGAGTTCCACAGATAATAGTTGGCTTGGCTTGTGATACAAACTTTCCCGGCTTGCCACAAAAACATCTCCGAAAATTCAATGGCAGCTTTCATTTTCTTAGAAAAATACAAGTTCTAACTACAGTGGATTATCATTAGATAAGAAAAAACGTAATTGTTCATCAGATGATTTTAAGAGACACCATGCATCCTACAGATATTTCTATGGTTTCCATTGAAAAATGGTTGAAGATCATCCACATGCATTGACAATTTAACGAGGGCAATTACCCCTTAATCAGTCAATTCAATTAAAACTGACTAAATATTCTAAGATCATGCACGCATGGATGCACGCACGCACACATGCACACACACACACACACACACAATTCCTGTTTCCTGCAAGTGCTGTCTGCGGTCAGACCTGGGCATACTCCATGACCATGTCGATAGAGTTGTTGATGCACTGGGTCAGTTCAGAGATGACCAGCTGGTATTCCTCGTCACCACCAAACAGTTGGTCAGTGTCTGGCCAAGGGACCATCTCCTCATCTTCCTCTACCTCCTCATCACAGTTCAGTTTGAGACCAAACTTGGGCGGGGAGTAGAAAACAGTAAGGCGGGGCTCGGCCAACATCGACACCATCTGGGCTGAACACATGAACACATGGGGAGTGAGAACACACAAACACATGGTCAGTGAGAACACATATTCACTGAGAACACAAACCCACACACACCATATGATCAATGAACACACAAACACACAAATACATATACACACAGATATTGAGAACACAGAAAAAACATTGATATTGTGAACAGACAAACACATGGGAATTGAGAACACACAAACAAACATATGTTGAGAACACACAAACACATGGTTAACGAGAACACACAAACACACGCAAACCGAGAAAAAAAACACATGGTTATTGATAAAACACACACAAAGATAATGAGAACAAACACACAAACACATGGATAATGAGACATACAAATGAACAGTCAATGAAAACACTTATTCAATGAGAATACACAAACACATGGCATTGAGAACACACAAACACCGATAACGAGAACACACAAACACACAGTCAATTGAAAGACACACATCCACTGAGAACACAGGCAAGACAAGACTTACAAACAGTTTTCTCAAATAGTTCTATGGTGTTCCTGAACCCCGTCCTCATCTGGTCCTCTGTGGGAGACAGGACGACAGTGGATGTCGCGATGCTAGGAAGACTAGACTTGCGGGATGCAAGCAATTCACTGGGCCTTACAACAAAAAGTTGCTGAGAGTATTCAACTGTTTGAACTACATTCTATATTGATACTAATAACATTTACACACAAGTGCATTTTCATAACATCATGAACAAAACATAAACAACAGATGTGCAAATATTTAACAAATAAGATAATGCTGCAGGGAAATGAACAATATTAGTATAATAGCAATACTTTCTATAATTACTAAACTTGGTATGTCATAATGGAACGACACAATAGTATTTGTATATTTTCAACATACAACTGTATATATTAATAATAATAATAATAATAGTATAATAGTAATAACAGTATAATAGTAATAATAGTATAATAGTAATAATAGTACTACCGGTAGTCACAATAATAAGTGCATGTATTTAGTGTCGTAAATCTGGATAAAATATATTCAGAGGCACTTAAAATATGTGCCTAAAATAATTAGTTAAATAAATGATAATAAATTAGTTAAAGCATGATGCACATTATACATATATATATATATATATATATATATATATATATATATATACATAGTAAAATATATACATAATAAAATATGCACAATAATAAATTAGTCAAAACGCCACCTGGAGGCGACTTCTCCAGAGGTGAAACGATTGTATCCCTGGCCGCCCTCTTGTTCCATGTCATCCGATGATTCGTTTGAGCCTTCCTCATCTTCTCCGTCAGAGTCGGCACTCTCTGAAAGTTTCCCAGACAAAAGTAAAATGATGCATAGAACACTTGGACTTTACAACACAGAGAAGCTACATCTGCCCATTTGGCTGAGAGATCTCCAGAGTCAAGATTTCAAATTCAAAATCAACTACACAAATCTCCTGATCTCAGAAAATAGTTTCATATGTCATAAATAAATTTATGTGACAGCAGCGCATAAAGGATTTTATGCGGGATAACAAGGCAATGAAAGTGGTTCGAGATTAGACCAATCCTGGTATCAAGGGTATTAAGCAGTCGCATGACCTAGATCCTGCCTCACTCAATTTCTAAGCTAGCTTGTGCTGTTGTGAGACTTTTGCTCTGCAAATATTCAAAATTTCCATTGTTACTTGTTTAATCGTTAACTACTGCTAAATGGTTGGTTTTATGCAAGACCAGTTTTGCTGGTCAGTTCATTGTTACGTGATCTTATCAGGAGTTTTCCGATGCCAGACAACCGCCATTTTGTGAACTTCAACCAGTGGGCTGAGAAATGTAATCGTTGTTTCTGCATATTCGTGGCAGGTGCAATACAGGACAGTTAAGCAGATGTGAGTCGGATTGCACTCTTATTGTGACGATGGTTGCTAAACCTTTGGATTAGTTCTGGGAGACAGTCACATGTACGGGTTGGAGTGTTTTGTCACCTTGACCGAGGTAGGTTTTGTGCCAGAGTCTATCCACGAGGGTTTGGATTGCCGGATCGCCTTCAAGACAAGGGTTATCGGAGCGGTACCATTGCGTTGAGATCTTTCGTCGTGATGGAGTTCATTTCAATGCTCATGAGAAATTTCAAACTGTGGATGAGTTTGAAAGGTAGCTGTTTCAGGGCTATGAAGCGGGTACAGAAGCTGTTGTTACGTCTTTGGGAGAGGGTGTTGCCATATAAGCCTATAGGTGGGTGTAGGCTTTGGAATGGCTTTGTACATGGTGAGAGTCTGAACATCAACCAACCTGATTTGCGATGGGCTAAATGAATTAAGGAGGGAGTTTTAACAATTATTCCTCACCGTACTCCGGTTCGATGAAAGTGACAGCCTTCTTCGTGTCATCTGTAGAACTGACAGCGCCCCCTAGAGACGAAACCTTTTCGATGCTAATTTTTGGGGTGACCGCCAAGTTGATCCGGCTGTGATGCGAGTGGCGATGTTTGACCTCAACGATTTTGGGCAAGGTGAGCACGAGTTGGATGGAAATGATGGGCTCCGGGATGCTGATGACCTTGCGGGCCAGGTTAATCTCGTCCAACACCTATGAGGAAAAGCAGCACTGATGTGTGAGGATACATTCCACATTCGTACAAAACCACATCCCACATAAAAACACAACTACATGAATACACAACCACATGAACACAACCACATGAACATATAACTGCATGAACAAACAACTGCATGAACACACAACCACATAAACACAAAAACACATTCCACATGAACCAACAACCACATTCCACATTCATGCACCACATTCCACATTCATGTATAACATTCCACATGAACATATAACCACATTCATGTACAACCACATTCCACATCAACATGCATGCACAACCACATGAACACATAGTCACATGCACATAGCCACATGAACACAGTCATATTCCACATGAACACACAGCCACAGTCCACATCAACACACAACCACATGAACGCATAGTCACATGAACACACAACCACAATCCACACAACCACATTCTGCATGAACACACAACCATATTGCACATTCATGCACCACATTCTATGCACATCCACATTCCATATGAACACAGTCACATTCCACATGAACATACATCAACATTTCATGTGAACACACAACATTCCAAATGAACACACAATAACATTCCACATGAACACACAACCACATCCACACACAACCACAGTACACATTCATGCACTACATTCCACATGAACACACAATCACATCCATGCACAACCACATTCCACATGAACACAGCCACATTCCACATGAACACACAATCACATCCATGCACAACCACAGTACACATTCATGCACAACATTCCACATGAACACAATCACATCCATGCACAACCACAGTACACATTCATGCACCACATGAACACACGATCACATCCATGTACAACCATAGTACACATTCATGCACCACATTCCACATGAACACACAATCACATCCACGCACAACCACATTCCACATGAACACAGCCACATTCCACGGGAACACATTCCATATGAATGCTACACAACTAGAATATTTGCACCTTTAAAGGAATATATAAAACAGGGATCATATAAAAAATCTAAGGCCATAACAAACAGCAGGGGGCATGTAAAATTGGGGACAAGCTCAACACATGTCAAACAAACAGGGATATACAATAACACGGAACAAATCAAACAACAAAAAACTGATACACCACAGCAATATTTCCATCTAAATTATCCAAAATTAGAATCTCGAATGACTAGACATTACAGACTCACAGGTATTTTGTATTTAACTTTTTTTTAAGAAGACTGTATTCGTACTTAATGTTTGTATTTGGTGTATTTGGTCAATGAATTGTCGAATACAGCAACTTAGTGTATTTGACCTGTTTGAACATGCACATCAATAATATTAAATAATTGTAAAAGCACACCTACCTAACCTTAACCAACTGTTCACCAATAATACTTTATTAAACATACAAAATTAAAAGAACAGAACCCTTCTGACATTGCATAGTTGAATTTAACACAATGTATTTGAAATTTTAGTAGAGCATATTAATATTTTAATGGGGTAATGTTTGTACCTTTTTTTAATAGAGGGTATTTGTATTTGAAATTTATTGTACCCCCAACTCTGACCCAACTCACCTCATCTATGTCGACTGACCCACGAACAGACTCTATTTTACTGAAGTCAAACTCGGGTGGTACGTAAGAAGATCGTTCTTTCTTAGCATCTTCCTTGTGTATGCGTGGCCCATTTGACCGACTGCGCTGGGCTAATGACGATGACATGCTCGACGTCATGGAACTAAAACAAGAATGCAGACTTTATTAACACAAATTATACTATTTAATATATTATATATACACTTTGCTTAATTACTTATTATTATTTATATATATTTATTTATTTAATTATTTAGTAATCATTATTTTGTTATTATTTCATTACTATATTGTGCTATATTTATTCTTAAATGATTATTATTAGCAGTAATATTTTAATACATTAATTTGCTAATTTAACAGTTTTAAATCATGTTATTAATTTGGAATGTGCTGTGAATCGTTAACCTAACAATCTTGGATCTGATGCTATATCCAAAAAATATATTATTACTATAAATAATTATTTTCACTTGTTCGCTGGACCCAGCTGATTGGCTGTGACATTGCAGTCTCATTCATCAATTCATTCATTCCCTGCCACCTTTCATCATGAACTGGCGACAGGATTCAAGAAAGTGACTTTCGTCCTTCCTTTCCACGCCATTATTAACAGAGTTAGGCTTTGATTGGCCAGTAATTGGAGAAAGGGGCAGAGAAGCCAATCAGAAGGGTTCTCTCTTCCCATGTTTGTGCTCATTGTCTTGTCATTGTCTTGTCATTGTCTTGTCATTGTCTTGTCATTGTCTTGTCATTGTCTTGTCATGATCTCAGACAGATAAGTCATAGTATATATATATATAATATAATTGACAATGATCGATCACATAATATTGTGATCAATTCCTTGATCGGAAGCATAAACCAATCAATCATCGACTAATGCAAATAGCACTAATCAATATGACTCATGTTTAGCCATAGTGTTACCCACTAGGTGCCCTGTTTGCTTCCCGTCCGTCTCCCGGGCATTGGGCTGAAGTTAACCGCCTTCCGGGACGTGAACGACTCCGCCGAACTGGTAGAGTCCTCATCAGAATCCTAGAGATGCAACAAAGCACAAAGTAGCTGGCTCAAGCCGAGCACCTGCTATACATGTCACCTGCTATACATGTCAGTGTCACAGACAAACTAATGACACTGACTTTGTAGGAAAGATGGAGAAACAATGACAATGTATTATTATGTAAAATATTATATTTTTGTCTCAACTTCTTCTCTTTTCTTTTCAAATAGCCCCCATCTCACTTTTCCATATCTCCATATTTCTCTTCCGTCCCTCTCACTTATCTATTCCTCATTCCCTTGCACCCATCTATCCTGCTCTCCAATTTATCCACCTTTTATTCCAGGCTCTCTTTTGCCTATCTTTCAATCTCTCCTTGCTCCCATTTCTCCACCACCCACTTCCTTCCCCTCCCTACCCTTCCCCCACCACTAATTTCCCCTCCCTTTCCTTCATCCACATTCCATCTCCCTTCCTATCCTTACCTGCACCTTTCACGCTGCAGCTAATTTTTACCCACCCATATCTTCCCTTCCATCTTCTTCCCCAGACATGCACCCTATTTCCCTCTCCACTAGCTCCTTCCCTCCACTTCCTCTACCTACCACTTTCCCTTCCTCCAGTTCCCTTATCTTCCCCCTCTCCCTCTCCCTCCCCATCTCCTTCCCTCCACCCAATCTCCCTACGCACTAACCTCATCCAGCGACAAGCCAACCGTGAACGAATTATTGACAAATGTCAGCAGCCTGCTGGTTGCCGTGACAACTAGTCTCCTTAGCAACTCGAGCATGAGGTAGTCAACGAGCTTGAGGAAGTACGACAACCGTCGCAAGATCTTCCGCCACTCAGTGATCTGTGCGTAGGTTGGCTTCTCGACTGTAAGAGGATGGTCTCTAATGGTCATTGGCAATATCTTACAATGATGGAGAGCAAACAGGTTTTGTTCTTTTTAATTTGATTAATGATGAAAATATAGAAGTTTGAAGAACTGCACTAATTAATTATGTAAAGAAATTTAGCACAATTAATTATATAACACGTATACAGACATATTTTTTAAGCAGAAGATGGTGTTCTGCATTATTTATAAAAAGGGTAAATGAAATATTCACTTGCCCTGGCTTAAAACTGTACCCTCAACTGATTTAGCCTATGGTGAATCCGGTTCATCGATGTCCTAATGTGTAACGTGTGAATAGTTTAAGTAATATCTGCAGTCAGTTTAATTAAAAAGTGCATATTTTAAATCATCGAAAGAATCGACTTTAGTGGATATCCAAAACAGTAAACACTTTATGGGGTCAAGGCTGATCATGGGCGTGACTTCCATCCTCTCGCCGATCACATTATAAAGTCATGAGATTTCACCACGGGAGAAATTCATGAGTTTTCAGCGTTTCCATTTTTACGTCAATATGCAGAATTAATTAAATAGTTTGTCTGACGATTTCACAAAAACTACATACAAAAGTTGCACAAATAAGCTAGCATGTTGTAGTGGATACTATTTAATGTTGCAGTGGATACTATTTAATGTTGTAGTGGATACTATTTAACGTTGCAGTGGATACTATTTAATGTTGTAGTGGATACTATTTAATGTTGCAGTGGATACTATTTAATGTTGCAGTGGATACTATTTAATGTTGCAGTGGATACTATTTAATGTTGCAGTGGATACTATTTAATGTTGCAGTGGATACTATTTAATGTTGCAGTGGATACTATTTTATGTTGCAGTGGATACTATTTAATGTTGCAGTGGATACTATTTTATGTTGCAGTGGATACTATTTTATGTTGTAGTGGATACTATTTAATGAATCTGAAAGGAGATGAGCAAAAAAATCAAATGGATGAGGCACATTTAAGAAAAGGTGGGAAAAACAGTTTTAAAATAACACATTTCTTAAAATATGAGATATAGTTCAAGTAGCTAACTTAAAACATTTATTTTACAACAGTAATATTCATTAATGCTACTGAAGTGTTGTAGAATGAGATTGTTGACTTACCAAACTTTTGTTCAGCCTTATAGACAGGGATCTTTCCGTATTTGGAGTTTATCATGTAGAGGACTTCCGGGGGTTTCTTCTTCTCGGATGCCTTCTTAACTTCCTCCACCTGCGGGGTCTCTTTCTCTTCCGTCTCGGGATGAATACCTTCAGTCACCCCTTCCAGTTCTGCCACCGTCTACAAGTAATAGCATAAGTCTACAAGTGAGAGTTTGTAAGTCTACAAGCAAGCTTTAACATGATTTAACAAGATTGCCATCCAAGGCAAAGGCCCAGATGACAAGAAACAGGAAACCCATTGGTTCATCAAAACAAATTTCATCTATATAGTATAAGGCAACAAGTGATAACACAAACCCACAAGTGATAACTCAAGTCCACAAGTGATAGCACAAGCCCACAAGCGATAGCACCAGTCCACAAGTAATAGCACAAGTCCACAAGCGATAGCACAAGTCCACAAGTGATAGCACAAGTCCACATGCGATAGCACAAGTCCACAAGCGATAGCACAAGTCCACAAGGGATAGCATCAGTCCACAAGCGATAGTACAAGTCTACAAGCAATAGTATCAGTTGACACATGATAGCATCAGTCTACAAAATTTAATGATAGCATCAATCTATAAGCAATAGTATCAATCTACAAGCGATAGTTTCAGTCTACATGTGATAGCATCAGTCTACAAACAATAGTATCAGTCTACAAGTGATAGTATTAGTCTACAAGTCATAGCATCTGTCTACAAGTCAAAGTATCAGTCCTTGGTGATTAAACTGTATCATTTCATTAAAGAAGTATATCGCTCAGAAATACGCAGTCCATTCCTTCTTTGTTGAATAACAGTCCAGGGGACCTAGGCAGTAAGGTGAAACCATACTTTATAAGAAGACCTTTCTATGAAAATGTCCACTTTTACAACCTTTTCAAGGCATATACAAATGCAATACGTGCATGTCTTCTGATGTCCCACACCACATATTGGGTCTTTGTATTCTGTGAATTTTTAGACCATCCCTTACCACACAGGCTTGCCAGACGATGTCGACGACCCTGTCTCGTAGCTCGTTCAGTTGCTTCAGTGCAGCCTCGCTCTGCAGCTGCTGGGTGTCCAAGAACTCATCCAAGGTCAAGGTCATGGAACTGTCGAGCTTGATTAATGAGATCGCGGCATCTCCTTCACCAAGTCCGTCGCTGCTGCTAGAGGCCGCTTCACACAGAGAGCGTATGTGGAGGAGGCAACCAAGCAGCACCTCGTTGCTTTTAAACAGCGTACGATGCAACACAACTCTGCGTAAACAACAATAAGTATATTTTGATTTGTAAACACAGAGGTAGAATATTACCTGTAAGTACATAAACAATCATAAAACATTAAATACAATAAAATAAAGAGCATTAAATCGCATATAAATAAATGAATGGATGAATAAATAAAATTAGGCACGGATCTGTATAGTTATATATAAAAAGGTGTAGGTGCAATTTTAAAAGACAAATTATTATATGATAGATGATGCACCGCATTTACAAAACCTGTGCATCATGAAACTAGGGATTATGTTGTAAAATGATTATATTTTGCAGAACAGGCGAAACCAGCAAACATCTAAACTGAGCACCGAGTGCACTTTGAAACAGCTAGTAAACTCGCAAATTACTTAAATAATACATAAATATATTACTTCTTACATGTTCCTTACAAATCATACTAGCGGTAACAAAAAAATTAATACTAATAATATGGTGCCGATATCCTCAGGAACCTGAGCTTAGAGGCGCAACAAAACAGAATCATTAAGCATAATCATGAATAGGGATGGGCAAAAGTCATCAGAACATAGAACAACCGAAGATTTATGATGAAAATGCAATTAGGAATAAATGTCTTGAGTTGTTTTAGAAGATAGCTATAGTTTCAGATGTTTTCAAAGAGATGACATCAAACATCAAAGATTCAGAAGTTTTTTCCATTTACCTGGAGTCTGTATTTTTATGCCTTCTTGTGTTGTTTTTCCACATCGTAAACGATTTCCAAAGTCTAAAAAACAGTGTTAATATAAATTGTTTCCAAATCTGAAAAATAGGATTAACATAACATGTCATAAATTAGTCATAACATCACATAATTAGGCCACAGCAAGATAGTCTTCTGCAACAGGTCCATAGGACAGACATACTGAAAGATAAATGGAAAATCTACAGCGTTGTTTTGAGCGCAAAAAGTGCAACATATGCCATGAAGATATCTCACACACGATAACATAATCATTATTGTCTTTCATAAATCGGTGACAAATGTTATATTACTTATATTTTTATTTAACCATATTTAACAGGGTTAAGGGAGGAAACAGCTGAAAAACAAGATGAAAACAAAGAGCCATAGAGAGAAAAATAACATCGAGCTAACATCCCACATAACATCATCAGAAGAAGAACAAAAGTAAGAGGCACAATAAGAATATCATATGATGGAAAGGTTAAAGGTCGATTAAAGTCTACTTACCTGAACCTAGAGAAGACAGGAAGGACAAAGATCTTGTTAAAGAGCCTGCGTTCCCACAGCCACTGCATCACTGGTGTAGTCACAGCCTCCCCACCGTGCGCCGGACCCTGGCGTAACTGTTTGGGTGACATGGAAACAGTACACTATTAATTTCCCCATTGAAACCCAAACGTGCTTCACCCAACTCCACACAGTGCGAAGTTACAAATGTTTTCATGAAAACCATACACACTGTTTTATCTTCTTGTCATGACCTACAGTAGTGTCTTCGTCAAATCCTGAGAAAACCAACATTGAGGATACTCCCGTCATTTGTTACAAATAAACTGGATTCTACCTTTGTACACAGGGATCCTTCCATAACTGACATGTGCAGAGGCTGCCAATCAGCAATTATAAAATTTCATTTGTGCACAGCACATGTGTTTCTAAGGTACTCACTCGCACTTTATTTGTCTACCATTAACCTGAAGTAAAATAATTCATCGTTGTTAATGTACATCAGTAGACATATTATCCAAACTAATAAAAAAGTTAAATGTTTAATGTAGATGTAATGTAGTTCAGCAACTACATAACAGTAAAGATACAACAGTAAAGATACAACAGTAAAGATACAACAGTAAAGATACAACAGTAAAGATACAACAGTAAAGATACAACAGTAAAGATACAACAGTAAAGATACATCAGTAAAGATACAACAGTAAATATACAACAGTAAAGATACAACAGTAAAGATACAACAGTAAAGATACAACAGTAAAGATACAACACGACAGTAAAAACAACATAGTAATCCTTTTTTGCAGACAACAAATCAGCCACATTGTAAGGATTGCCTGTATGCAATACAAATTTTGGGGATTTGAAAAACTATACAGATTTATTTCAAACGGAATATTCCTGATAAAGTACATTTTTTCTTATGTTTATCAGACAAGTATAAAATCGAATGACAAACTTATAGCAGTTGAAATGTCTGGCAAAAACCTAGCAGATTTCATTTGATGCCGTATATTTTGCAGCCTCATAGATGGCAGCACTTTTGATGCAAGGCAGAATTCCGACGAAACTATGCAGATTTCATTTGAAGTTAGTATATTCTGTAGCCTCATGTATGGCGACTCTTTTGATGCAAGGCAGATTTCTGATGAAACCTAGCAGATTTAATTATTATGATGTAAGTATCTTGTAGCCTTATAGATGGCAACATGCAATCGGAATTGGAATTCTGTAGACAAATTAATCAATAAAAATGCATATGGATATATATATATTTAAACTATAAAAATGTGGCAGCCTAGGAAATTTTCTCTCGCCTCACCTGTGTTATGTTTGAGGCACTCGCTGTGTAGTAGATATGGAAGTTGCGTGCCTCATTAGCTGACACGACCTCCAGTTCGTATGGGTTGGAGCGTGTAACCATTGGTCCTCGATGCTTCGGCAGAAGGTACACAAAGTAGCCATTGTCTGGCTGAGCATTTATTGCTGCCTGAAACAACACAGAAACAATCAAACTGTGCCAGTATGAAGCATTATGAAATAGTGTGCTTCTAAAATGGAATTAAATTTACAGCTTCTGCACATTCGGTGCCACAGCTTAGAACTATGCAGTGTTGGGTTGAGAATGACTGTATCAGTTTTCCAGTGTATGTGATCACAATATCCATGCCTAACGATAATTCGCAGTAGTTTCTTAATTTAATGTTAACTCCTGTTCGACAAAAAATCTCTGCAAAAATGGCCCTGCTCTATATACTTAGTCATAAAGCTATTTACACTTTTGCAAGATGTCAGATCTCATGATCAAGGTTAATTCTTTGAATAAGGTTAACAAAAGTAAGCAGTCTTTTATTAAACCAACTGGGCATAACTATTAACACACTATAGATATGAACATCAACAAACCTGATTCACAATGTGCTAAATCAGTGGAGGGAGTTTCAAATGTAAACATAACATTCCAGGATGTGCATGAAACATCGACTCATCGAGAGAGCAGAACAGACTAAGTGGGGTGCCCCCAAACCCGTAATACAAGGGACTAGGAGGAAGGAGAAGAGAAATACCTCCATGTTTTTCTTGGGGTCAGGCATGTCCTTTAGCGTGATCATAGAAGCGCGACCAGCTGCGCCCATGTCCGGCAGGTCAGTTGACCATCCTAGTTTACTGCGCATCTTAGTGAGCACCTCGAGAAAGTTTCGGTTGTTCGGCACTAAAAATTACGCACTTCATTCAAATTCATTGGTTTTGATATCATCCCTTATATAAGCTTTAAAGAGACAGTGAGAAGGGCACTGTTCTTGTTGTTGTTGTTGTGGAGTGTTTTACTCTTGATTCTAATAAGCTTTACTGTGGACTATGATGAATGGATCACTGACTTTAAAAATAAAAATAGCAAGCTGATCATTATTACATAATTATAGAAAATAATGTTACTATGAAATATAGTCAAGTAACTAGAGACATAATGCCTGCAGGTATATCAAATTAAAAAATGCTTCATACTTTACACAAATAGATGCAACTAAATATACACTTACAATAATATATAATTATTGTCGCTATAATAAATTATAACACAAATAATAACATTTATACCCTGCTGATGTTTAATGGCAGAACCCTGAGCTCGTTTGCTACAGGAACACACAAAGAGTGATTGTTGGTAAAGGTCATTAATTGTACCAAAAGAAAATAATATGAATCAATGAAAAGTATCTTGGCAGCTAGCACAAACATACTCATCAAGAACAATACTATAAAATACAATACATGTATATCAAATGAGATATCGCTTAGTTGCCAATACAAAGTTGCTCATTGAGAAACAATTATTAAATGACAGAAGTAGAAAAGGTGGGGCGGTCCTTTGTCCCACCAGGCCTCCAGTAATAGAAGCCCAACCCCCACCCCTGGGCTTTCGTAATAATGACATTATGATATTAAAATGAACCATTAATTACAACATTAACTAATAACAGCTAAACAGTTCTTGTTTAAAAAAAATTTACTTTATGAAAAAAAAAAAAGTTAAAAATAAGATAAATGTAAACAAAGCCTTTAAGAGAAAAAATGCCTACCCGAATCATCGTAGGTGCTTTTTCTTGTCATCCTCATCCCTGCTTTGCGGATACTATAGGGACTCGTTGGGCCTTTCCCTGGACTACCCTTCCCACTTCGCTTATGATCCCTGTTAGCGGGAGAGGGATCAGAGAGGGAAGGGTAGAACATGGTGGGGCTGGTGGAGAAAGGGTTGGCAGCATCCGAGGATGACTGGGCGGCCATCACCGACTCATTGACCGGCTCCTGAAAGCTGATTCCCTTCTTGTCTGATGGCAGCAGGTCATCAATCAGCATCTCTGTTGGCTCTGCATCAGGAGAGACACACACAAACTCATTACCTGTACACTGCTATTGGTTTTACCTGTACGCTGCTATTGGTTTTACCTGTACACTGGTATTGGTTTTACCTGTACACTGCTATTGGGTTTACCTGTACACTGCTATTGGTTTTAGCTGTACACTGCTACTGGTTTTACCTGTACGCTGCTATTGGTTTACCTGTACGCTGCTATTGGTTTTACATGTACGCTGCTATTGGTTTTACATGTACGCTGCTATTGGTTTTACCTGTACACTGCTATTGGTTTTAGCTGTACACTGCTACTGGTTTTACCTGTACGCTGCTATTGGTTTTACCTGTACACTGCTATTGGTTTTACCTGTACTCTGCTATTGGTTTTACCTGTACACTGGTATTGGTTTTACCTGTACGCTGCTATTGGTTTACCTGTATACTGCTATTGGTTTTACCTGTAAGCTGCTATTGGTTTTACATGTACACTGCTATTGGTTTTAGCTGTACACTGCTACTGGTTTCACCTGTAAGCTGCTATTGGTTTTACATGTACACTGCTATTGATTTTACCTGTACACTGCTATTGGTTTTAGCTGTACGCTGATACTGGTTTTACATGTACTCTGCTATTGGTTTACCTGTACACTGCTACTGGTTTTACCTGTACACTGCTATTGGTTTTACCTGTACGCTGCTATTGGTTTTACCTGTATGCTGCTATTGGTTTTACCTGTACACAGCTATTGGTTTTACCTGTACACTGCTATTGGCTTTATCTGTACGATGCTATTGGTTTTATGTGTACGCTGCTATTGGTTTTACCTGTATGCTGCTATTGGTTTTACCTGTATGCTGCTATTGGTTTTACCTGTATGCTGCCATTGGTTTCACTTGTACAATGCTATTCGTTTTACCCGTACACTGCTATTGGTTCTACCTGTACACTGCTATTGGTTTCACATGTACATTGCTATTGGTTTTACCTGTATGCTACTATTGGTTCTACCTGTACACTGCTATTGGTTCTACCTGTACACTGCTATTGGTTTCATATGTACACTGCTATTGGTTTTACCTGTATGTTGCTATTGGTTTCACATGTACACTGCTATTGGTTTCACCTGTACGCTGCTATTGGTTCTACCAGTACATTGCTATTGGTTCTACCTGTACACTGGTATTGGTTTTATCTGTACACTGCTATTGGTTTTGCAAAAGTAAATATAATTATTAACAAAAAAGTAAATATAATCGTTAACAAAACAATTTACCTGACTCATTGCTTCGACTAGGAGTAAGGCCCGTGTCCGATGTTATCAAAGGTGATGTCTGCTTCACCAGTGGTGGAAGTCTTTCTTGTTTTCGCTTTGGAAATCTAAAATCAGTAGAATGCAGCAATTAGGATAGCTGGTAGTTATTGAAAAGATAATGTCTAATTTAGTAAAGCATACCATGTTTCTGAAAAGCTGAACATTTTGACAGCTCACTTAGTTCAGTCTGCAAACAGGATAAAGCAGAATTTTGTTTTGTCAAAGCAAGTTTTTATCATTTCTATAATTTTAACTTGGAAAAATTTCTTTAAGCTATGAATGCATTATCCTGCTGAATAATCGCCTTACAATCTTGTTCTTATCGCAGGCAATTTATTTTAATTTAGCCCCATATCTTTATCAGAGATAAAACATAATACGAAGTTTACCAGGATAAATATCTGGACATTTGTGACTTTGGTCAACTTTTCTACCAGTACAACGTTAAAACAAGACCCACTTAAACATACATGGAACAAATTAAGCAGAGGCTACAAATTCACTCCTAAAACTGGGTTTACATGAAGTGATATTGTTGCTGCAATGAGTCAATGCTATCCCATGCTACCAGATTGCAGAATGATCGCCCTGTGCAAACTGTATGTCACCACTACATATCATGCATGAAATAAAACTGATCCTATTTTGAAATGATGTGACGTGTCGTATGAAATGGCCTTGACCTAGTAACATCGCCTCATTGTAGTGACAATAATGCCTCATGTAAATTTACATTTACAGCTTTAAGGAAAGATCCCCTCCCCACATCAGCAAAAAGTACTTACTTTTTATGATTCAACATTGTACCTGTTTTTGATATTTAATTATGTTCATTTTATGAGGAAATATCCATCATTTACACCTGTTTTTTATTTGATTTTTTTTTGGGGGAGAAAGTTTAAATTAAAATCAACTTATTGTGAGACAAAACATATATGCTCTCCTACAAACTTGTGAGATGTTTTCTACTTTTCAAGTGTTGAACTAAATTACAATGGCCAATTACAATGGACAAATACAATGGTCAATTACAGTGTACAATTACAATGGTCAGTTACAATGGTCAGTTACAACAGTATGTTACAATTGTCAACTACAATGGTCAATTACAATTGCCAATTACAATGGTCAATTACAAAGCATTTTAAGTTCAATTACAATCAACACACTTCAAAAAAATCAATTACAGTGTTACAAAAAACAATTACAGTTACAATAGTAAAGGTTCAATTGCAACAGTTCATTGGTTGAGTACCACTAATTTCTTCTATAGTATATTATCAGTTTTGCATGTATGGGGATAAAATTGTGTAGCCAAACCCAGGGCATGTGTTGTACATAAAAAAAATTATAAATTCCCCAGGGGGTGGGAACATTATGAAAGAACCTATTTAGACATTTGACATAGATTACATAACTCAGAACAACAGTACAAATGTTCCCAACAAAATGCGTGTTTTCTATGATTGTACCAAGTTACTTGATCTACGTCAAATGTCCACATACGTTCTTTCGTATGGTACAAACGCTTCATGAAACCAGTTGTACATGATCTTTGGGGCATGACATTCTCACTGACCTGTCCTACCAAATCTTGTCTGGGCAGTGCAAGGAGTCATTAGTTCTTGCAGTAGCTGCCTTTTCTACCAGGCAACTTGACTAGCATTTTATAAAAACGAGATTATGTATATCATTACTGTTAATTTTTTAAACATTAACTTTATTAACTTTTAGGTGATTTCATGAGTTCGTGCTGCTAGGTTTGGTTAAATTACATTTGTCAGGTACAATGGTAAATTACAGTTGTCAGTCATAATGGTAAATAACAGTTGTCAGTCATAATGGTAAATAAAAGTTGTCAGTTACAATGGTAAATTACAGTTGTCAGTTACAATGGTCAATTGCAGTTGTAAGCTACATTGGTCAATTACAGTTATCAGTTACAATGGTCAATAAAAAATTAAACTTCAATTACATTGTCCTAAGACATAAATTACAATTATGGTAACACTGTAATCAATTGAACACAAGTTCCCGGTCCTACTTACAGATTCAGAGGCACTGGGATGCTTCTGGACCGTCTCTTTTCGTCGTACTGTGACATGTCGGCCCACAGTGTCACTGACTTGTAAGAGGCCGTGGGGGCCTGCAGTCGCCCTGGAGGGGGTTGTGGAAGGAACCCCATTGTCTGAAACCAACCAGGATGTTGCATTAATCAATGTTAGTCTTACATAGAGGCAATGATATTCTGATGATTTAGACTTGATTTAGCACATCGCGATGCAGATTCAATGATGTCCATATCTGTAATGTGTAATATGCACAGTCAGATTGATTAAAGATTGTGTACTTTTCTTACGATTATTGAAAGAATTGATTTAGATCATTAGTTCGGGTATATATATATATATATATATATATATATATATATATCATATAGTATATTATATAGAGCTGGACCTTCAATTTTTTACTGGACCCGGTATGAGATAGTAAAGTGACCAACATAGAAAAGTGACCCCCATATAGAATTTTTACCCATGTTGCTAATTAAATATTGTTTAAACTGCAATTTAAAAATAGCATAGGTACGTATGTAAGTTTGATATACATTCTGAAGTTATGATTAATTGTTTATGATGGTGGTCACAATTATATAGCAAGGATAGGTCACAATTCAATGGGCACATTGCAATTGAAAAGTGATCCCCATAGACAATTAATCTCATTTATTATTCAGACTGCAATTTAAATATAACAGGTTTGTATGTATGTTTAATGTACATTCTATTTATATTTTGGGTTTGTATGTAGCTTGTTAAAATAGGTTAGATACATGCACAAGAATGCCTTGTATATAAACGTTGAAATAACACAATTAATCACAATTAATTGAAAATTAGTGTATTAAATATACAAGTGTAATATAGGTTTATGCGGGAATTTATTATGAACAGTGAACGACTTCCTAACAGATATTATGTATTATGTAGTTAGATATATGCTACTAACCAACCTATATGTGTCTCCAAACCACTTATTATGTTTCAGCATAATTTTTTACGATGGGGGTTACAATTCTATAGTGGGGTCACATTTCAGTGGGGTCATTGCTATAGAAAAGTGATGCCAGGGTCACAATTTTATATAAAAAAAGTGACAAGGGGTTCACTTTTCTTATACTTCTACTTCATTATTTGGCAGCATCCATATAAGTTAGGATTTAACACCAGTTAAACATAACTGAACAGTTTGTCCAACGATTTCACCGAAACTAAATAAAAAAAATTAACAAACAAGCCATAGTGGATATTAGATAGTTTTAATTATTCACAAACTGAAACTAGATGTATAAGAACATCGAATTAAGAAGGGACTTTTAAGCCTGTATGTATAAAGAGACAAGTATACTGTACTTAAATTAATTGACTTATATATGTATACATATATATTTTTTAACTAGTTTTCAATTACTATTTATTTAATAATTTACAATATTATATATAATTATATATATATATATATATATATATATATCTGGATTATAAGCATAATTGCGTGCATTTTTATGAATGTATTATTTTATTGTAAAGCGCGATGATCTATCTGCAGGAGTATGCTGTATAACAACTACATTATTATTATTATTATTACAATGCGCTTACCTGTCGACTTGATTTCGCAGCAAGCAGCACCTGACTCTGGTTTGGCCCGTTGTGGAGCCGAGCGACCAGGTCCGAGACAGACACTCCCCCACTCTTAGGAATCTTCACCTCCCCTGTCCAACCATCCCCTTCCGTTGATCGCTTCCTCTCAGCCTGAGAAGGGGACACCTTAATCCTGTACAGCGAAGGTGAGCCTGTCAGCTGCTCCCGTGACTCGCTCGCCTCGCTCACGTGGTGTAAGCTGCTGATGTTCCGCGCGTATTGACTGGGGCCCTGTGCCGGGTCATATTCCATCAGTTCCGGCCATAAGAACGTGTCACCTTTGCCATTCATCGTTCAAGTTACACTAACAGAAGCAGACAACCAAACTGTCTATATTCGCCTTGGCTTAGCCTTTGGCTTTACGGCGGCACTGATCAAGCTCAAACGCCGCTTGTAATCTCAAATGAGAATGGACAACAGACTTTTCAATAACATTTTAACATAAAAAACGTGAATGTTGCTTTCTCACAAAAACAAGCGATTATTCCCAAACAATGTGCATGCAAGTTGCGACATCGATTTGTTTTATAAACTTTTCGCAAAACGGAACTCCATGTTGTTGATGTCGGCCATTTTGTTTCCTCTTAGCGACTGCACCCACAATGCACCACACCGGATATTTACATGTTCGGTCAATATCACGTGCGTCCACTTCGGGAGGAGGGGCACCGACTAAAAGGTAAGCATTTGTGTAAGAAAAAGTCACATATAGCTGTTTGTGATGACGTTGTCATCGTGTTTTTATAACCAGACACGACTGGAGTCCCTCATGTGGGTGGGTGTAAAGTAAAATTTGTGAAACATCTCAGTTTAACCAGTTACTTAATTATAACACGTAGCTACACCAAATTGATCGCATATTGACTATTGTATAGAGACTAATGTAATGGTTACCTTGTAAATTCAATAAATAAAATGTTCACCAAATAAAAAAGGCACAATTTGAACGTGCTTAACACATGATTTAACAAGATTTGCCATCCAAGCCAAAGGCCCAGATGACAAGTGGACAAGGAAGCCATTGGCTTATCGAGAGTCCAACAATGTTCATCTACTTATAACCCGCCCTCCTGAGATATGTGTCAACCTTGTTTTTAAACATATTCACGCTGCTAGCAGTTAAACAATCTGTAGACAATTTGTTCCATTCATTTATTGTCCTCTGTGAGAACGAGTGCTTCCTGATGTCCAATCTACATTGATCCTTTACTAATTTTACCTCATGTCCTCTAGTTCTGCTATCCTTCTTGAGTGAGAAAAACATATTTCTATCAATATTTTCATACCCATTCAATATCTTAAAAACTTCAATCTGATCTCCTCTTAACCTCCTTGTCTCTAGAGTTGTTAAACCACATTCTTTCAGGCGTTCTTCATAACTAAGGTCTCTCAGTTCTGGAATCAGATGAAATATATCAGCACAAAAACGTGTCATATAATGTATATTATATTGCGTCGATCGGAACTTTTGCTGGCAGTGCATGGCACGTATCTATACTATAGGGGTAAGACCACTGTTGACCTTCCTGTTTATTGTTTCACACGAATGTAGGGCATATTAAATTGTGATATGTGAATTTAAACAATTCACATGATGTGACATAAGTGCAACTGAGGCATATTCACAGGTTTTGTTTGTAGAAGCTGTTTGCTGTGAAATAGTGCATTTTTTTAGAATTTAACAGGCGGAGGGATTTATGGGAATGTTTCTGCTCTGAGCCACGTGGGCGCATGAATACATGGCTATTTTTGTCAAAATTGACGTGCATCGCACGTCGGGGCGTTTTATAAGAGCTGGAGGTATGTGGTTTTGACAAAACTTGGTCAGCATGTAAATGAGACGATGGCAGTTGCTGTGAAAAAAATTCAGAATTTTTGATGGTCACGTTTTCTTATAATCAGACAAAACGTTAACATGGCCACCAACGACTTCTCTACTGTGGTCTGTCCCTTATAGGAAATCGCAAAGGGGGCGAGCTTAGTCACGCATTGGCTTACCGTGCTACCATGTAGCGGCGCAACGAAAAAATACGGGGAAAATAAAATTAAGTCAAAGGGGGCATATATCACCCAGTGCCACCCCGTGCACCCAGTGCCACCCCGTGCATCCCGTAAATACGCCACTGTCTGAAGGGTATTAAATATATATATATATATATATATATATATATATATATATATATATATATATATATATATATATATATATATATATATATATATATATATATATATATATATATATATATATATATATATATATGTCAAGTATATGTTGACTTCCCAATAAATGCTCGGAGAAACCAACTTCGCCCCCATCCCCCAATATTCAGCGACGTCTGACGCTTATGTATATGCCTAGCTGAAGGCCTATTGTTTATGAGCACCGTGATCACGTACAGTCACATGAACATTAGTCACCAGCAACAACACTAGATATCGAGACGGTCACATGAGAAAATGGAAACGGGAGTTTGAACGCAGCTACAGAAGGGTTTACTCTACGATTCCTATACAGGCCTATATTTGTGCCTTATTCAAAGACGGGGGTCGCGAGAATTCACAACTAACGTATACGCGTAGGTCCGTCTATGCCTACGTGTGAAGTGAGAAGTTTAGGCCAGTTCGTTCTCAGTTACGCCTATAAACTAGGCATCCACGCGTTTCAAGAGGCTCCTACGCCACAGGACACGTTTGAACAGCAACGCAAGTAGCCCTATAATGTTTCCAATGGATCGCATGTATAGTCTCGGAAAATTACGTACAATTATTGTCAGAAATTCTCACAATTTGGAGCGGAAACCACGTACCGGAGGCCGCAATGTAGCCCACGGGTTCTCGGCAAACGTGCAATATTATAGTATTTTAAAATAGCATATTACGTGTGAAAAACAAACCTGGGGGTCTCAGCAAGAAAGCGGGCATTTTGGGAGCCTTGAGCTTGGCAAGTTTGACAACCGTTCACACGCATTATTTTGATAGAGTTGGCGTACCATTTTCAGCTTCCCTGTAATGTTAGCCATTGATATCAGTACCGTTGTTTTGTATCTCGTTACTTTCTGTTTTAGGACTGCAGCTCAAAGTGACACTTTCGTTCCGTATCAAGCACCCACGTATTCAACCCAGGGGTCTACTGTGACATTTGTATGTACAGATCCATCTATAATAATGTGCTTTTTTCTGCAGTGTAGTTGCCCGTGGGCCTAAGTGTTGTATATTTTCTTAAATGTGATGTTCTTACGGGCGTATGAGACATTCCCTGCGTGTTTTTGCGTTTTTTGTATTACGGGACACGACCCGTGTTTGTCAAATCGCACGAATGATCATCAATTAAAAATACACCCAAAGACGCGACGAATCTAGCATCGGACCAGGCATTCTTTGCTGCACCAGCCGGGGGACTTGCAGTAATGTTCATGTTGAACCATTGCGTGTGCGGATTACAGAGACGTGACAATCAACACCCACTACCCGATGACGCCGTATAGTTGTCAGCTGCCCGAAGTCAGAGGCGCGAGTTTCGTGACACTTCTCTGACAGCCACGCAATTCAAAACAAGGCCCACCTGTCTCGGTACTCAACGCCGCCCACTGCCGCTGTCATACGCCTCGCAGCTGATGCAGTGAACGACTGGCCGGGGATGTTTGTAAGCGACAAACAGAAAGTCATCGGGCCTACGTAAACCACCTACTGTTCTAGCGCCTACCTGGATGGTTAGGCACTAAGTATGACATCGCCAGATTGACATCCCTTTCAGTATCACACTTACCTGGCATTAGATGGACATATGGCGATGATGGACGGACACGCTGCGTTTGTGCGACGGCAGCTGTCCATCGTCTCCTTGGACTCTCCCTTGACCACCTGTAGACGTGTCCACTCGATCTTGTGGAGGGAAGAAGGAGACGAGGAAGGCTGAGGTGGGAGGACTGTGTGAACAGATGTTTAGTGGGATTGGGAGGGGATCGAGAGGGAGATATAGAGGCGAGTGGAGAAGGCAGTGAAACTGGACTAGGGACGTAAGGAGAAGGCAAACAAAGGTCGGACACCGGTATCAATGCATCCTCACCCCGGACGTCAGAGTCGAAGAGGAGGACAACAACAACAGTTTGTCTGATGGAACTGACCCTTTGTATCCAGTGTTATATCAACCGTCGTAAATTATAACAATGTAGCGTGTTTAGTGCATTGATTAAAGCAACAATTAGACTCCACGTTTAGGCTGCCTCACAATATTTAACAACAGCGGACAACGGGTCGCTGTATAAATCGAATGTTTTGCATGGGCCGACCTACCTGACCCTGCACTCTGTTCGTTGCAGGCCGACCTGACACCATGGGCAAGTGCAGATGGATGTGGAGTATCGTGTGGCTGGTGGTGCTCATCTTCCTCGCCTGGCCCATCGGTTTCTTCTGTTCGTTCTTCTACCTCGTGCTCAGCCCGCTCGCCGCCTGCATCGAGGCCATCACGCCGCTCACGGACATCCTGGAGAGGGGCGTCAAACTACCGCTTACCTGCGCCCTCCACATGGTGCATATGGAGCCACTGTGTTAGTGCAACTAACACGCCATTTGGTGCATCAATATGGTGCACAAGAAGTGCTCTATCAGTGCCGGTGCATGGAGCAACATAACACCAGAGTTGATGTCAAATACGTAATTTTGGGTTTTATATTTAAATACGCTGATGTTGCATTAACTTGCATATATATTTGTATTTAACCTTCCAGAAAGTCGCATTTATATTTGATGTTCATGTGCGGAGTATTTGATCAAATACGTGCTAAATACAGCAACTTGTGTTTGACCTGCTTCAACGTGCATATTTTAAGATCTGATTATATTGACGAATGTATACCTACCTAACCTTACCCATTTTCACCATTTATTTCACCAACAATGCAACTGTATTGCGTAAGCCCTATTTGGCTCTTCTAGTACAGCGTATTTGAATTATCATGAAGTGTATTTGTACTTGAAATTTTTAAACAGTATATTTGTAATTTAGAATGCAGCGTATTTGATCCACAGAAGTGTAGGTAACCCCCAACCGTTACTGACACTTAATGCATCAAACGACATATCATGGGCATGCTTGAAAACCACAATACGGGTTGTATTCAGCGTTCAATCTAATTTAGGTTCAGTTGCTCACACGAGTATATGGGACTCCAGTCATTATTCAACATGGTGCATCAGAAGGCACTCTGTTAGTGCCAGTGCATGCAGCACGCGCCATTCAGTGCATCAAACGCCGCATCAAGTGTCGGTTTGAAAGTCACCATAAGGGCTGTGTGTACTGTTCTGTAACCAGTGGTCAGTCTGGTTGTCTACGGTGTTCTGTTCTCATGTTAGTGCCCGTACGTCGCAAGAAGCTATTGGCCACTAAGATATCGCCATCAGTTTCTTTCTTCCGTTATCACTTGTACAATGTGTTGTGTTTCCGGGACATTTTGCAATATAAATTGCGACGTGTGATTGGGCAACAGTTGTGAATGCGGCGTTGCCACAGTGTTCTTAGATATGAAAGTCTAACTCTCTGTTGATGCCTTGTGATGTGGAACTGTGAATGTCACGCCTGTACTTCGGAATCAGAAGCATGCTTTAAAAATGTGATGCCGTTTACATGAGTTACCTGTTCAGAATTTTAAACATACTATTTTTATAATGGATTATAGTATTTAATAAAACAAAATGTCAGAAAATATTTTAGTTTTGTCACTCGTTACGGTATTATACCGACAATTGTTTCGGGATCAATTGCGGTCATAACGACCGATTCCGCATGACAGTCCAGCATTTTCACCAGATGTCCACTGCAGTTCAATTAACTGTTTTTTATATTTTTTCTATGTACAACTTGTTTAGTTCATCGGTCTAATGTCTCGTAATACAGTCTGGGTATTTCCGCGGTTTGCGACGGAAACTTTCTATGAGACGGATTTTCCATTTTGTCTGGTGGGCCACAGACGTGCGGCGCCAGGGCCAAGAGACTGCACGACACGTGTAGTTGACGACACCTGTGCAGGGCCAATGTGTTGCGCAGGGGAGCAACACAGTTGATGGTGTGACTACTAGAGACGATGGTGGAGGATTGGTTAGCACAACACCCGATGTCAGCCGCAGACATGGTTGGTATCATGGTTTTTCTAAAAATAAAAATTCCGCTTTATTTGATTTAAATCGATTTTTTGATCGGGTATATACTTGGACAGACATATAGCTGTGTATATATCACCTTGTCACCTTGTGCCGTCGAGTCGTGTCCGACCTCTGGCGACAGCCGCGGTAGCTCCTCTCCATTCCACTCGCTCTCTGGC
The DNA here is from genome assembly GCA_033239005.1 of Lamellibrachia satsuma. Classification (NCBI taxonomy): domain Eukaryota; kingdom Metazoa; phylum Annelida; class Polychaeta; order Sabellida; family Siboglinidae; genus Lamellibrachia; species Lamellibrachia satsuma. Next base: position 296,256 of record BSQZ01000104.1, read on the forward strand.
GTCCCGTCTCATAATGTTAATAGAGGGTCCCTTTACGTCTTTGATAGTGTCTAGCCATTTTGTTCTTGGTCTTCCTCGCCGTCTTTTCCCTCTAATTCCCCCAAGCATCACATCATTCTCCGTTCCACGTTCTTTTCTCACCACATGTCCAAAATAGCTTAATGCCGCCTTTATCACCCTTGATTCCAGTGTCCATTTTGGTTTGACGTTTTCGAGCACCCATACGTTTGTTTTTCTCTCCATCCATGACACTCTCACCACTCGTCTCCAGCACCACAGCTCAAATGCGTCAATTTTCTTCCTCTCGGTTTTTCTCATCGTCCAAGTCTCCGCTCTATACAATACAATTGGGAATACCAAGGCCTTCACCAGTTTCACTTTAGTCTGAAGCGTAATCCCTCTGTCTTTCCATACTGTTGTTAGTCCTCCCATTGCGGCTTTGCCCATTGCAATTCTTCTGCGTATCTCTTTGTCGCATAGTCCATCTTTGGTGATCAATGCTCCTAGAAATACAAAGTTCGTTACCACCTCCACGGTTTTTCCGTCCACTGACACCTCTCCAATATCTCCAGTAGTCATGACCTTCGTCTTTAAAACATTCAGATATAGGCCTGCTTTCTCGCTTGTTTTCCTTACTATTTTCCATGATTTCTGTCAGATCCTCCTTTATTCCTGCGATTAGAGTTGTGTCGTCTGCGTATCTCATATTCGTTATCACCTTTCCTCCTATGCCGACCCCGCCCTCCCATTTATCCAAGGCATCTCTCATTATATTCTCTGCGTATATGTTGAATAGCAAAGGAGACAGGATCCAGCCCTGTCTCACACCTTTCCCGATATCGAATTGTTCCGTCTCTCCGAACTCTGTTCTGACTGTCGCTTTCTGGTTTGCATACAGGTTTCTCAGTAGCACTACTAAACGTATAGGTACCCCCATGTCCTTCAGGATGATCCACATTTTCTCATGGTCTACACAGTCGAAAGCCTTCTTGTAGTCTATGAAGCACATGCAGGTCTCGCTGATGTTCTCTGGCTCTTTCCATCATCCATCTCAGATTTGCAATGTGGTCCCTCGTTCCTCTTCCGAAACCAGCTTGCTCGATCGGAAGTTCTGGTATCAGGAACACCTCCAACCTTTTCTGTAGTACTCTCAAGAGTACCTTGCTTGCGTGCGAGATCAAGGCAATTGTGCGATAATTTCCACATTCCTTCTTGTCTCCTTTCTTGTAGATCGGGACATACACTGATTTTTTCCAATCTGATGGCCATTCCTTCTTCTTCCATACACAGTTGCACATGTTGGTCAAGACTTTTACCGCTTCCTCTCCTCCTGCTTTTAGTAGTTCTATCGGGATGTCATCAGTTCCCGCTGCTTTCCTATTTGATATGTGTCGTAGTGCGTCCTTTATCTCTGACTCCAACACTTCTGGTTCGTCCTCATATACAGTCTCGATGAAGGTGTCATTTACGTTAGGATCTCTTCTGTATAGTCCTTCCGTATACTGCTGCCATCTTTCTTTTACCTCTTTGTCTTCTGTGACTACCTTTCCAGGGCTCGATTTTATGGCTCCACATCTTGCATTGAGGGACCCTGTGATGTGTCTAATTTCCTTGAAGAGATCTCTTGTACTCCCCATCCTGTTACTTTCTTCTATTTGTCTGTATTTCTCTTGTATGCTCATTTCTTTGTCCTTCCTTGCTCTCCTCTGGAAAGCCGCAGTCAATATTCTATATTTTTCATCGTCTCCTTTATTTCTCGCTTTTCTTCGTTCATCTGCGATTTTCATTGCTTCATCGGATAGCCATTTTGTGACTTTCTTCCTCTTGGCTTTTGGCACCTTTTTGTCTGCTGTGTCTTTTACTATTTCTTTAATGTCATTCCACAGTTCGTCAGGTTCTCTGTCCACCAATTGAAGTCCACTGAACCTGTGCTTTACTTCCACAGTATACTCATCTCCGATGTTTTCCACATCATATTTCGTCGGTTGTTTTGTCCTTTTGATCCGCAAGTTATGGTCGGTTCCGAAATCGGCTCCAGGCAGAGTTGTTACCCTCCTTACCGAACTTCTCCATCTCGTTGTACACATTGTGTAATCAATTTGATTCCTGGTGACTTTATCCGGCGATCTCCAAGTATACAGCCTCCTTGCATGTAACTTGAAAAACGTGTTCATGATCACAAAGCCATTCAGGTTGCAGAATTCCACAAGCCGATCTCCTCGTTCATTTCGTTCTCCTAATCTGAATCTCCTGGTTGTACCGGTTGTCTCTTCGTCACCTACTTTAGCATTCCAATCTCCAATCACGTGCAGCACATCCCCTTTTGGTGTTTCATCCACCACTTTCTGCACCATCTCATAGACATGTTCTATCTCTTCATCTTCTGCCGTTGATGTTGGCGCATATATTTGGATCACAGTCATATTTACTGGTTTGCATTGTAATCGTATCGTATATATATATATATATATATATATATATATATATATATATATATATATATATATATATATATATATATATATATATATATATATATATATATAAAATAACCTTTAAATCCGTTTAGGTGATCTTGCACGTGATTTTATTCTTTAAATTATAATAGAATTATAAACAGCAACAAAAATTCCATTAAAAATATTGTACCGGAACTGTCAGCAGTATGTTGCCAACGTTAACATCTAAATTCTGCCAATACAATTCCTTTAAAACCTTAGTAACTGTGTCCAGTTTAACTGTAATCTAAACAACTATGACCATTAAAAACTTTACTTTAGCATCAAATGAACACTCTAAAAGAGTCTTCAGGCTCATACAGAGTAGATTAACTTGGAGGTGATGCGTCATTGTTCACATGATAAGCACCTGTACAGGGTCAGACTGCAAATTGAGTCACTTTAGTCAACATACTGAATTGGTATAACTTATAACTATTTTGTGTGTAAGTTGCCTGGCCACGTGTGCTCAGCATCTCGTTCGAAAGGAAGAGTGGCACTGGAAGGGCGAGATCTCGTTGGCAGTCATGTCGTATGTAGAAAAGTATAATATCGGAACAGCTGATAAAGCCGTATACCATATTGGGTTCTTTTCTTGATTAGGGTACGTCGAAGCCCTTGTGCAAATCGTCATAGTTTTTGCTGATATGTTAACTACCACCAACGTGACAGGTGTGTAATTGCTCCGTCCTCCGCCGGAACCGGCAAGGGCCTTCTGACACATGACGTGTATGCAGATGGTCGAAGCATCGCTGTCGAGCTGAAGGCCTTTAGTCCCAATAGGGCTATTCTTTTTTCTGACATAAATTATACACCAAAGGTTTCACTGCACAAATAGGACTCATCTCACCGAAGATTAAAGCATAGAGAAAGCTCCCTACGTTTGGCGGCATCGTCGACCAAGTCGGACTGCAGAGAGAGAGAGAGAGCTACCCGTGGTAGTCTAGCCGGATCCACCCTCCAGACTACGACCTCGAGCAGAACATCACGGCGGCGACGAGATGACAGTCACCACCCACTAAGTGGTAACGTCGCAGTTGCCGCCCGAAGTCATAGACGAGTTTCGTGACACATCTGTGACAGACACGCAATTCAGAACATGGCACACACGTCACTTAGTCAACACAGGCGACATCCAGTTCCATGTGAATGTCGCAGGAAGTCCGCCAAATAGTGCAGCGGACGTCTGGCACAGCAGGCGATGGTCTTTTAATACGACTGCTCTTTTGACTAATCCCTGTAACGCCAGTTTATCTTATTTGAAAGCTAAATCCCAAAAGAACACTAAGTCGGTCCTAAAGATGCATGGCATTACGTGTTTATTTAAATTCCAAAGCACACTTCGACTTCACAAAGAAAAAAAACGTTAACTATTTTTATCATATGATAAAACCTTCCATAAGTCATGCATTTTCTTAATACTTACATCGGCAAAGATGGAGGCCTCAAGTCAGAATTGTTTGGGGGGGGAGATCTCGAGCTGTGAAAGAAGGGAAGGTGTGAAGTCAAACTGCCTACGGCTTCGAGTGCTGGAAACTGACAGCCAAGCTAGCACACAATCTTGAAACCTTCCAAAAAGGTGTCTACGGAAGATCCTAGGGGTATTTTGACCCAACGCCATCACTAATGAAGAGCTGCTCCGTAACACAGACGCAACATCCCTGGCCACGCTGATAAAGAGAAGATGGAGATGGCTTGGACACGTGTGCCGAATGTCACCTGGCGCACTGCCCAAGACAGCCTTACGCTGGACAGTGGATGGTAAAAGGAGACGTGGTCGCCCAAAAGAAACATGGAGATGAACAGTGGAGAAGGAGATGAAAGAATGCGGCCTGACATGGAACACCATCACAAAATGGGCTGCAGACCGACAGCAGTGGCGTTCTCTTGTTGATGCCTATGTGCCACCTGGCACGGAGACGAGTAAGAATAAAACACCACGACTCACTGCATTAAACATTAGCAAGAACACGTACATATATCTCAGTGGAGGTTAGTGTCACATCCTCTTTAAAATGCTATATATCAATATAAAGAAATATATTATAAACCGATACATTAAAAATTTTTCCATTGATGCTCTGCTGTATAGGCAGTAATACATACACGATTGATTTAAATAGCGTTGTAGCTGCTACTAGGCCTATAGCTAGGCGCTCGGAAATTGCTCAGTACAACGGGTTTCTCACAATATCAACAGTTACTGCTGTTTTTCCGTAGTCCTTTCAACAACGACATAGCAACTAATTCTGAAAAAGTGGTCAAAACCCGTCCAAAACACAATCACTATTACTGTCAAAAACCTGTCCGAAACACAACATTTAATTGATAAAATAAATGTCCGGTATTCACCCAATATTTTAACACTTTCATTACAACATAATATAAGACCCACTATTCATTTACGAGTTTCAGAGGCTATAAATAAATGTTATCACGTTACAGTTACAATGCACCCAAATATGAAATATCATCCTCGGGAGTAAAAGAATGCAAGAAAGGTCAAGGTCACACACTTGGATTAGCTTTTTAGAAGCGTTTATTAACCATGTATGTGAACGCCGTTAGTAAGTACTAGCTACTAGGAGTGAGTACTCACTCCTGTTGGCGGTGTACTAGGAGCTAGTAGAGAATTGTATGTGAATGGGCCTTTAGATAGTAATCAATATATTCAGTCTATGTTACTATTTGAGTATTCCGTTACATTTATTTTAAACAAAACAGAAAATTAATGGTTATGCAGTTGCAAAGCTGGTCATTTCCTATTTGTGACGTTGCTTGTTTTCGTATAGCGAACGTTGGCCGTTTAGTTGTGTTGAAATAACTGATGTCTTGACAATGAGATAACACACAGATGTCATGATTATTTAATGTGTCATCTGCCTTGCACATCATGCATTTGTAGAAAACAATAACATACAAATGAGTCTTACAACCTAAACAAATACAAAAGTATTACTACCCAAACAAATAAGCATTGCGATCTAATGTGTGGTGGACTATGTAGTTTCCTCACATATTACAGCTGAGTAAAATTGGCACCTAAAATAAATATACATAAAATGTGCCACACCTAAAAGCTGCCTTAGATGTAGTTGCAATTAAAATACTATACAACTGGAGTAGACGTATGACAAGCAAAACTTTGCAGTTAAAATCTATGTATATTCATGTATATTTGTTCTTTGTTATGCCATAGTTAATTGCGTTCATGTACGTCCATCTCGCCCAGTCACAGAACCAGCAGCTGTTTCAACTGCGCAGAAATCCCACAGAATAGACAGTTAATTTTTCTACGATTATGTCTTCAGCATCTTGATTATGCAAATGTGAAAACTTTACAAGATAGAGATGTGTGCGTGAGTGCGTGTGCATGATACACTTAGACACTAGTACAATCACAACATGCCTACTTAGCAGACTGAAGAATGACACATACAGTAGACTGAAACACAACACACTTATATAGTACAGACTGAAGAATGACACACACAGTAGACTGAAACACAACACACTTATATAGTACAGACTGAAGCATGGTGTAAGTCTATTAAAATAAACAAAGATAGGTTCAATATCAAGACATTGCTACTGTGCATATTTACATGACAGTGACAGACAGCTAGTCTACCAAAGTTTTTCAGTCAAAGTTGTGCAATATTGTCGATAGCAAACATTCACATCTGGACAGTACTTGCCGTCTGAAATCTATAATATGCAAGATTAATCACTACAAGTGACTTATTTAGGAATATTGGATGTTGGCAAAAAATTCTCGATGGACGCGTCACTTGTAATTGAATCAATATGAAATCATGGTCTTTGTGAAACTACTGTACATATTCCGACACTCTTGATCAGCGTAATGTTATACTGGGGAGACAAGATAAAGTAGCATTATTTTATCAATATCATTTCAATCCAATACCATTTTCTTTGAGTGAGATCATCAGAGAATTGGGATGATATTGTAACTGACCATGATGGGAGAGAAATATTGTAGTTGTCGTTGGCCTAGATGTAGGCGATTACAATTCTAACTCAACGTTTGACCAGTTGATGCTGCAACTGGGACAAAGGCCAGTTCCATGTACGTCCAGGCAAATCCACTAGGAGATAATATAAGACATGACTTCCGGTCCACAAGCAGGTGGTCTATGGTCAACCTCCATTAGTCGTGTATGATGCGAATGAGAAATAATTGGCTCAACCAGTGATAGTGATGCCTCGCCGGGAGAGCTGAGAGTCGAGCCTCTTGTTAGCCCGGCGTTTCTGGGCAGTCGTTCTCCGCTGGTCCCTGGAACACCAATGACAGACTTATAACACCAATGACAGACTTATAACACCAATGACAGACTTATAACGACATGTCACCAATAGTGTATAACGACATGTCACCAATAGTGTTGTTTTATTCCCACTACTGGGGTCACTTGCAGGATCATCATCGAGATAATTACTTATGGCTTCCAGTTTAGAAACTCCCTCCTGTAAACACAGTGCACAGTCTTGTTAAAATCATCAAGACTTGACTTTGATCATTAGACTGGGAACTTGCAAAAATGTGAATATCCCTACACATTGTTGTATTTATATATTTTACCGGATTTCGACAAAACTATACAACACATTTGCACAAACGAGCTAACCTGTGGCTGTGGATACTAAAGTCAATTTGATTTTTCACGAAATGAAACAGACAGACATGAGACAAGTGAAAAAAATAAAATTCAGGAGGTACCATTAACTGCGAAACGAGTCGTCAGCCTACAATCTCACGCACGCATGCACACTTATGTCCACTTTGACTCCACTAACCACACAGTGACCTTCACAAGACCACTAACCAGGCTTGGCAAGTTTATGAAGAGGTGGTAAATGCCATGGTAATTGTCAGAAATACCTTTCTGACGTATAACTATAAAGCATCAGAAAATAAAAAAGGTGCCATTTTATTCAATGTGTAGACCTTTAATAAAAAAAACAATATATTAATGCATTATTATCCTGTCATCATTCAACTGCCAGTACAACTTTTACTCAGTGTGTTATTTTGTTTGAATTTGCCTGATTTGTTAGCACATAGCAATGATTACAGAAATACTTGTGGCACCATGGTTTCACTAGGCAGCTAGCTTTTTAAACAACAGGACAGGTGTCAGTCACAACTGGAAAACCATAGAGGAAACAGGCTGGGGTTTAGTGCATACCAGTAATAACAGTGGAGAGGACATCAATGAACGGAGTTAGGACTGTGGACAGGTGTCAACGACAATTGGGAAGGCAATAAAAGCTAGGCAAGAATTGTGGAGTTCTTGGAGATTAAGCAATACAAATGTAGTTACAAACAGGATTGGTCAGTAAAAGGCTCCCCTTATTGCAATATCATTATGCAGACTGTGGCTCAATGTCAAAGAAGATTTCAACTCAGTTCCAGTACTGCCCAAAGTAAAAATCAGATTACTGCTTTGAGTTGATAGTGAGCCACAGTCCTACTGACTGGGCTTGAGCTGACAGTGAGCTGATAGTGAGAGATTGACATGAAATAGTAAATTGTGAATATATTAGTAACTTTGACTCAGAGCAGGACTATTAATAAATGAATGTGTTAATTGAAAATGTTAACTAAAATAACATTTTATGTAACATTACTCAAGATTTTGTTGTTCTTTCAACGCATGAATAATGTATATAATTTCTATATTCAATAGGCCATATAATTAGCAGTATCCATAAATCCACGAGATAGTGACAGTTTCTGATGTCAGAAAGTTTCTGACAGTTTCTGTCATTGTCTCATCAGAAATACCTTTGTCAGAAACCCAACCCTGCCCCCAACACCCGACTCACCGAGACTGAACTTTGACCTCTTTGATTGGCGCCCTGTAGGGATCAGGGCCAACAAACGGCTGCAGTTTGCCCCGGTGTGGTTTCCACGTGGTCTTCCTTGCCAGACTCTCCTGCAAGTCGAACTTCTTCGGGGCCGTCGCACTCTGGTTGAGGTTGCCACGGAACACGAACGGCGTCACTACAACAGGACAATGATAATAAACTCCTATAGCGCCTAAATACTCAGGAAACCAAACTCAGAGGTGCACAAACCAGAATCGCTAAGGTTGATATCTTGAACAGGGACGTGCAGAAGTGACCATCAGAGCGAGGGACTGCCGAGGATTTACGGTGGAAATGCAACTAAAAATATACTGAATCGAGACGAGCAACTTTGTGTTGCGTTAAGCAGTTAATTTTGCTTATGTTCATCTTTCAGGTCAAATAATCAGGTTTTTCACTAATAAAACAAATACCGGTAAAAGAAAAAATTACGGAAACAGCACAGATATTAACACAATTATGTAGACATTACTAAAACCAGTGTCTATCGCTGTCCTTGTCTAAAACTCGAGATCCGGAGAGGTATCTATACTACTTTTAAAACAAACATTCGTGAGATACTGAATGATGCATTTTTTCACAAAAACCATCATTTCATTTATGCGCATGTGAACTAACCACAATGATGGTGCTACTTTCTTGAAAATCATACGCACTGTATAATTCTTCTTTTTTCTCATAAATATTGTCATTTACTACACAAGTCGTTCACATAAGTTAGTGACTAAACCTATAGTGTTGATGTAACAAAGTCAGTATATATACACACAAGCAATATTTCCTCTTACTTACAGCCAGATTTCCTTTTTGTGTTTACCACGCCGGACTTGCGCTTTGCATCGAATGTTGTATTCGTTGTCTTTGGTGACAGGAAGTTCTCCTTGGTGCTGTCAAGAGGGGCGGGCCTTGGCGTCTTTGGCTTGCTGGTCATGCTGGATGCGAACTGGAGGTTCATCTTACTCACAGAGGTCACCTTCGGCACAAAGGCCACTGCTGGCGATTGGAACAAACTCTTCGCCTTTCCTCCACCAACCACGGGCTTCATGACCCTCGCACCCTGCAGAAGTAGACGGGGGCATGAAACGCTACACGTAGTGGACACACAGAGCGCACAGAGATATTTGCTATGCGTTTTGAACAAATTTGTTTTTGTATTACAGGAAACGGCCTGGGTTTGTCGAATAACAGGATAAAAAATGTTAGCTTCATGCAGTCAGCTGTGCCAAACTATCGCAAGATTCATTCAACATATCCCACTTTGCTGGGTGAGCTCCTTTTGAGCAAGTGCTGCAAACGAGTAGATAATCCTACAGCATGCCAAATGAAAATGTATCATTGATATTATCGAAGCTTGGAACAGGTAATTAACTTTGCATATTGTCAGTGAAGTATTAAAACAACAAATGTTAAAAAAGCAAATTTTCAAGAACCAAGAAAACACCTTCCAAATGTCATTTGAATAATTTTGCCATTTTGCATGTCAAAAAACACTGACAAATTTGATTTAACTTGCAATTTTGCCTATTTGAAAATATCAGTCATATGCTTGGGAAAGAATTTATATTAAATGTAAATCCCAAATTGAACATTCGTAATTTAATCATATGACAAAATTATAGTCTACCATCCGTGGAAGTGTCAATATGCTACAAAGGATGGCAAGTGACAGATCTCACATAGCCACTTTACTTGTGTAGTTTTGCACATGGACCACGCAAGTACGTGGCAGTACCTTGTTTGCGAGCGCACGTGGGGTCGTTTCGATTTTTTTGAGACTGTTTAATGCTGTCCGCATTCTCTGTGTCATTTCCTGCACCTTCTTCGCGGAGGCAGACTGCGCTCGATTGTGTCGCTTCTTCAAGTACACATCGATCGAGTCCATCTTCTCGAAGGCTCGCTGGTGGATGCGGGCCCAGTCTTTGTGTCCTGCACATATGGCAACATTCACTGGTCAGCCACAGACGGCACTGGTCAACATCTATTTCTTCTGGACTGTCTTGAAACGTGTGATACTAAACAAAATTGGTTTTGTTGGGGTAGGAGGGTTAGCTGCCATTTTGTTTAGTGTTGTACACAAATGTTTTTTCCAAAAAAACATTGTTTATTTTCTGACCCAGATCGTAAGGATGCCTGCTGGTGAGAGAAAAAAAATCGACCAGCAAGATTACTCAACATAAAATCCCTCTAAATATACTGTCGCTGCTTGTTTCGGTCTGCATAATGAGATTTCAAGAACATTTTAAATAAACAAGCTACCAAAGGCCTGCGCCCCAAGAACATTGCAGCAAATATTTATTTATAAAAAAGTAAGTCTATGGGTGCAGACCTAAAACATTTCTCTGGTATTTTCTAGCAACTACAACATTCTTTGCTATGTTCTAATACAATATATATACAAAATCGTGTAAGGGAAATACTATTTTGCTTATCAAGTTAGGATAACAAGACATCACAGCCACATTAAACATACATGTCATTTTCTTTATGTGAAGTTACAACTTATGTCTGTTAGTTTCGAGACAAACCTGGTGTGATGACTGGCTTCGTGACACTGAATCCACGCGCTAGTGCCGTGAACCGCGGAATGTTGGTGCCAGCAACAGTGACAGTCTTTGACAATGACACGTCGGCACCTGCGTCATCAAACACATCATGAAGACCATGGGCATTGGTCGTTCAGTAACTGAATTAATTATTCTATTTGCACAAATACAAATCCATGTAACAAGATGTGAAACTGTACTTTGCTTGGCCTTGGCCTGCCCTTCACATTAAGGTCTTTAAATTTTTCAGCTGTTTTTATTTTAGAAACGTTTCATGAAAAATCAAACCTTTCTAGTTTCCAATTCGACATGCTAACGTGTTTGTGCAAATGTGTTATTTAGTTTTAATGAAACCATCATGTACGGTCAAAATTTTGCAAGAAAAGGGCAAAAGTGATCAGGCTCTACACACAGTAAACTATTTACCCAATCTAACAATTAAAGGTAATTCTTTCAATGATTTTAACAACAATATACACTCTTTAATTATACTGACTGGGCAAGTCACATGATACAGATCTGAACACCAACGAACATGATTCGCAGTGAGCTAAATGAACCGAGAAGGAAGACAAGAACGTAGAACTCACTTTTCTCTTGGACACGTTTGTCGACTGCCTGTTTGATGCTCTGCCTGAGTTGCGCGTCAGTCAAGCCGTCGGTCAACGTGTCAAGTACCTCCTTGACACCTGGACTGACACCCTGTCAACATATGTGGGTCAATGGGTGGCTGACACTTCAATAAAACACGTTTCTATGCAATTTAAAATTTACTCAAAATGCGTTTCCACCATATTGTTATAGCTTTGTATGTTTACTATCCATAAGGTTAACTTTTATAACAATTACATACCTCTAAATCTCTTTTATTCATGGGTAAAGCATACCTCTTTCATGTAATTATCGCTGTTTTAAAATTTTCTCAAAACCATTTCACATTTGGAAGAAGGATATCTCTGAAGTAATTATGTAGCCAAATAATCCTATCGACCTGCCGTGTCTTACATTAACAAACCCAAACAGTTTATGTGACCTCGTAATTGTGCATGTGCAATTGTGCATAGGTGGGGTTTCCACCAAAAACAGCACAGACCTTTGTGTGTGTGTGTGTGTGTGTGTGTGTGTGTGTGTGTGTGTGTGTGTGTGTGTGTGTGTGTGTGTGTCTGCGCGTGTGTGTCTGCGCGTGCAGATTGTCCACATGTCACAGCCCCCATGGAAGCTATATAAATCTGAAAACTCACTGCATGTTCTACGACTGTCTGGTCTCTTTTCGCTCGCTTTGACTTGCTCGTTTCAGAGTCCTACAAACGCAGCTAATATTGTAGTTCCTTTGCAGCCACACATAACAAACCAGAACACACGTCCAGCGTCAATGTTCAACCAACCAAACTACACTCATTCCAGATGAATACAGACGTCGCTTATATATACTTACGATACATCTATGGATTGTGTTGCGTCAAAAGAACATTTTATGCTGACGAGCTGATGAATTAGTTCAAATATACCTGTGTGGATTTATTAATTAAAAGCAGAACAACTTCGTGCCAAGCTGGGAACAGAAATCTATAAGACTGCAAACAAACTGATATGATTATATATGTCTGCTGTTTGCATGCTCAAAATGAGCTCATCATACAATCTGGGATATACTGATGGGATGGAATCTTGCGATATTTTGATGCAGTTGATTGCGCACATATAAAGTATTTGCGAGTGTCAGTATTTGGAAAGTAATGTCTGCTGTGCTTATAAGGAAGCTACATTTAAGAAAATGTGTCAAGAGTTACGGGTAAACAACAAGAGTTCACATTCATGATTGTGTACGATTGTACCAGACAAGTACAAGCTACGCAAGAGGGACGGAAGTATTAAATGACCCACCCGACTCCCACTGGCTGGCCTCTTCCGCTTCACTTTGTTCGTCTTCACGCTGCCACTGGGTGTCACTGCTGCATGCTGAACCTTCGCACATGGTGCGGATCCCTTTCTTACGGGCGTTGTCACCTTGGTTGTCACGGCAATAGGTGTTTTCACTTTCTGCAATTTGACTGGTGATATTGTGTGAGTGCGCCGTTTCGTTGTCCTGGCAACGGGCTTTGAGGCTGGCGATTTCGAGTGAGTGCGATGCTTAGTTGTCTTGACAACGGGCGTTGCCACATTTGATGTTCTGGTTGCAGATATGGTGCGAGTGCGACGTTTGGTTGGCATGACAACTGGTGTTTTGTTCGAAGGCTTCGGCGTACTTGACATGCCGCCACGCGACTGAGCGTGTGCAGTGGAACCCCCTGTTGGTCGTTGTCCAATCTGTATTGGCGTGGCTGCCTGCTCTGCTGGCACAATGACCATCTCTGATGCAGATATCTGAATATGAACCAAACTTGAAAAGTTACGCAAAAATTACTCTAAATGCCAAACTGGTGAGTAAAAATCTGGCATAAACTGGTCCAAACATTTGCCCTCCAAAATGTCCTGGTCTCCAAAATAAAAGTGTGTGAGCGTGTGTCTTGGCTGCTAGAACTTTGCAACATTTCTGACTAAACTGCTTCCGTCTTCTTGTTCACTACATTACAACCACACCATTGCAATGGAAGCACATTTAGTGATTCTACAAGAGAATGATTAAATCACCTGTTCATCTGATTCGGTGTCTTTGGTCGGTTTTCGTCCTTTCCGTCCTTTGCGTCCTTTCTTCTTGCTGACCCTTGGGGCTGCCTCGGTCTCCTGCAAGAAAATAATTGTCTAGTTTTATGTTCAAAGATCATATGAGAAAGATATTACATCATACGAGTGAGATATTACATCATATGAGCGAGCTGTTACATCATATGAGCGAGCTGTTACATCATATGAGCGAGCTGTTGCATCATATGAGCGAGCTGTTGCATCATATGAGCGAGCTGTTGCATCATATGAGCGAGCTGTTGCATCATATGAGCGAGCTGTTACATCATATGAGCGAGCTGTTACATCATATGAGCGAGCTGTTGCATCATATGAGCGAGCTGTTGCATCATATGAGCGAGCTGTTGCATCATATGAGCGAGCTGTTACATCATATGAGCGAGCTGTTACATCATATGAGCGAGCTGTTACATCATATGAGCGAGCTGTTGCATCATATGAGCGAGCTGTTACATCATATGAGCGAGCTGTTACATCATATGAGCGAGCTGTTACATCATATGAGCGAGCTGTTACATCATATGAGCGAGCTGTTACATCATATGAGCAAACTGTTACATCATATGAGCGAGCTGTTACATCATATGAGCGAGCTGTTACATCATATGAGCGAGCTGTTACATCATATGAACGAGCTGTTACATCATATGAGCGAGCTGTTACATCATATGAGCGAGCTGTTGCATCATATGAGCGAGCTGTTACATCATACGAGCGAGATATTACATCATACGAGCGAGATATTCTAGCAATTACTAACTGACTTACTTAAGTTACTTGACTTAAAGGTACATAATCTGATCATTGTTAAATTGTCAAATATTGTTTTCTAGTATAAACTGCAGAGGTTTATCTATATTTTAACATATCAACAGCCCAAATGTGTTTGAATGAACCACAATTTGTAAATATAACTTGACCATTGTTTACAAATATCGACCTTGCCGTACAGCACGCAATGTCAACATGATATTCAGGTCGAAACATTCAAATTAATCAAATTACAGTCAAATTATATTAACACACTGTGCTTCATTAAAACACATTTGAGCAGTCCAGATGCTAGCACAGACGAAGTTTATACTATATAACATGATTTCACGATAAAAACCATCATACTATGTATATTTAAATCTTTTCACTCCCCGGCAGAGCACATGCCATTAACGACTCAGTTCCACCGAACATGGGCTTGGGATTCCATTTCTTTCTTTTTTCCAGTTATATCCTGTTTTTGTCATTTCTGAGCATTTCTACTTCTCAGCACCAATTACTAACAGTGCAAGTAATCAATCTGGCCTAAAATAAGAAGCACTGCAAATGTTGGAATATCACATTGTTGCATGTGTGCATGTGTTGTAACAGCCTAGTGATATGACAGAACATGACTGTTTACCTCGACTCCTGCCTGGTCTCCACAGTCTCCCCCACTGCTGGCTGCAGTGTCTGCCAGGTGATGCTGCTGCTGCTGCTGCTTCTCATCCAGATGTTCCTTGATGGTCTTTACCAGTTTATCTGCCTATGCAACAAAACATAAACAATCATAAATACAACAAGCAAAACTGATGCTTGCAATAATCATAATAATCACACACGCATATAAACTATACTGCTGCCAAAGTCCTTGAGGTAATAATGTTTCTTGTATGATTACTGAAATAGTGTACCTAGAAATTGCTTAATTTGCTACGAATGCCAGAAAGGTTTCGTTAGTTTAGAACCCATTTACTATTAAATATGGTGCTATATATGTCACTGTTTTGACCAAAGGGTGTCGCCATTTTGCATCTGTCGTCATTCTGGTCATAACCCATATATGTGCACCCATGACTTTGCGAAGTACATACAAATTCTCAAACGACTGGAATTTTTTAGAAACAAAGACACTTTCAGACAGCCTCAACACCAGATGGACTGGCGAGTACGACAGTACATCTGGCAGATAACCCTGTTGGAATGTGGAACTTAGCGTTGCAGCGTTAACCAATGGGCTACATCCATACGACTTCTGGGCATGCATCAGGTGGCCAACTGTGGATGATGTTACATGTAATGTTTGAGAAGTAACTTGACTTTAATTAGCAGTGGCCCCTTCGTTACTGGTAAGAGAGGTAATTCCTGAAAACTCTATCTGAAGTTCAGCGGGGCGCATCTATTTACCAGAAAGACGTCGACCAAGACAGGAAATGGAAGGAAGTACAGATGATTCAGCCTACATTCACACATGGTGTGGGAAAAACTGAAAGTTCCAAGTTTCAACAGGTTTATCTGCCCAGGGTAGTGTAGTACTACTACCACCCCTGGTTAACGAGGATGAAGACGTCAGCCAGTTCCAACAACTTAAAGAGAGGGAAAGCTGGGCAAAAAACGGGAAGAAGATGTTGAACTGGTTACAGTGTGAGGAATCCCCTTGCCGCCATTTCGAAGTTTTGACAATTTCGTTCATCCCATGTTGCCACAGTTCACTCAGCTGTAGAAATGAGTACCTGGCTACAGAAAGAGGTGGATATCTGTGCCAGTGCACTGTTTCATGACATATGCAACAAAATTGTTGGAAGGGTGAGGGCTCAGGACTAAACTGTGACCGGTACCCTTCTAATTGTTAGGAAATAAGTAGGAACGGAGATAATGTCTTGCTGTCAATGTCACCTTGGTATTTAAACCTGGTTCCTCAAATGGTTCAGCCCATTGCGTATCCGGTTCATTTATGTCCAGTTGTGTAGTATGTGACCAGCTTAAGTAATTTTTTTTTTTTGTTTAAAGCATCGAAAGAATTGACTTCAGTCGTTGGATCTGGTAAGAATCAAAATAGTGAATATCCAAAATTGTAAACACTGTGTGAGTCAATGTCGATCATGGACGTGACTTCAATCCTGTTGCCGATCACATGACAAAGTAAAAAATTTCACAAATCATGATTTTTTAGCATTTAAATTTTGACTTCACTCAATGCTTGAACAAGCATCGACACTTGTCTAGAATCTGGTCCTGCCCACCTCAATTTCGCCGTTATTAACATGCAGTTTGTACAGTAACCACGCTCAATGCAAACTGAACTGCAGAACATGTAAATTATTAAACATGCTGCACATAAAAACACATTTAATCACCTTTTCAGAAGCTCTAATTCGCATATTTAACCCGTATTGAGCCAGGCCTCAACATTAAAACTGGTCTAGCGCCTTTTTTGGGGCTGTCGGGCCAGTTCGGGCCACAAGTTTCCATATTTAACTGGCCCGCTGAGCCAACACAGTTTCAGGTCGTTTTTACCCCATTAGTCACAGCCACAGGTCATTGTTTCAATCGCTTGCCCTTGCCATCCACCCCGGCACTACAATTAAACACAAACTTCATCTCATCTGATTTTATGTTGTTGTTTCGTATAGTTGCCATCTTGTTTTGATATGTACGAGCTTCACAAAAAAATCTGCATGACATCATTACTAGCGACGACGTGCGAACCTTTTGTGAATTGTTGCAGGTATAATATTGGTATATCACGGCATTTTCTTCTGCGCGACATGTATTGGCTATCGCGATACACCTTCGACATACCTATTTCATATAAACGGACTGATTCACGGACACGGATTGTCCACTAGGTATCATGACAGCACCTAACATACATTCCAGGACCCACTAGGGCACAGACAGCTAAGTTTACCATAACTTTATACTTCAGTCCAAAAGTTTATATTTGAAAGAAATAAACCCAACTGTAACAGTCATAGTTATACACAGTGTCAGGTCCGGTTTGCCCGTCGTATTTTTTTAGTATAACTAGCTAGTTCTTATATAATACTGTATTTTATAAAAAAAATTGCGGTCAGAAAATGGTCCAAATTGCATTGCGCGTGTGTAACTTTGTGAGCAATGATACTAGTACATGCATTTCAGAAGGCTGGTGAAATTAGCGTATTTTTTACACTGCGAAAAGTACAATATATACCTTTTGTGTACTTCAATGTTTAGTAACATTATTATTATTAATGTTCTTATAAAATATTGCGTTTTAGGTAAATCGTAGCGGTCAGAAAACAGTCTGAGTTGCATAGGATTGTGTGTGCTTGTGAACAATGATACGTCCATTTCGGAAGGTTGATGTGATTAGCCACGAAAAGTAGTGTATTTCATTATCTGCATTTTGTGTCTCTCAAATGATGTGGTGTGATGGAATGAACATCTTATACAACACTGAATGACATCACACAGTCAAAATAATGAGGCCTAGTGAGGGGACACATGTATTGTCTCAAAGTACTACCAGAGGACATTCTATTGCCTAGGCCTTCCCTCCCATTTCACACAAGCCTGAACCTGACCTCAGTCAGGTTAGTGACTGCATGCCTTTTGGAAATGCCCGACAAAACTGCTCTTTCAAGTGTGATGACATCTGCAATACATGATTCATAAAATATTTACTTCTATACAACAACTACACATGTATCTTATATTATGCTTATATATTTTACCCATATTATTTTACAACTGTCCTTCCCTTTGAACAAGCTTTTTGTAAAACAGTATTGGTTGCTTTCATTTGTGCGCAACGAAGAGCTCACCCTTTTGAATTCAACCCTGGTCTGGGAAATCCATTTTCTCACATACAACAGTCTCAATATTCTGACTGGAATGTGCTCACACACCCACTAACTACGGATGAAAGCACAGTATTCCCCGCAAGTTTATTTAGAGCACAAGTTACAACTTGTTTTGAAGTCAAAGTTACCTCAGCTGGCTTATGAAATGTTACTTGCAAGAAGGTGTCAACAAAGAAATGTGCGATTACACTACAAAGCATAAAAAGGTAGACATGACAGCAAAGCTCAACTCTTGAAGGCAACTCGGAGCAGCTGTATTGATGTATCTGTCGGCCCAGCACTCGCAAGTGAAAGTACCAGCACAAACACTCGGTGTGCCTCGGCAGTGCACACAATACTTCATGATCAGAAAGAACACACGCAAGAAGTGGAAGAGAGGAAGACCATATACGAGACAGATGGATGAGATCAAGGTCATCATGGACGTTACCAGAACTGGCAGAAGTCGCATTAATTGACATCACATCACAACTAGTCGCACATTTTATTTAAGATCATAATGTCATATCGCTATAAAATGTCACAACTGTTGTCTTGTAGTAGGCCTACATCAGTCTGTACGTGCTATCGTACATCAGTCTGTACGTGCAATCATCTTACGACAATTCATGCCGGTATACGAGAATTGAGCATTTCTACTTTCTAGTATACGATAATTGTACATTTCTTGTATATACCAGGATTGCGCCTTCAAGCTGACTTGATCCCCTGGTGTCACCAAACTAATCCTGACATATTATTCACGCTTGAAAAAAGGACTCAACTCAAAATCAAACTGAAGTTCAGGGAACTTAGACTTAGTCTGATGCAGTGTTGAACTTGAAAGCCGCGCATAATCTGGAAACGAAGTCGAAGGGTCCGGATATTTCACCTTACCTTCATGTTGGCCTTGACGCCAATCTTCTTTGCCAGCTTTTGTAAATCTGCATATTTCATGCGATCAAGTGTCGCCGCATCAATTGGCAATTCCATTGTTATTGTTGTAAACAAACTAGATCAAACCGACGTAAACAACGCAACAAACCGGGGTCGATGTGAAACGCATTTGAATGTCGTACCAAATGATTTGATTGGTTGATTTCGTCCACGCCGCCTGATTGGTCGCACGCAGTGGTGGCGCCGCCTGGGAGTCGGTGCGACAAGTGGTGATGTTTATAAGCGGTCACTCGAGGCGATTAGTTGCCAACTGTGGGTGACGTGTGTTGTTTGTCGCAACTGCACAGCTGCACAAACCAAGCGAGTACAAAAGCGTAACTACAGTCAGTTGACACAAACAGGATAAACGACTAATTTGCGACTGCAAAATCGGTTGACAAACTTGGATGGCTGTCGGCGCTAACTGCTTGAGACGCCGACCGCAACTTGGTCGGGAGCCTGAGGTTCCACGCCCACGTGATGTTGACCGCGCGCTGTTTGACGTTTGCCGCCGCAGCCTGTCGATGTCACTTGGAGTAAATTGTCAGGTATGGTCGTTCGAGAAAGGTTGTTCAGCGCCAGGCATGGGTTATTTCAATTGTTAATTGAATTAACTCAATTAAGTTAATTTAATTAAATAACTTTTACAGGAAGGCACATTTTATTTAATTAATTAACTTTACCAAAAGGGCCAAGGCAAGGGCCCAAGCCAAGGGCAAGGCAAGGCCCAAGGCAAGGCCCAATTTTAAGGGGTTCATTTAATTAACAAATTCCCAATTAACTGTCGGTATAACTAACTCTCAATTAAGTGTCCATTTAACAGTTGAAATTACTGGATAGTTCACAGCCCTGTTATCGAGGCTTTTCCAGAAAGCCTGCAGTCACTATTCCAGCCACTAGCCTGAGAGAGATCAGGTTCATGCATGTGTGAATGGGAGGGAGAACATCACAGAGCACATACTCTTGAGTGCCGAATAAGAGTCCCTATACGCATATTTATTTGATGAAAAATGCCACCCTATATGCACCTTATTTGGCACTATACTATAATTAAATTTAAACATTTGTACCAGCCTATATTCTCCGATAATCATGGCAAATTATGCAGGGCATAATTTTTTGGAGAGCAATGCCTCTCACTCCCTAGCTAGCGCTAATCAATCATCCACGGACCTGATATAATTCACACAAATGTCATGTGAAACCATTTGGATAGAGTTTGTGTTGTTTTCATGTTACAAGACTATGGCGCTTTTGTCAAATATTTCATATATACAGTAGAACCTCTCTAAAGAGAGACTGAGATAAAGTAACCTGATTAAAGGGTGGCCTGAGTACAGAAGTTAGATCATCTACAGATGTGCACATCTGACAAAAAAGGCCGTGATGGAGCCGCCTTTTTCTGAGGACTGGCTGCTTGGAGGGGTCCTACTTGTACTGTAGTTGATCTGCAATCAATCACTGGCATGCTGCATCATTTGGTGCAATGTTGTCTAGGATATAGCCCCCTTTTACAGCCTGCGTGGGCCATTGGCCAAGTTTTCCAAGATCCTAGATTGAACCCTGCTTCAGTTGGAGATATTTTTATGGTGCCAACTTAAATCAAAAGCATGCCAGTTCTAGTGATGCCTAAAAGATAGTGTATATTTAAATGCTGGTGTGTAAAGGGGAAACCTAATGATTTAGTATAAAACACAGAACAAATGAGGTACGTAGTTGCTTGGTTTTGTTAATTTAGTGGTTAAATATAGGAAACCCCACACCTGCAAATCTTCAACCACAACTTTTTTCAAACCTTAAAAAAAATTAGTTTTTTAACAAGTATCTATAAATAAAAAAAAATTATCAAATGCCCCATGAAGAAATGTCTTGACATGTAGATATTGTATGAACAAATCTTTTTCCTACAAAGTTACAAAACACAATCGTAGAACAAGTCGATTTTAGAACTGTTCTAAATGACATATGAAAACATTTCTACCACCACATGATTTAATTGTTATTGTTAGTTGAATTAAAATTAATTGTTAGTATAATCTAATTGAAACGTTTGGGAGTTTAATTTAATTGACCTAAGAAATGTGTGAGGTTAATTTAATTGGAGAATTTCTGAGTTAATTTAAATTTAATTAACTTTTCAGGTTAACTGTTCTACAGGTCATTGGCACGTGACATCATTTATTAATTTAATTATGATGAAATATCATAAGCGACAAGTGAAAAATTGTGATGACGACGATATTGTCGATAAATAAAGTTGACATGTTCATATTGAAACACCGGTAATGTGGCACTGCTTGCAGATAAACTCTGGCAAATGTCTTTTTTGTAAAAACGCTATAACAATTAATGCAGCACGTATATTATAGTGTTTATTATAATGTTCAGTTAACAGACACATTAAAATGTGTTTTCATATTTGATCCAGTGAACAAAAAGTCACGTCAAAAGATCAAGATGAATCCCAGGCAGAACGAGAGCCCCGGCCATTCCACGCAGACAGCACCATCTGCATCAAAGAAAAACAAATCAAGGGACATGACTCGAGAGAAGGCAACGCGCAACTTTCGCGAGAACCAGCAGCTGAGGATATATCTGTTTGTGTCGGCGATAATCGTAATCGCGTGGGTGTTCGGCACCCTTGAGTTCTCCTTCACGTACGTGTTTGGTTTGATGGCGCTGGTGTTCATAGTGTGGCGCGGCAAGGTCATGAAACTTATCGATGAACACATCCTGCAGCAGGAAACGTTGCTGCACCGGCGGCGCGCTCTACAGCACCACGAGACGACCGAGTGGCTCAACTTCATCATCAATCGTTGGTAAGACGTGCTGAATGTGTTGTGGGCAAACTGTGTGCCCTATTCACAAGGAGAAGGCCTAATGCCATATTTATAGGCACATCTGACATCTGGTTAATTCAGAATTATTCCTGTTTTGTTTTAAATTTTTATTTATTTTTCCGGCCACGATACATTGTTGAATATTTGCCTAATATGGACATTAATGTATATTATGTTCATTGTTACTGCAATGCTAATTATGATCCATCTAGACAGAGCTAGCTTGCATTCTCTCCTCAAACTTTATACACAAATAAAATGTACCCCTGACTAACTAGTCTAGACCAAGTGCTGCAGCATTAGATGATTGAATACTACAGGTAGTGTCAGATGTTTGGTGCACAAATTGATTCATGTAACGCGTTAGTCTTCCACAGGTCTATATAAATTTTTCAGTTTGACCTACAATAAATTGGTTAGTTACATAATGAAACAAATAGATAGATAAACTACTCATTATGACTCAATATGATACATGCTAAACAATCTCTGACAAGTGGCATCTATCAATCATATATATCGGAGTGCTAGCAAAGTTTAGTAGGTCATGAGGACCCAGTATATATACCATTAACTAAACACAGGTAATTATCATTGTCCAGTGACGCCAGGCATTTCAGTAAGAAATGCTCATGAATGCTAGTAATCTAAAGCAGAGGGCTACCAACCAGCAGAGGGCTACCTAGGTGATGAACTAACCACCTAGGTTAGCGGTACCGGTGGCAATTTGGGTCATATGCCACATGGCATCAGATTTGGCTAAACAAAAGTTACCATTTGGCTAAACAAAAGTCACCACCAGCGTGCAGAATGCATGAGAAGTTGTTGTCTTGATGGATGTAAAAAAGTGACTAAAGCAATTTATATTTGGCTAAACACAAACTGGGGCTTTAGCCAAAATAACTAAGCAGTTTACAGCTTCAAATCTAGCCCAGGCTACCTTTCAGCAAATGATCAGTGATTGTCTTAACCATGGAAACTGTCAAAGATAAACAAATTAAACAAGCATATATAGTATGTCTTTTCCGTTGGTCACGTTTACCCACTTTTTGGATGAAAGTCCCACTTTTTGTAATTTTCAAAATTAACAGTCAAATTTTTCAATTAACAGTCAAATTTTTTGTTGCACACGAGGCCATTCTAGCCACATTTTATTTCTTTTGTCTCAAGTGATTTCACATGTTCTTGTGCATGCGTTCACTGTGAATGAGAACAGCAAATCAAATTGGCGACCCTTAAACAACACATTAAAAACCACAAAAATGTGGAGGAGAGTGTTTCATGAGCACTTTTCTATGAACAGATGTTGACACCGATGCATTATATGTGGCAAACATATGTATATAGTATTGACCAGGTTGTGATGTACAGAGGAAATGCAGTGAAATCCGTTTTGGTGGTGACACACTGGGTCGGTAAGATTCACTGGCCCGATAGTGCTCAAAATAACACTGGGCCACAAGCAGTGCTGGTCCACTTGGCCACAAGCAGTGCTGGTCCACTGGGCCACAAGCAGTGCTGGTCCACTGGGTCAGAAGCAATGCTGGTCCACTGGGCCACAAGCAATGCTGGTCCGCTGGGCCACAAGCAATGCTGGTCCACTGGGCCACAAGCAGTGCTGGTCCACTGGGTCAGAAGCAATGCTGGTCCACTGGGCCACAAGCAATGCTGGTCCACTGGGCCACAAGCAATGCTGGTCCACTGGGCCACAAGCAGTGCTGGTCCACTGGGTCAGAAGCAATGCTGGTCCACTGGGCCACAAGCAGTGCTGGTCCACTGGGTCAGAAGCAATGCTGGTCCACTGGGCCACAAGCAATGCTGGTCCACTGGGCCACAAGCAGTGCTGGTCGACGGCCACAAGCAGTGCTGGTCCACTGGGCTACGAGCAGTGCTGGTCCATTGGGCCACGAGCAGTGCTGGTCCATTGGGCCACGAGCAATGCTGGTCCATTGGGCCACGAGCAGTGCTGGTCCACTGGGCCACAAGCAGTGCTGGTCCATTGGGCCACGAGCAGTGCTGGTCCATTGGGCCACGAGCAGTGCTGGTCCACTGGGCCACGAGCAGTGCTGGTCCACTGGGCCACGAGCAGTGTTGGTCCACCAGGACATGTTAATGTCATTTGATGTTATATTGCACAATTACAGCCATTGAATGGTGCTTGTGGGAAGACATACATAATGGAGTGTTGTCTTGTGGTTATGTAGCCTGCTTTAGCTGTAATCAGCTGTGATTGTGTTTTATTCAATGGTGTCCACGAAGGAACAATTCCAGACATATATTTCTGTCCTTCTATAGAATACTCTTGTCGTTGTTAGTATTACAACATGAAAGAATGGTTGTTGCTTTTAACCATCGCTCACACTGCCCCTAAAAAGTCATTGTCATGAGCTGTTATTTTCTCAGCCATACCGGTAGGCTGGGTTTCCACTGATGTCTATATATATATACAGATAATTATGTGTGTTGGACATGCATGGAATTGGCCCATGTTAAATATTTGTTGGAAACGTGTCAGTGTTACTTCAACGATGTTACGTCTGTAAATATATCGGTGAGACATGCTTAAAGTCAACATATCAGTTCAGATAACTAACCTAACTGACTATTTTGACCATGATTGTTTTCATTAAATATTAAAGGTTCAATCTAATGTTGACTACAATGGTCAATAATTTAATATTTTATCGTCAATTATCCTGCATGGAAAATTAAATATATATTAGCAGATAGGTAGGAAACTACATAGTATAGAAACTCAATTTCTTTTCAGTTGTGTGCAGTGATGCATGATGAAGTGGCTGTGCAGTGATGCATGACAAGATACAGTGAATCGTGTCTACCACTGGCAGAGAATTGATTTTTTAGCACTAATTCTAATTTAGTTTTTATGGTTTTTTTACATTTAGAAAGCCCTGTCTAAAAATGACCAGTGATGCATTGCTACATGTCATCTTGTTTTCTTAAACAGTCTATTTGCAATCTATGGACTATTGCAAATTTATTATTTGCAGTTGACCCCTCATGAAGCTGATGTAACTATTTGTTTAGTGCTGTAATTGAATCTTTTTCATTTACCCCTGTGTGGGATATGTTCAATTTTCTGGCATAGGTAGAAGGGACGGTATATTTAACTTCCAACCTACCTGCCAGGTGCTGTGTTAGTCAGCAAGTTGAACCCATATTTTATGAAATGGTATTGTGTGGGTCGCTGACTGACCGCAAACTATCAAGCTGAGGCTGGTGTCGTCAGTGTGGCTGTGATTCATGCTAGTTCAGTGCTTGGAATTGTTGAGCTGTCAGACTGAACACCAGTAAACAAAGCTGTCATAACACTTGTTACTGGACAGTAAACATGATAGTATGGTACTACTGGAACACTTGTTACTGGACAGTAAACATGATAGTATGGTACTACTGGAACACTTGGAATACTGGAAAACTGCTGACTGTTTCTTGTTGGGTCAGACTATTACTAGTTTATTCTGGAAGATATAAAGCTGTAGGTATTATCTCAGAAAGGAGATCCAGGGAGATAATCTAGAAGAGATCTTGAATGATAATTCAGAAGAGGTCCTGGGAGATAATCCACAAGATGTCTGGGAATAAATATGAGAAAGCCTCTGAAGTGAAAATAGTGAAACAAGTTTCATTTCAGTAGCTGCTGTTACCACAGTTTGTAAAATTTTACATAATTTCCCTTACTAAGTAACCTGTGCATTTAACAGTTTTCTTGTAAATTACATGTAATGTAAGTTAGACGTTGCTGCCAAGAAGTTGTTGCACTGCACAGGCCTACTCAAGTCAACAGCTACATGATTTATGTTCCTAGACTGAGCATTGAGAATCAGGTCAACTGTGTGCTGCCAGCATGACACGTTATACAGAACAATGCACTCACTAGTATGTACAGCCAAGAGCTGTCACTGCTGGAACCAACTCTAAGAACAACAGCTGAAGTGCCCGTAAGATATGATCAGAGACCATGCATCAGAACGCATGTGACAGTCACTATTAACTGCTCTTTATATTGCTGTCAATCACACGTTCCATTAATAACCAATGTAACTAATTACAATAGGATGTAATCATGATTACGGTGTCTTACACAGTGTCTGAAGTCTAAGCAGATTAATAACTTTTTAGGTTGTCAGCAACATTCATACTTATAGGTAATTCCAGCGTTATGGACGTGGCACTTTGTACACAAAATCAGCAAGTTTATTTCAATAGTGCTTAAAGATCTTTATTTTCATTCTTTTTGATGATGGACATACAACTGAAAGTAAGTTTCATGAGGGTTCAGAAAAATTTTTTTAGTAATGTTTTACTTTTACAGAGGGCAGAGGACATGTTCATCATGTAGTCAATTGACTGTACATGTGCAACTAAAACTCCTTCCCCAATTGATTTAGCCCATTGCGAATCAGGTTCGTTGATGTTAAAATCTGTGATATGTGCAGAACTTTGGATTAATAAAAGAATTCTTGTACTTTTGTTAAAATAATCAAAAACGTGTGTAGCATTATGTCAAAGCAGAGCCGGACACATTTTGGGTCATCTAATTTTCAGACATTTTTCCAAGTCATACTATCATAAATACCTGTGGTGGTAGAATGGAACTGTGCTAAATTTCAACCATCAACTCTGGATAGTTTTGGAGATGTGATTTATTGAAAATCGGGGGGTCCTGCTCCAGTTTCACACCAGTAAATCACATTTGATGTTTTTGGAAGGTCATATATATTGCCGCTGGATACAGCTATCAAGCTGAAACATGGCAAGTCTGGTAATTGGGACTTAGGCTTTCAGAATATGCGTATCTGTAGCTAGTGTTTAGCTGTAGGCGTCCCGAAACAAGAACACGACATATTCAGAAGATTTCAGCAGGTTCATCAGAGGCATTACACGTGTCTGATGTTGATGCATAGGTATATTCTATATACACTATATACACATTCTATACACAAGTCAATGACACAATTTCATCATTGTATAAAAAGGATCCAAAGTTTGAATTGTGAGTACAAATAATGAAAATTCACCTTAACGATAGTGGACAGTTGACCGTGTGGACAACTCTGCAGTGTGCTGATAGTTTTACTACTGCAACATACATACCAATCCAATATACTGTATTTGACCTATTAAGTGTGCGTGCTCTGATTAGCATACATCCCCTTTTTTAATCAGCAGGATCCATAATTATTGTGATTTTACTAGTGTGGAACGACTAAAAAATTTGCCATCTGGTGTTAAACAGTTGGCAGCACTTTTCAGTTGTTCTGCACTTGTCGCCAAATGACACCACTAGTGTTAAACAGTTACCTTATTGTCTAGAGCTACACATTTTGGTGTACGCCTCTAAGAACAGATTCCTTGACATTTTCCCATGTCCCATTTAAAAAAAATTTACTGTGTGCTTGTCAAATACGGTATATGTTCTGATATTTAGCTTTGATTCTCAGTTTAATCTGTTTTAAATGCATTTTCTATCAACGCAAGAACACATTGAGCTATGAGTAAAGCTGCAGTGTCATCAACTAACATTATTTATTTCAGAGAGTAACAAAAAAATTCAAGTGTCATTATAAATGTGGCATCTCAGTAAAGTGGTATGCCACATCCATAACGGGCTAATTGAAGTTATTAAATTTATATATATATATCTGGTAGGATGTGGTTAATAAAGTTACCGTTGCATACAAAAGCAGGGAAATTTGTGTTACGGACGTACCAATGGCCCACCTGAAAGTAGGTGCTAACAAAGTTCATAATCATAAAAAAATATTTGTTAAAAAACAAATTTATTGGCAGTAGTTCAAAAAGTAACTCTGTATTTGCTAGTGTCACAATTTTACAGTAAATATGGATGCAGTGTTGACGAAAAAATAGTTTCTGACCAGTCAACTTGTTGATGCAACATCTGTAACAAATGATATGAAATTGTAATGTTCAAGTTGTTTTTATCAAGTTCAAACATAATACTGTACAATGCAATCAACATTTTTGGTGCAAAGGTAACTGAATTTTTTAGTAAAACGTTCCATCTTAACTCGGAATTACCCATATGAATATATTATGTTGAGTCATTTGAAGATAGACATTTACAAATAAAACAATGTGTAGAAATTTACTATTTCTGATCTATTCGTAAAAATGCGTAATGGGAACACTGAGCCCCTGGATCCAAGGTTTATGCACTAGAGATTGTGTAATACATTACATCAGAAACTCGCTCACTATCTCCATTCCTTGCACAAACATGTATCCAATCTACAGTCTTCACAATCGATTGTTCGTGTTTGGTTCGTTCCACCCTAGCTTCGTCCAATCCTTTATGTCATCATTCCGCCTTTTTTTGTGGTCTTTTCTTCGTTTTCCTCCATCACGTGCCTTCAAATGTGGCTTTGATGGGACGGCTACTTCTTTTCATTTGTCCGAACCATTTCAATTTGTGTTGACGTCTAGTCCAACTGAATAGCAGTTACAAAATCTCCAGGGTTCCTACACATCCTGGAAATCGCTGGATTTCTAATTTTTTTACTTTCAGGACCTGGAAATCCTAAAAAAAGAGCCACTTTTTATATGTGTGCTGAATAAAGTCCTTGATTTTTGTTTCTTCCAGAATTCCAGGACAGGAAATGTGTATAAAAATCATTGTTTCGCAACAACCACTGTAACAAAATGAACTCCGGAATATATGTTGTAATGAAAGGGTAGCGCCCCTGACTCGTATGTTTACAAGTTGTGTGCTTAAGTATGCTCTTCGTGAGTACTGTACATAACTACACCTTCATCTTTGCCAAAAAATCAATAGGAAATGTAGACCAATTGTGGTTTTCTTCTTCCGTTCTGCTCCAAAGTTTCCCCAGTGTGTTTTGTGACATTCGAGACACCCTAACATCACATGGGGGGATGGCAATGGCTATTCTTGTATTGGCTTGATGATAAATTAGAATATGTGTGAGCATTAGGAATTTGCAGGCGATAAATTATAAATGATGGGATGGCACGGTGTCAACAGCGAACATGTATTGCGTTCTATTTCTAGATACGCAATTCCTTGAATGCAGTAGAAAAAAGGTTGCCTTAGAAACCAGTGATAAACTTGCACAAGTGAGGTGAAATATGCAGGGTTTTATATATTAGTGAAAATGTTCAAATGTTGGTAGATAATATATGAATTGTGATTTTCTACTAATCAATAGTTAATCAATAGAAAATTGTGATTCCTGTGTGGTGTCTTGTTTCAGGGTTTAGGTTTTAAAATCTTCACATTGCTGTAGGATCTTGGCAGTTTGGTGTCAATGTTTGTGATTTTGATATTAATTAAGATTTGCACAAAATTCTGTGCACAAAATGTGCTTTTATAATTTCTGTGCAATTTGGTATGACGACACCGAGTGACATTAATTCGACACATCACGCGAACATGATGACACATAAATCTGACACAGTGACATATCAATATGACATCACGAAACATGAATATGACTTTGTCGAATGATTTAACCAAAGTTAAATAAAAAATTTGTAGAAACGAGCCAGCATGTAGTATAATAGGGACTGGATACTAAATAGGTTTGATTTTTCGCTAAATGATTCTATAACAAGATAAGAGAAAAACTGAAGGAGGCAGATTTAAAGTGACGCGACGTGTTGTCTGTGCAGGTGGCTGTTCAGTTGTGATAGTCTGTCCGACTTGCTCAAGAGGAACCTGGACCCACTGCTCGATGACATCAAACCAGCATTTGTAGGTGAGTTCATTCCAAGAGCTTTTTGGTGCAATAGAAGTCTTGTATTGTTGCTTGTATTGCCGTGCGTGTGCGCGCACGCACGCACGCACGCACCCAGACTTATGTACTTCTTGTGTCCTCTTGTGGCAAAGATACTGCATCGGGCTGAAACACTTGCACCCACCTTGCTCTGTCCTAAGCCACAGTGGTTGTCTTGTCTATTGTTCACAGGTTTATGACGTGTTTATCTTATGCAATAGACATGAACCTACACACTGTGCATGGACAGTTTATGTATGCATAAATGTGTGCACACACGCAACACGTGCACGCGCACACACTGTAAAAACATAAATGCCATGCCTATCTAAATATATAAACAAGAAATTCATTGATTTTAATAGATTCATAGAATTTAAGCCTCACGCATACATGCACACACGCACGCATGCATGCACGCACACAATCACGCACACACACCTGCACATGGCATTTGCAGGATAAAACAACACCTTGGCAGTGTTTATTGTGAAGGACTGAATGCATATTACTTTAGTACACTGAAATTAGGATCCCACATGGAGTTTATGGAGTAGAATGCAGCATTTGACTGAAAGTATAGCAAGAGCTGTGATTACCTTTACTAACAGTACCAAAGACATCCAAGGCTAATTGGCAGTCCAAATACCTTTACTACATAGTCTGCCACTGTTCCTAAATTACTTTATGCTGGCGTTCTGGCTGACTTGACGTAATTATTGTCTAAAATTACAGATGTTATCAGCAAAAGTGGACTATATTTGCTAACATGCAAGTCACATTTGTAAAACATCTAAAAAAAATTCTTTCGCGGTACCCAGTCTTTAGTACCATTCAAAGCACGCAACACTCCCTCATTTCAACACACCTCATTGCAACACCAACTAGACTCTCTGGGAAGCATGAATGGCTGAATGCTTCCCAGAGAAGTCTAGTTGGTGTTGCAATAAGAGGGTGTTAAGTGTAATATGAAAATCTGATCTTTTCCCTGTTTATAAAAAAATGTCAGTGACCACATACCCCACAATGGAGACTTAATGTTGTCATCACTTGTAAGACATCAAAGGAAAAATAAACCACCATCTGGTGTTTAAAAATATGCTATCTTGGGTAACGACTATTAGGTGGAGTGTGGGACAGAGTGTTAGGTGGAGTGTGGGACAGTGTTACGTGGAGTGTGGGACAGAGTGTTACATGGAGTGTGGGACAGAGTGTTACGTGGAGTGTGGGACAGAGTGTTACGTGGAGTGTGGGACAGAGCTGATGAAAATTACACTAGTTTCAATCCTCATGTGGTATGTTAAATAAATAATTTGTGGAATTTATCAGGTTACATCTGAATGGTAGGAAACTGCTTCGTTGTAAGCTCTCTGAGTATAATAAAATTGATGGTTTACTGGGTTGTCTGGTTACAACTAAGATGCAACGTATGAAGTCGTCCATTACACAAACACATCTGCCTTGGTGTTTTTATGCTTAAATGTTTAATGTCAGCATCTGTGCCTGTTGTGCCTTGTACCGAGAGACCTGTGTTAATTTGCGGAATTGGGATATTGTAGGTGAATGTCTGTGTCTGACCACTGTCTAGTATAGTCACTGTTTACAGTATGGTCAATCCTTGGTCATTGTATCAAGTGTAATCCAGGGTAATAGTAATAGAGTTTTGGCTGAACCCTCAGGAACCAGAGCTGAGCGGGGCAGCAAACCGGAGTTGTTAAGTCTCATATCATAAACAGGGACATACAGAAGGATCACTTACTAGTATTGACCATACTGGTGACACAGTGACCAGTGTTGACCACACTGAACACAATGACCAGTACTGACCACACTTGGCAGTACTGACCGCACTGTCCACAGTGACCAGTAGTATTGACCACACTGGACACAATGACCAATAGTATCGACCACACTTGACACGGTGACCAGTATTGTCCATACTGACCAGTATTGACCACACTGGACACAGTGACCAATATTGTCCACACTGACCAATATTGACCACACTGGACACAGTGACCAGTAGTATTGACCACACTGTATACAGTGGTCAGACGTAGCCTACATAATACAGGACTCCATCAAGGGCTATAGCTAGAAAAATCTGTAGATTTTCACCTAGACAACTTCGGCAGCCCCTCGCTCTGATGCAGCCTCTCTCTCTGATCACTATATCCAGTGTGCTCTAACCTTCATCTATGCTCGGGAGAAGGGCGGGAGAAACTGCAACTCGCACATCAGAGATACAAATTATTCCTGTCAGATTACATCGTAACAAAGACAAATATATTTACAGAGGTATCATAAATTATGGTACACAAAATAATTAATTTAGCAGATTCTTAGGGTGGCCGAATATACATACGGTCAATGCATATGTCGGGCGTTGATCTCAGTGTCATGTAGATTCGCTGTGGTCCATATCCATGAAGGACACCTTAGCTGGTCGAATTCAATAAACCGTAATGTTATTTCCACTTACAACTATGTTATTAAAGAAAATTGGCTGTTTCTAGCTGTGGTAATTAGCAGTGAAATATATTAAGGGAGGGAATAGTAATTTGGTTTGCCGATGACATTTTATCGCTGTCCTAACTGACTTACTGCGGGCAGAAGCACCTGTAGGAAGCCACAGGGGTGCTCTCAAATATGTTATTGGTGCTCGTGTTTAGCATATATATAACCTTCCATAATTAAGAATTTGTCGAGTGTCTCCAAATGTTTCATGTAGAAGGGTCTTGCATTAATTGCTGTCTCAGTACAACAATCAGGACAATTATATTAGTTTAACACACAGTAGCAATTTGAACAGAATTTTTTCTTGAAACACAACACTCATTCAGCAGGACACTGGGAATGCCGCTGAAGAGGGGAGCACTTTTAGGGCCATGCGGGAACGGGGAAATGGAGACAGACATACTTTTTCCAAGGAGTCCCAGAACCGATATATAGGTAATGGCCACATGTAAAAGTGACTGGGGTTACTCCACAATATCAGGCCAGGAGGTACTTGTATCAATCCCTTGTACTGCGCTGGTTCTATCTGCATCCGGGAGGAGGGATTTGGGTATAGATCCTCCAAGAGGTCCACAACAAGATTACACTGCTCTAGACGCTTATCATGTGTTGATAGAATACAAGCCCCTGGCGGAGATTGTTTTCCTTCGCTTGGGCCCGTGTTTACCTCTTTGGGAACAACCCCTTCATTTGGGCATATTTTGCCAACCAGACTTTTTCTATGAGTGAAGATGTTCATCAGACTGGATGGTTCAAATGAGTAATATGTTTACTTATTTCACAGTCAGAAAAAGGTAAACTGATTGTGAAATAATTTTAAATATTTCTCATCAGACTTTTTCTAATCCGCAAATATTGATGTCGTGTTGTATCTGTTCACATGTTAGCTGTTAGAAAATCTTTAATTGTAGATGCATACTCGTCTCCTGTGTTATATTTTTTGTTTAGTGAGTGATAACTCAGAACATGATACATTTATTATCTCGACACACATCGTCCATCTTGAGGGCGTATATATATGATACCTTGCTTTATATTCATATATATATATATATATATATATATATATATATATATTCATAGGGAGACAGGACTTATACAACCTGGTGCAACATTCCCACTTTCAGGAATTAAATATTGCATACGTCTTCAGTGTGTTGTGTTTCTTTGTTTAAATATTGGGAGTCCCAAAAAAAAATTGGGTCTAAAGATGTCTGGACCTCAAATCCCGAACAGTTTTGGTGCTCTGTGTGATTTAGTAAAAAAATTTGGATTTGGTTGGATTCCTATATGTAAACACACAACAAACAGCTTCTTAACTATGTAAAGTATTATAAATCATATGTATAACTATATGAAGTATTATAAATCATATGTATAACTATATAAAGTATTATAAATCATATGTATAACTATATAAAGTATTATAAATCATATGTATAACTATATAAAGTATTATAAATCATATGTATAACTATATAAAGTATTATAAATCATATGTATAACTATATAAAGTATTATAAATCATATGTATAACTATATAAAGTATTATAAATCATATGTATAACTATATAAAGTATTATAAATCATATGTATAACTATATAAAGTATTATAAATCATATGTATAACTATATGAAGTATTATAAATCATATGTATAACTATATAAAGTATTATAAATCATATGTATAACTATATAAAGTATTATAAATCATATGTATAACTATATGAAGTATTATAAATCATATGTATAACTATATAAAGTATTATAAATCATATGTATATGTTTGTTGTTGCTGCCCTCCTCTTTACCCCTGTAGTCCGGGGTGAGGCTAGCACCGATGCCTCTTTACCCCTGTAGTCCGGGGTGAGGCTGGCACCGATGCCTCTTTACCCCTGTAGTCCGGGGTGAGGCTGGCACCGATGCCTCTTTACCCCTGTAGTCCGGGGCGAGGCTGGCACCGATGCCTCTTTACCCCTGTAGTCCGGGGTGAGGCTGGCACCGATGCCTCTTTACCCCTGTAGTCCGGGGCGAGGCTGGCACCGATACCAGTCATTGACTTTCGTTTCCCCATCTTCATCACTAGTCCCGTTTCACTGCCGTCTCCACCACCTGTCTCCAGTCCCCCCATCCCTCGCCCTCATTCTCCCTTCCCATTCCCGCCAAATCTATCTTCACCCATCTCAGTCTTGGCCTTCCTCTTCTTCTACCGTCCACTCCAAGCGCATCCGCTCGCTTCATCAACCGTGCCCCTTCCATTCTGTCCACATGCCCAGCCCACTTTAGCCGGCTCCTCACCAGCTTCCTCATGACAACAACTTCCTCCCTCAGCTCCTCCATTCTTCATTTGTCTCTTCTTTTCTCTCCCGCATTTCTCCTCATCCAGTTATTCTCGCAAACTTGCAGTTTCTCTTGTTTATCACACATTAAAATTTACCTTTATTTATCCTTATATTGCCCCCCCCCCCCCCCGGTTTTATGTCATCTGCCACATTATACCAAACTGGCACCAACACTGACTTGCCTCAGAATCTTGACCTTGCAGCCTGATCTTGTTAAAGTTAATTGCCAAATTAGTGTTTGTGCCAAATCAGGGTTTATCTGTTATTCTTCGGACATGCTGTAATGTTGACCTAATTACAGGATTAGATGTCCAGGTGGCAAACATTAGGTGGCTGTGTTCATTCAGATGGCTAAATTATTATGTTAATAACACTGGACTGGTACTGTTGTTGGGTCTAATTAAAACAGGACCTGGTACAGTTTGCAATTTCAGTGTAGAAGCAGGATAAACGTTGATTGGGGCCTGTGCGATTTGGGGTTTGTGGTTGGTCTTGGGCCCCCAATTAGTAACTTAGGGTATGCAGTTGTTTGGATAGCTAGAGCTTCAGTTGTAAGGGCTGGGTTGGTTGTCGGTCTACAAACATGAACTGGGGTTTGGTTGTTTTAGGGTTTACCGTAATTTAGGGTTTACTGTAATATGACGTCTGTGCCTGGTTGTTGGGTTTGGGTCATACAGCTGTGACATGGAATTTGTGGTTGTTTCTGGGTCAAGTTCTAAAGTTGTTGATTGGTTGGAATAAACATGGAAGTGACATGCATTTGTGTTGTTTGGTTGGATTAAACAAGGAAATGATTTGTATATTTCGGTTGATTAGTTGGAAGAAACATGGAAATGACTTGTGTATTTCCATTGATTGGTTGGAATAAACAAAAATGACTTGTGTATTTTGGTTGATTAGTTGGAATGAACATAGAAATGACTTGTGTATTTCAGTTGATTGGTCAGAATAAACAGAAATCACTTGTGTATTTCGGTTGATTAGTTGGAATAAACAACGAGTCATGGAAATTCTAAATAAAATTTCCAGTCTTCAAAAGTCGTGGAATTTTACTGAAATTTTTTTTTTTATAAATTATATATATGCGAGTTGTCGGTATTTCGGTGAATGGGTATCCAGCAATTTTGTGTAAGACATTTAATTGGTCTGAATGTAATCTGGACAGAAGCATCAGGCAATTTAATTGATAGCATGCGCTTTGATTTAGTCGAAACAAAATGCCTGGAAAATGTAAATTCAAGGATGACTGGCTTAGAGTGTAATCTTCAGCAGCTGAAGCTAGATGGAAATTATGCAGTAAGAATTTTTACACATCAAACATGAAATGTCAGAAGCAACAGTCCGCTATAAACGTCAAACATAAAGCCAACGCTGATGAGTTTGACTCATCAGCAGCCTTAAAAATGGAGGAAATTGATCGATGCTAGCATCACCTTTAAATGCAGACGATCTGTTGATGAAAGTGGAGGCAACTAGCAATGCCTTCCGATGCTCTGTGAAGGCGTAATGCTGAAATATGGCACCTCAGACAAAAATCAGCAATTTGCAGGGATAAATTATATAATAGGAATGTTCACTTTGATTTAGCATAAATTTGATAAGTACCTGCTCTGTTTCTTTTGCTGTTAATTTGCTTTTATTAAAAATTATGTACACACGCACGCATGCACACATTGAATAACATAACGTGATAGTGATTCGTTGACGATAGTCTACCGCGGTCATGGAAAAGGTCATGGAATTTTTGTGAACAAAAAGAGTGGGAATAAGCGTGGAAATTACTATTGGTTGATTGATTGGAATAATGAAGTTGGGTAATGTTCCATTAGACATTTGAGGAACTGGCTGCGACCCTTCTTTTGCTGTGCAAGCCTGTGTAATATGAGAATAGAAATGGTTTCCGTTGATAAATCAGGTACCGTTTCGTGGGTTAAAGGTGCTTAATCAATTCGATTTGTTTGTTAGTCTCATTTCAAATTAGTTTTGCGGAAAAGCAAACCTACCTAGTATCCACTGCAACATGCTAGCTCGTGCTCGCGCAACTTTTGTGTGTTGTTTTTGCGAAATCATCAGACAAACTTTTAAATTAGTTAATGAAATTTGCCATGTGATTGGTGAGAGGATGGAGGTCACGCCCATGACCAGCATTGACCCACACAGTGTTTACCATTTTGGATATCCACTATTTTGATCCTTACCAGATCTAACGACTAAAGTCAATTCTTTTGATGATTTGACCAAAAATAGGCATTTTTAAATTAAATCGACTGCGGATATTACAAGCTATAAGCTATTCACACACTATGTATTTGGACACCAATGAATCAGATTTGCAATAGGCTAAACCAGTTGAGGAAGCAGTTTTAAATGTTTGGTTGAATGAAGTTTGATGCAGTAGCACATATGAGCTCATTTCTCAGTTCTGTTATATAGTCTCGTTAGATTTTTGTGTGAGTTTTTGTTTTGTAATATAATAATAATAATAATGTTTTATTTCAGATAAAAGCCCATATATATATATATATATATATATATATATATATGCATACAATACAAGTAAATAATGTATATATATGTATATAAATATACACACATGTTGAGCATTTAAAGTAGTAAGAATAAAAATATATACATAAATATACACACGTCATGCTGTAAAACTACATGTAAAACAAGTTAGAATAAAAAATATGAATGTACACACATCATGCATTAAAAGTATACAATTGATCAATCAATGTTTAATCATTGGTCACTGGACCTTGATAATAAATAAAAGTGTGAAAATAATTAACAAAAAGTAGATTTTCAGACTTTTCTAACCGGCATAAAAAGTATAAAAATATTGACGAGTGAATGC
The DNA here is from genome assembly GCA_033239005.1 of Lamellibrachia satsuma. Classification (NCBI taxonomy): domain Eukaryota; kingdom Metazoa; phylum Annelida; class Polychaeta; order Sabellida; family Siboglinidae; genus Lamellibrachia; species Lamellibrachia satsuma. Next base: position 333,724 of record BSQZ01000104.1, read on the forward strand.
GTTCGTTAAAATTTACACAATTTGTAGCGAACATATGACTTGCACTACAGCGGGGTGACAAGTTGTGTAAAATTCTAAAACTGTTGTTATAAGCAACAGTAATACCTTTCAGGCTTCTTTTTTAAAATTACACCAAAGACTTGAGGTGTACCTTGCACCACAGTGTGAGTTAAATAAAGTTGTTTTAATGGTGCTGCTGCATAAGTGACATTTTCTGGCTAAAATATAATATTGCCATACTTGGCTCAACAACAATCAGAGAGTTTTCTCAGCCCAGAAACACTAGGTGAAAAAAACACAAAGATCATCAGCATACATCACATGGTTTATTATGGTTCCTGCATAGACAACCAATTTGTAGTTTGTTCAGATTTACACTTAAGTCATCCATGTAGACGTTAAAAAGATGGGGAGAAAGGATTCTACCCTGTTTAACATAATTTGAAACAGTAAAAAATTCAGAGAAGCTATGACACCATCTGACAGTGAATTTCTGAGTGCTGCACCAGGATAATATCAAAGGTTCAAATAATTTACTACCAATTGTGGCGAGAGCAGTGGGTCGGTAATTGTTGTTATCAGACAGGTTACCAGCCTTATTTTTAATTATGAGGGCTATGATTGTAATCATCATAGCATCCGGTAAAAAACCGTGAATTAATACGTTCTATGTAACATTGACATGAGAACGTGGAGTTTTTCATTCGCATATTTTAAATGTTCGTTACTTACACTATCATAAACCAGGGCATTGACTATAAGCATTGCGAGTATTACATATCAGATTTCCTTAACTAACATAATCATTTGATCATTAAACTGTACATTGCTACAGTATTCATTGATCTTCTTGATGTTGGCTGGAGAACCCAGTATAGGGTTAAGTACGGACTGGTAATGATGAAGCCACATATTCTTTACATTTTTCGCACCTGAAACACCACCAACATTGCTAGGATTTGTCAACCTGGCATTATTCATATGTTTTATGTCCTTCCAGACGTTTTTGCAGTCAGTATTGCATAGCTTAGAAGCCAAGTCGCTCAGCTTTAAGCATTTCAGCATTTTTTTCACAAAAGTCTTTTGTTGCGTTTAAAATGAGCACGTCTAATTTTCATTATGTCGTACAAGGGACCGTGACAAGGACTCCCAGCAGACCGCCAGATGAGAAAAGATTCTCTAGCAGCTTGGTGGGAGTCTCTGACCAGGTCGTTCCAGCCAAGAACAGTGTGCTTAGAAGACATGTTGCTGGCCTTAGTAGAGATTGCCTCGGCAGTGTCCTAGCCGTCCTTTAATGATTTTAGAATATCATTGTAAAGTTTACATAACAAAGTGCGATGAGCTTCATCATTACAATTACAATTAGCATAGAACCTCATGAGGTACATCAGTAGTAGACAAGAGCAAACCAGTTTGTGTATGATAGTTATGGAGATCCTGGGGGAGGCAGCATTCCACATAGGACAAGGTGGGTGAATTTGCTCCTGAGTAGGGGGCCTCGAAGAAGGTAATAACTTGGCATATATAGAAAAGCATAGACTTAAATGGTCGGAAGAGACACAGTCATATTTAACTTCCATATCAAACATTGATGAGTGACTAGAGTGGGTGGTGAACACGTGGTCGAGCCAGCTCCTTGAGCCGTGCGCATCACTAACATATGTAAAAGCATCAGAGGGGAGAAGCAATGTGTCGCTTGCGATAAGGTGACAGTCGTTTATAAAAGCATTGAGAAATGGAGTAAAAAGACTGGGGTTCTTAATATCTGCATTAAAATCACCAGTGATGAATATATTGGCTGATTCAAATGAATCGCTTATTGCAAAGTTGATGACACGTAGGTAGATAATTCATCACAAGTTGTGTTTGCGTGAAGTCCTGTGAGAAAGTACAGAGTATGAGTCACACCGGTGCACACTTAAGACTACACTTGGAAGAGTTGCCTGCGGTCATGGTGTGTGACTTACGATTAGATGTCCGTGGCTGTAATATTATCCTAATACAATTATATAGCAAAATTTATAAACTAATTGTTTATCATACTTGTCATCATGATCATAATTTGTTTTTGCTATTTTCGTCAACTTGGAAATTTTTTAAGATGTTTATGTGACCATTTCTTAAAATATTATTTTAACCAAATTATTTTAATACATTTTTTAAAGTTTTTACATATTTCTTAACATATTTTTTCAGATTTTGTGTGAAATGTTTCAAATGACAATATAAATATTGACAGTAAAATTGTATTTTTGGAAGAACACATGTTATTTAAAAGTATTTGCTTTCCTTCCATGTGGAGTGTCTGAGCTATGAAGTGAAGTAATGTTGACAATATATTGACATTATCTCTAAGTGGGAGACTATCGTTAGATCCCGTTGTTTGGCCCCTTAAATGGCTTTTTGGCATGTGGAGGAGACTGGAAGTCTAAACCCAGAACAAACCTGCTAATATGACCACCTGTATTACGTGACTACCTGTAATAAGAGACCACAGGTCTTCATTGAGTGACTACCTGTATTAAGAGACCACAGGTCTGCATTAAGTGACCACCTGTATTAAGAGACCACAGGTCTGCATTAAGTGACCACCTGTATTAAGAGACCACAGGTCTGCATTAAATGACCACCTGTATTAAGAGACCACAGGTCTGCATTAAGTGACCACCTGTATTAACAGACCACAGGTCTGCATTAAGTGACCACCTGTATTAAGAGACCACAGGTCTGCATTAAGTGACCACCTGTATTAAGAAACCACAGGTCTGCATTAAGTGACCACAGGTCTGCATTAAGTGACCACCTGTATTAAGAGACCACAGGTCTGCATTAAGTGATCACCTCTATTAAGAGACCACACATATGTATTTAGAGACCACAGGTCTACATTAAATGACGACCTATATTAAGTGACCACTTGTATTAAGATACTATATTTCGACTTTACAGTAAGCAGTCGATTAAAACATATTTGACTGTACAAGCAGTTATTTTATCTTTACATATGGGTACATATACATATATGCATGAATCATTTAGAGATTTCCCCCAAAATTTACGTATTGAAATGAAGCTTTAGTTGTGTATCTGTCGTGGGTTTTATCGTAGTCGTTAATTTGGGTGGATTTTGTCCAGGGATATTTACCCATACAACATTACTGTATGTTTGTGTGTAGGAATAGAAAAGGTTTCTTGGTTAATCTCGTGTGGCTGTTGAACCCTGCAGTTCTTCCTCTAACTCAGGACCATTGATTTTATTTTCTGTGCCCTTCAGAGCAATCACTCCGTGTTTGTGTTTCTTGGAACACTCTCGTGCTTACTCAATAACGTGGTTGCTCTTAACTGCATCAGTGACAACCAGTAACTTTTTTAGGGTTGTCAACATTTAAAGAAAAGTATATGACGGTGTATGTGTGGATGCGGTGCAGTTGCACAGGTTCTACGTGGCATTTTGGTGGAAGATCATCATATATATGCGTAGGATTGTCAGATGGCATACCGAGATGGGTGTGTAGGATGTATTAAACCCTAAATATGGGGGTCTATGCAAAAATACGTAGAGTCGACAACACTACATTTGAGTTGACAAAACATTACATCATCCATCTGATGATCAGCTACGTGCAATTGCTCAGGGAGGTTCAGGAAAGAAGTCTTAATTTGTAGCGTTTTTTAGAAATCATCCCAGTAATCCCAGGATGTATGTGTATGTCCAAATCGCCATTTTCAAAAGGACGGGCCTGAACTATATTATTATGTTTTTGTTTTTTATTTAAAAGTTTCAACAAGGGCATTGGCACTGAAAAACGAAAAAAAAATAAAACCTGCAGCTGTAGAAAATTATCAGCGCCGTCTTATTTCCTGAAATGCATTCATGTTTTATTTAATCTCATTCGACCTGATAATGGTTTGCAGCATGAGGAAATGATGTTTTTCCAGACTGCACTTTGTTGAAATACTTGACTTGCCATGTGTAAAGGTCATGCTGGTTGTTTTCAGTTTCAGTTTCAGACTCCCTCTTCCATTAATTTAGCCCCTCATGAATCAGATTCGCTGATGTGTAGATCTGTATTGTGTGAATAGTTTATGTAATATTCACAGTTGGTTTAAAAAAAGAGTTCATACTTTTATTAAAATCATAGGAAGAATTGACAAAAGTGGGAATGTTGTAGTATATAGAACCAGATCACTTTTGCCCTTTTTCACTGAGTTCTGACTGGACCTGGTCAAAAATAATTTAATAGTAACTGTTATTCCGATGATTTGATGCAAACTAAATAACAAATTTGTACAAATGAGCTAACATATTGTAGATGATATTAAATAGGTTAAGTTTTTCGCAAAATGACACAAGTGAAAAAATCAAATTGAGGAGAGACGTTTAAAGGGACCCTGTGGAAGATTTCAGACGATATGCAGCATTTGTCGACTGTCTGTTCAAGTGTTATTTAATGACACAGTTCCTTCAATTTTACACAAAACAACAATGTAGTATACTGTCAATCATTAAAAAGTATGCCGTAAAGAAACATTATTTGTAGTAAAGAAATCCACACAAATAATAAAAGTTGGCAACTTTTTAATAAATCTTGCATGTTTTCTGAATTATTATACTGGTTTTGTTTCTAGTTTATTTCCTTAAAATTAACCTTAAAAATAAATGTTTTTTTTCAGGAAATAATAAAATAATAATATGCCTGTGGTAAACATTGGAGACTGCCGTTTTGTTCATAAAACTAAACTTAACTTGGGCAAACGTACTTTCTCTGTTGCTGCGCCTACGGTCTGGAATGAACTCCTCATCACTTTGAAAACATCTGAAACTATATCTGCTTTCTAAAAAAACTAAAAAAAATTTCTAAATTGCATAAATCTTCGGTGGTCCATCGTTCTGATAATGACTTTGCACGTCCCTGTTCACGATTATACTTAATGATTCTGTTTTGTTGTGCCCCTGAGCTCAGGTTCCTGAGGATATAGGCACCATAGAAGTTAATTATTATTATATTGCTTATGTGTGTGGACTTGTTAAAATGTGATATCATAGTAAGTCTTCTTTGGTTGCCTTTGCTAGTGTGTATTATGTATTTGGTCACTGAACACAAATAATATTAATATATCTTCAGTAGCCCCTAAATTCTCATGGGGCTCAGAGATGCACCAGAATCATTAAACATGATATCGTGAGCATGGAACTCAGAAGTGCACCAGAATCATTAAACATGATATCGTGAGCATGGAACTCAGAAGTGTACCAGAATCATTAAACATGATATCGTGAGCATGGAATTCAGAAGTGTACCAGAATCATTAATACATGATATTGTGAGCATGGAACTCAGAAGTGTACCAGAATCATTACCAGGGGTAAACATGATATCGTGAGCATGGAACTCAGAAGTATATCAGAATCATTAAACATGATATCGTGAGCATGGAACTCAGAAGTGCACCAGAATCATTACCAGGGGTAAACATGATATCGTGAACATGGAACTCAGAAGTGCATCAGAATCATTAAACATGATATCGTGAGCATGGAACTCAGAAGTGCACCAGAATCATTAAACATGATATCGTGAGCATGGAACTCAGAAGTGCACCTGAATCATTACCAGGGATAAACATGATATCGTGAACATGGAACTCAGAAGTGCATCAGAATCATTAAACATGATATCATGAACATGGAACTCAGAAGTGCATCAGAATCATTAAACATGATATCGTGAACATGGAACTCAGAAGTGCATCAGAATCATTAAACATGATATCGTGAGCATGGAACTCAGAAGTACACCTGAATCATTACCAGGGATAAACATGATATCGTGAACATGGAACTCAGAAGTGCATCAGAATCATTAAACATGATATCATGAGCATGGAACTCAGAAGTGCATCAGAATCATTAAACATGATATCGTGAGCATGGAACTCAGAAGTGCACCAGAATCATTACCAGGGGTAAACATGATATCGTGAACATGGAACTCAGAAGTGCATCAGAATCATTAAACATGATATCGTGAGCATGGAACTCAGAAGTGCATCAGAATCATTAAACATGATATCATGAACATGGAACTCAGAAGTGCATCAGAATCATTAAACATGATATCGTGAGCATGGAACTCAGAAGTGCATCAGAATCATTAAACATGATATCGTGAGCATTGATACGCAGATCTAGGGGCAGTCGAGGATTTAGTGAGGAATGGCTGAGGATTTAGTGAGGAATGGCTGAATGGCGCATCAACTTTACAATTTATCTGTGTTTGATTTAGTAGGTTTGACAGTGTTTGCGTCAGGTCAAGAGAGCACGCTAATGTGAAATGACAGTTTAATGCTGTGCCATTACACAAATAATAATGAGTTGGACTATGCAATTTTGCGTTTCGGAAAATGGAGACAAAACCTGTCAGCTAAGGAAAATAAATGTGCACAAAATAGGGTTTTTACTGCTAAAAATATTATACAGTGCTGTGAGAGAAAATAGTCAAGGTAATTTTTTTATTTTGCTTTGACACCAAATCTACATTGATAATGGGGAAAGTGTTTGCTCTGACCGGCCCCCAGCAGCTCCATCCTCTGTAGACAAACGTTCAGAAAGATCGAAAATTAATGTATCCAGATTCTTTTTCTATCTGCCGACACGCAGATGTATATGTCTAACTGGAAGCAAGAGTAAATAAAAATTGCTGCATTTTGGATGCATTAAAAATAATTGTAGAAGACACCCGTTTGTATTGTTTGGAATATTCACAGAAATATCACATCTGCATAGTGCCAGACAATTATGTGAAAAGAACGTATCGTATGATGTTAAATAATTAGGTTCAGTTCCATATATATTTTTATGAAGCGGGCTTCCCACCATTCAGATCTGCCTGATACTTAAAAAAAATTATCCAAATATTTTCTTCAGAACACCCTTTAATTTGATTTAATTAGCATTATTTGTTTAATAATTTGTAATAATAGCATCCCCTCTATAGCACCTAAATCCTCGGGTGGCCGAGTTGAGAGGCACATAAGTACACATTTTGGGAAATATAATGCGTTGACGTGTTTATAATTTCCTTAGTATTGTGAAAACTCACCAAAAGATTGATGTTTTGCTTGCAGACAGTATAGAATTGGCAAGCTTCAGCGTTGGGGATCATACGCCCTTCGTGAAGCATCTGCAGGCGTATGAATGTACGGACAAGTTGGGCAGACTGAAGAAGCCGATGTCTTGGGCGAATGTGATGCAGCCTCCCCCCGGACTGAGTCGCTTCCAGCAGTACGAGATGGTGCTGGAGGCTGACGTTGGGCTTCAGTGCGATGACTTCAAGATGGTCTTTGCCACACGTCTCGGTGGAAAATGGTGCGTACGCTTAATTGTTGCTCTACTGTTTGTCCGGGGGGAGGCTGGCAACGATACCAGTCGTAGATTTTTTTTGTTTTCGTCCTTCGTCACTGGTCCAATTTCACTGCCATCTCCACTCCGTCTTATCCCTTGCTCTTGTTCTTCACTCCCGCCAAATCTCTCTTCACGCAGTCCTCCCATCTCCTTTAATGATTATAAACTTCTATAGCGCCTAAATTCTCACAAACCAGAGCTCAGAGGTGCAACAAGCCAAATCATTTAGGCACTGTATCATGAGCACGGATGCACAGAAGTCATCATCAGAGCGAGAATTTCGGGTGGAAATGCATGTTCGAATAAATATGTCTTCGGTTTTTTTTTTTTGGAAGGTAGCTATAGTTTTAGATGATTTTAAGGTGATGGGGAGTTCGTTACAGATTTTGGACGCAGTTACAGAGAAAGCACGCTTGCCCAAGTTAAATTTAGTTTTATAGGAACACAAAGCTGTTGTGAGATGAACCTTGTAGACAGCAACTAAGTTGTTAGCAATTGGTTCGAAGGGCATCAACAACAGCTGAGCTGTGAAATTTGTAGACCAGTAACTTACTACTGTTACGACCAAAACATGTATGAAGCTACACAAAATTAACTGGAATTGGAATTTGTTTTTATTGGAAGTATACATCAATGTACGATGCTAAACCAAACCTGCTAACCTCAAATCCCCAATCAGTTTCATTTATCATCAAAGATCAGTATTTTGAGGTGGTCCCTTAGTTAATTGCTCCAAGAGTTGGCAACTGGTAGGATTTCAGTGTAGAGGAGTTGACATTTTATTATTTGTTAGCTAACATTTAAGTTTTTACTTATAGCCAGCCAAGCAAATTCAAATGAATGATCTAATCCAGGTTAAAGTGATGTTTTTTACAATAATTAAATTTGTGTGACACGTGAAAACATTAATTTTTATAGCTCTTTTTCAAATGATGAAAACCTGTTAAATTATTTTTTACACTGGGCCCAGTCAAAATTCTGTGGAAAAATTGCTAGATTTCAGCTCAAGACTATTCACTTACACGAATATCCTGAACCAGTGATCAATGCCAGTTACTTTGATGATTTTGACGAAGGTAGGCACAGTTTTTTTAAACATCAGCAAACCTGTTTTGCAATGGGATCAATTAATTGAAGAGCCAGTTTTAAGTAAACACTTTGATCTGTTCCATCAACTAATGCAGAGTGTTTTGTTTTTTGGCAATAATTGAATGTCACATCGGAAATTGAATTTTTTAAATACAAATTGTATTTTGGTGGTGGAAGATTTAATTCCAGGTTGACTTCCTGGTTAGATTCTAGGTCAGACTTGAAGTAGCAGGGGAGAGAACCAACACTCTTATGTACACTGAACAGCATGGAATTATTAGATCCGCTATCTGCTATGTGTGGGGGAAACAGAGGCGTTTAATAACTCGACCCGCCCACCCATCGACCCCCCCACCCCACCCACAGACAGCGTCTCCGTGTCTGCCAACGGAACCAGTCTGAGAGAAATGTCATAAACGTTGAATGTCATTGATACACGTAGAATAGTCAGGTGACAGCAAAATGTCTTCAGATGAAATATGGGCAAATGTCACTTGTCAAAACCGTCTGCGGGTTTCCACATAAGCTTATTTTAGGAGAACTCTGTTGGGAAACATGCAGATGGAGTTAATAGCATATTTTTAATAGTAACCGAGTTGTGCAGGATAAAAGGCAGCCACTGCAAGGTCTTATGATTCCACTACACAGTCAAGTTTTGATAGGGCTTCATGTACAACTGCCGGTTTGACGGAGCATTCGTACCATATGAAGGAACTGGTGTGGATGTTTCACGCGGATCACGTGACTCGGAACAGTAATAGGAGACATGCACACCGTTTGTAAGAAATTTACTTAACGACGAACTTCTTTTGTTCTGAGTTACGTAATCTGTACGTCAAACGTAATAACTCCACCCATCGGAGTAGTCTTGTGTCAGGAGTTGCATATTGTGATACCCATTTTTTTTATGATTGAGCAATTTTCAAAAGGTCGTCACTGAACACGTCACCCTTTTGAAATTGTTCTAACTTTGGACTGGGAAGAAATACAAATATATGGTTTTGATTGAATGACTGAACATAATAAAGAGATACCACCAGATATCTCACTGCTGTTGTTTGTACTGTTTGCCTGTGAGAATGATTTAAAAACCGAAAACATTGTTTTTTTGGCCTTCATTAGAAACGTTACATGAGAAGGACACAGGTGTTGTAAACTTGCGATGAAAACTAATTGGGTGCAGCTTGGGTCTTGTTGCCCGTTCATTGCTCTACAAAACTGTGAAGTATCGACAAATTGTGTGCAACAGATTATTTTTTATTTATTTTTGACAACATGACGAGTAACGTTACTCCTTTTCAGCATAGTAACGTACAACTCAGGCACCATTGAAACATTCCTATAAAAGGCACCATACTTTCAAGAAAAACAAAAAGGTGCACTAATGTTTAGTTTGCATTTCTTTTACAGGAAAAAAATTGCTGTACAAAAAAGGACATTTAGAAAAGTAAAATTTATTGAAATTATTAAATTTATGCCCTCTACTGTGGTAAAGTCTGGTTGATAATTTAATAACACAGCTAATGAAACTCCATACTTTCAAGAAATACAAACCCTGTAACTTTGTACCGTCTTCAGCAACTATCTTTTCATCATTACTTTCAAGTAGAGTATTGATGGAAGTACAAACCCAGACTGAAAAAACAATTAAACAAAATCTAGACATTTTACTAGTGTGTAAGTAACACTAGACATTTTACTAGTGTGTAAGTAACACTAGACATTTTACTACTAATGTGTAAGTAACACTTGACATTTTACTAGTGTGTAAGTAACACTAGACATTTTACTAGTGTGTAAGTAACACTTGACATTTTACTAGTGTGTAAGTAACACTAGACATTTTACTAGTGTGTAAGTAATACTAGACATTTTACTAGTGTGTAAGTAACACTAGACATTTTACTAGTGTGTAAGTAACACTTGACATTTTACTAGTGAGTAAGTAACACTTGTGACGATCTTTTGAAAATTGCTCATATTAATATGTCTCTTATGTATGGTGATGTCTGTTCTTATATGGCCGTGTGAGCCTGAAATAAACATATATCAAAAGCCACATGACAGATGACAAAGCTCAGTTGTAATCGTAGCAGGTAGCTGCTGAAAAAATCAACTAATATTAATGTTGCAGTACCATTTTGGAACTAGCACGTTGCCATGGACTACAATTGTGTGTTGTATGTCAAACTAAATGTGGATTCTTTCAATGTTGCTGCAACATTGAGTAATAAATTAGATGTAATTTATTTGGCTTATTTCACTTTACAGTGGACCTGCATTGGTATTCTGCCTGAAATAAACTTATATCAAAGGTCAACAGTCCAAGTTTATTCATAGATATTCTCGTACAAATTCAAAATCTACATGTATGAAAGGAGTAAAATTGTGGAATTCAATTCTTACTAACTGGAAAGTGGAAACATTACATTTGTTAAAAAACATTACACTGCTAAATTACTAGATAATTACAAGAATAATAATGATTATGTATATTAATGTAATAATGAGGTTGTGTGTCAGATTATTTACCCTCAGACTTTAACTAAGGGGTATATATAATAAATATTTTAATGAGGAAAGTTTACTTGACCACCAACATACCATGTTTGTATATTACAAAAGTTATGTATGTATAAGAGAAGGGGCAAATATTTACAAGAATTTGTCTTAAATTTACTCCTTTTTCAATAGCAACTAATAACAAAAAATATTATAATATTGTATTATTATTATTATATGATAGTATTAGTATCAGAAATAAATGTCTTACAGCAGATAACTTATCTCATTTGCAAAACTTTAATTGTCCTCATTGCTAAGGTCCTCTCACGGTGCAATCTCTGTGCTGACAGGATGGGCATGAACCTGGACGTGGCTGTAGAGAAGCTCTATGTGATGGGTAAGCTGCAGCTGGTTATACACCTGGACAAGGACACGCCGTTCCCTCACATCAGTGCGATGACCATTCTGTTCCTCGAAAAGTGAGTCATATTTATTTATAGAAACTATTTGTAGGAGAAACACTAATCTTTTGTAGGAGAAATGTTTTTTTATATAATTATTTAGATAAATGTTTTGTTGTATCTGCCACTGCCATGTCAGGATATTTTTCAATTCTTCTTCAATTTGCATATCCTGTTCAAGATATTGCTGGCAAATCTTTTTGCAAAACGTACGCCTTTCTCCAACTATTTTACCAGTAATTGTCACCGTTCCAAAGACACATCTTCCAATATATGGTGAAAAAGATTTTTCAACTGATTTTATTTAGTCAACATTTGTTTCTTATTAATTTTCTTTGTTGAAAATGTATAGCATTTTTATATCAGCATCTACCTATTTAATTTGTATATATTTGTTGTTTTTAAATATCACCAAAGTGAAGCCTTCTGTTTCCTGTCTGTTGTGATGTGTTACTGTTAGTAACGTGACACTGTCATCAAATGTCTACTTCTCTGGTAGAAGTCTTAAAAGTAACATAATAGAAATAATTACTTGATCCATTGATCTTAAAGCTGATGTTAATTTGCTGTCAATCATTTTCCTTTGTTTGTGTCACTAGTTAATTTGTCGTATGCTGTCATTCAATTTCCTTTGTTTGTGTCACTAGTTAATGTGTTGTATGCTGTCAATCAATTTCCTTTGTTTGTGTCACTAGTCATATTTGCATTTAGCCAGAACACTTTAACTATCACAATGACAACTATGTAACAGAAATGTCACTGATCACTTCAGCGGAATCTCATGAGATTATAGATTAGACCATTTGTATATTGATCGATTACTGGGAATGGATTACCTTGGATTTACCCTATAGAATAAGATAAGTGATATTCAGAGTGTCATGTAGGATGCGCATAATGTGCAGCTGATTGTGTGCAATGAAATATGTATGTGACTCCCATCTGAGTTCTGGTTACGACCATTGCGTGTGGCAGTATTGGCTGTTGGCTAAAACAATAGCAGGTGTTGAAATAGTACCCATATATATGAGAAAACCAGCACAGCATCTTTGTGCCATGCTTGTATCAGTGGCTGTACAGCGGGCCAGGGGACAACTTGTATCGGTGGATGTACAGCGGGCCAGGGGACAACTTCTATCGGTGGCTGTACAGCGGGCCAGGGGACAACTTCTATCGGTGGCTGTACAGCGGGCCAGGGGACAACTTGTATCGGTGGCTGTACAGCAGGCCAGGGAACAACTTGTATCGGTAGCTGTACAGTGGGCCAGGGAACAACTTGTATCGGTAGCTGTACAGCGGGCCAGGGAACAACTTGTATCGATGGCTGTACAGCGGGCCAGGGAACAACTTGTATCGGTAGCTGTACAGCGGGCCAGGGAACAACTTGTATCAGTGGCTGTACAGCGGGCCAGGGGACAACTTGTATCGGTGACTGTACAGCGGGCCAGGGGACAACTTGTATCGGTGGCTGTACAGTGGACCAGGGGACAACTTGTATCGGTGGCTGTACAGAGGGCCAGGGGACAACTTGTATCGGTGGCTGTACAGAGGGCAAGGGAACAACTCAACATGTCGCCAGTATACCGTCCTTGAGAATTTATCTACCTGACCCCCCCCAAATATGTTTTAGACATGTGTAAAAATTATACCCTTTTTGTTGGAATACAACCAAATATATACCCTTTGACGTGCAAAATGACTTGTTTTAAATAATTATACACACTTAAATACTCAAACATGTGGCGTGCAATGGTGCACAAAATACACCCATAAAACATGGGATTTTTATCAAGGATGGTATACCGGCGATGTATTGAGTGCCCCCCCAGGAGAGAGTGTAATGGGTTTGGGTTCAGTTGTAATTGTGTAATTGATTACATCTATAGTGTAATTACAATTGTATTTTTTTAGATCATTGTAATATTAAAATAATTGTAACTGGACAATTCTTTACAAGACTAGAAACTGCCGATCTACTCCCTGTAACCAATTATTAAATCACCTAAATTCCTGTTGAAAATGAGCAGTAATGGCTCTTTACACAGCATCATTAAAGATAAATCACTATTACAATTAAGGTACTTAATTGAAGCATTGTAATTGTTGTTTATCTTCAATGACGTACTTTAATTCTAATAGATCTTCAATGAAGTGCTTTAATTTTAATAGTAAATGAGCTTTTATGATGCTTTATAATTGAGCCCAACCCAAATAATATTTTTTATTGCAATTTGATTTTATCACAGTTCATATTGAGTGATTTTATCAAGCAATCAAATATGATTAAATTTAATTTGGTGGTGTTTATTTCAGGTATAAATGTGGATTATGTGCACATGTTTGACCAATGTGTTAAAGGTATGTGGTCACAACCTTGTGTAACATGATCACAAAGGAATCACATTGCACCTGGACATGATGGAGATGTTATCGATGATGAGTTCAGTGCTAACTAAACTAATAAGTGCTTGTGGCATGACTGATTGTTACATCAATCAATTATTACCTCACCTGTCACAGTGAAACACCTGGAGAGAAGGCAGTTATTATCCCGTCAATAGGCATCTATTGTAACATGATTTTCTTTTAAATGTGTGAATGCAGACAGACATAATTATAGTTGGATCATGTGAATATACAAATAATGTATCTTGTTGACAAGCCTCCGTACATATTATCAAGGTTGTCTCTTGTTGACTAGCCTGAGGTCTAGTTTTCCATACTTATTATCAAGGTTGTGTCTGTGTTGACAGACTTGAGGTCTCTTTCTCCGTGCATGTTATCAAGGCTGTCTCTTGTTGACAGGCCTGAGGTCTGGTTCTCCGTGCGTGTTCTCAAGGCTGTCCAAATGATGGAGATCCCGCTACTCAAGTCCTGGATCCACAGTCTGGTCCTGGATGGACTCACCCAAGCACTCGTTGATCCGGGGAGAGTGGACATTCGGACCAACTCCACTGGACCCACAAAGGCCCCGGCCAAGTCCAAGGACAAGACCAGAGGTACGCACTGAAATAGTTACACCTCAAAATTTGCATTTTTACCCAGGTCAGATGTTTGTTGATTGTAATGTGTGATCAAGATCGGTTGTAATTGATATATTCCAGTATTTGTAATCCCAATTGTAATTGTGAATAATCGTTTCAATTGTAATTTCTGATTACAATCACTAATGGCTTTCATCATCTCTATACAAGAACTACAATCAGGTTTTTAAGGCTTCTTATATGGACAAATTGCCTATACGAGAGACTTGCCCTGCCCGTATGAGATTTTTATGAATCTTCAATTTTAGTATATATTAAAATTATAAACTATGAAAAAACCGACTTCATCTACCATTAATAACCATAATAACAACCATAATAACAACCTTAATAATAACCGTAATAACAACCATAATAACAACCGTAATAACAACCGTAATAACAACCACAATAACAACCACAATAACAACCACAATAACAACCACAATAACAACCATAATAAGTCTTAAAACTTTCCCGGGCCATAACGGCCAAAAACGCCCAACCCTTTTTTGTGCGTAGCAGCCAGCCCCCGTCAACTGTTGCTTTTCGAAGCAGTCGTTCAGCTATTTATAACCAGTTCGAGATCAAGTCTCAAACAGAGTGAGATGTGATGATTAGGCAACCATGTGATGTCACCATTTTGGCATAGCAATTTTGTGTACCTCCCCGCTGTTGATCCTGGCATCGTCTGTCATCAGTTTACTGTTTTCTTTGTTTATTTCAATTGCATTTTGTTAGTATGATCATATCGCATTTTTGTGAAAGAGTACAATATGTTGGTTTTATATAATTTTGAATTGAAACAAAAACATTCCGGTCACAAATCCCAATTGGTAGCCATCATAAAAATTACAATTTTTATATCTTCTGGCGCATTGATAAAACATAATAGTGAAAAGTAACCATTAGAATGGGATAATTTTTTTAGTGGAACAAAACTAACGAACATGGCTACATTTGCTTCTCTTGGTTGATGCCAATCACATTGGAATTTTTTTACAGCGTGGTAATGTTGACGTTTGTTTTTTCATCGATATTCCCTAATGTTTACGTCATGATTTGAAAATCAAATAATTGTAACACTGCAATTTTAACAGCATATTTCTTTCACCAATTTAGCTGTTGTTGGGATATCCTTATTTTAATACAAGCAACGTGCGACTTAAAACAATTGGTTGTCAAAAAATTTGCCCGTGTGAAATTTCGCACTGCCCATATCAGCTGAACCTTAATAAAAACCCTGGCTCCAATTATTATTTTGTAATAGCAGTTCCATATGGTCTGGTTGGCACAGTATAGCACACTGCATATACAGGAAATGTTGATTCTTTCAGTCACGTATGTACACTGATCCTCTCTTTAATGAACACCACACCATCCAACAGTTTTCGTACAAGAAAGGTTTTGCATTGAAAATATGTAGTTGATAATTGTCGACATTGAAGTTAGCATCCATTGAATAAAGGGACAATATGGCCATATTGATATATCTTAAGGATATTACAAAACTTCAACGTGTGCAAAATTGCTTTGCAAGGATACTGCCATTACTGTCACTCAGTGCGACTTCTGAAAACTCCCCATTGGCATCCTATCCAATATCGTGTTATTTTTAAGATTTATACTGTTAACCATTACTTTAATCTAAGCAACAAATACATTTACGTTAACTGCTCAATCCTGGCAAGAAAGACAGCTTCGGTCATCCAGTTCTGTCTACTTCTTGTTCCTAGAGTTGAATCAGTCGGAACTAGGGCTTTCCCGGTTGCCGCACCAACACTTTGGAGTACACTCCTCTCTTAGCGTTAGGTCAGCAGCAAACATCATGAAATATTGCCGTCATCTGAACACTTACTCATTTGGAGTTTGGCTTTCTGAGGATGTTGGCAAGATAGGAATGTTCATCTTGTATTGTATATTACTATTGTCATCAAGTGTCATTGTCATCTATCGATTTCTCTTGCAGCCAGCGCTGTTCTCACGGTAACGGTCACTGAAGAGGACCCAAAGGCCAGCAGTAAGTGCACCGGTCACTTCACAATGACCACGCCCTTATGCTAGCGGTTATTGCTGGGTCGGGAAAATATTACACCACTTTGCCTTTCCAGGGACAACCTACTCCAAGGCTATGGTTGTTTTCCTGCAGTATTGTTGGAATAAAATAATTAGTGTGATTACAGTTATGCTGGTTCAGAGACAAGATAGTGAACATCCAAGTGATTAACTTTAGTATCATTTAGGCCATATAAAACATTTAGAGGAATCATTTTTAAAATGTTTTGTGCCACTTGTTTTCCAACTGATGATAAACTGGGAATATATTTAAATGGCCTTATAGTAACTTCCTTTTAAAGGTGCATGCCTGTGAATGAGATTGCTCTAAAGTAATTACTAGCAAAGTTGAAAATAACAGAGGCACCGAGATATTTACTTTGTTTACATATGGATAGTCTACTTATTTGAAATTACTCTATGTCAGAATTGCCGCATTTTCAATCAATAATGCACCAGACTTCCTATGACTGTTAAATTAAAAATAATTATGATTACATACAATTGAATATTGGTGCTGTATAGATTAATTTTGGAAGTTCTAAAACATTTGTTATATCAACTTATTCATTAGCGCCAACACAAAATCTAATTATTTCTGGATTGTTGGCTCAACAGTATTGTTATGAATTGATTATAAATGGGAATTGTTATACTTTGATGAGTAGTTATTATTTATAAAGAAAAAATCACCCAAAATGGCCGTGTTGCTTAGTAACCAAACTGTAGCTTCTTCTTAGTTTGACTTTGTCAGACGTGCTTTCTTTCAGGCGAGCAATCTGACCGTGATTGGGGCAAGTTTGTGTTTTAGTTTTAAATTAATGGGTTTTGGTTTTGTACATATATTTGTGAAATTTCTTCAATTCATGCGACGCACCCGGTACTTGTCTAACTAAATCATGCTGTCAACATATGTTAAGTGTTTGAGCAAATTCACTTTACTTTGACTGGTGCACCGTCCACTTTGTTTTGCGTTATTAACTAATTAACATGTTTGTTTTATGCATTCCAATTTCAGCTAATTATTTAATAAGTTTATTTAACACTTTTAAATGGTGGAAGATATTCATAGTCAGTCCCAATGACGGACACATTATTGGCATGTGTCGTCATGTGATAGAGGCATGATCTTGACTTAAGTGACATGTGATACCCGCATGTTAGTCACATGATTATACATATCACAGTTGTCAACATTACTGCTTTCAGTAGGAAATACCACTTTCTCCCCTTGGTTCGTTTTCCAATTTTTTTATGAAAAATACTGCTTTTTTGTAATAAACTGTTGAAGGCAGACATTATTTCTCAAGTGTTTTCAAATTATTTGTTGGGGAAAATTTGGCAACATTTTTGTTTTACTGACAGTTTGTTTACACTGTGTTACAAAGTGGTTACGGTGTATTTGAAACTGTTTTACACATTCAACAGGCTTGTATCATTAGTTCATTTACAAATTGCTCGTGGTGAATAAATGTAAATAAACACATTGAACAATCTCAGTAAAGACTGTCTTAACAAAGGCAGTAAGTGGTGCCTAAATGCTGCCTACAGTGCGTAGTATATATCTTAGTATATATCACAGTTAAAATTGACTTGTTGTTAAGAACCTCAGTTCTTAAAAGTGTTTGTATCTGTATATGCTGACAATTGTTCACATTAATTTCAGTAACATTTAATTGGTTTATTTATTAAATAATTAAATTAACTTATTACATAAAAGAACACTATTTCTATATACGAAATTACTGAGCCTGTGACTTTAAAATACGATTTGGCTAAGCACTCACTCAATATTCATCTGATCTTGCATCAAATAAAGCCGCCCGGTCCTGCCTAACAGAGTGGTTTATTTGCCTGTGGCCATAGCACAACCCTACTGCTATTTCACAGACTTATGACACATAACATGTATTGCTCCTGGCACAATGAGTCAGTTGTCTTTACTGAAGATGAAAAGACTCCCTTCATTATTATGTTCTAATGGTCATGGCCTCTAGTCAGAGTTTCTGTATTACACAGGTCCATTGATATTCATTTTAATTCGTTCCTTAAAATATCTCAAATTAGAGATATTTAAAATTATTTTGTGATATCTGTTGATAAAGGTACAAAATCATGATATAGTATGAGTTATAGCTGTACTAATATCTCAACTGTTCATATGCGTTTTAATGAATTACAATTTGTCAACATAATTTGACTGTTTTCTGTTTAATTTGAAAGTTGCAACTCGAATATGATGTTTACGCTGTGCGCTGAACAGCATGGTTGATATTCATAATTAGATAATGGTAAATTTTTATTTTTAAATCATGGTTCATTAAAAAATATTTGGCAGTCAAAATGTTAGAACATATATAGTTTATACTATATAACATAATTATACTATATAACATAATTATACTATATAACATATAAAATATCGGTCGATCTACGTCAATTCACACTTTACCATTTGCCTATGTGCGTTAACTTTGAATAACAATAATATTACAAATTATAATTATCGATGTCCGACAACAGACAAAACTGCCTCTGACCCCCCCTCCCCCAAATGAAAGTAATTTCGTCTAATATCCAATATTGGTGTTCTGAGATGACCCCTTACCTAACTAATCAGTTAGAAGAAATAACTCAAGAGTGATGGCCGACTACTGTTTTATTTGGTATGTGCAGGCTACGTTTGATAACGTTTGAAAAACAACTTTGTTTTCTACAAGTATTTATGGCGACAAATGTGTGGCAAAATGTTGTATTTCACCTGAGAATGGGCAGCTGACTCTTAATTTCCCTGTTTATGTTTGAATTGTGGTTACTGGGACGAATTCATCCAAATGATGTGCACACACACGCATGTAAATACGTGCACACGCATGCCTGCTCACATGCACATCAACAAACCATGCGTAATGGTGAGCTGCCTTGGCATGATGCTTAATGTGCTTATCTCAAACAGAATGGTCTAAGTTTGAATGCAGCATCTAATGAAAGCTTCTGTAATTACCTCCTTTGTACGCCCGTGTTATAGGTCATTCCTTAATGGTTTGTTTACGTTGTTTATGACCCCATCTGACTCCTTAGTCTTCTGATGCTATATTCACAACTACCGAGTGTAGTTGCTAACCTGTTATTGCCACTAACTGGTGAACTTAAAATGAATTCACCCCTCGTGTTTATGATCAGTGAGTTCCTCTGACAAAGCTTCTATTATGTTAGGGTCTATAGGGATCACCTCAAAATGTGGCTGTACAACCCCATACCTCAGACCCTGCCACATGAAACTTTGAATTACATCGACTTGTGACCATTGGAAATTTTTTCACACAAGTAGCTCTTCAACCATCATTAAACAAAACTGCCCGCATGCATTAAACCAAACAGCTGCCAACCTCACATGAAACGTGTAGTGTCTTGTTTTGAGATCGTCCCTTGTTTATGCCGAATACGTACGTAACCAGCCAGCTTTGTGATGACAAATGCAGTCTTTGGCATTTGATATCTTTGTTACAGTATATCATTGATATTAATATGATACACATCTAACGCTGTGTGCATTGTATTCCAGCTTCTGGTTACCTGTCAAATTAAAACTCTTACGCTTCACACTCTATCAACACATCGGCCACCCTATTTGGCTAGTCTCATGAATCCTTCAAAAATCCCCTTGCAGCTCAGACCGTCTATCTTGCAACAGCTTTTTGTTTCCAGAACTAAGCTCAACCCGGGCAAACGCAGTGTCTCTGTAGCTGCGCCCAAAATCTAGGACAAACTCCCAGTCACTTTAAAATCGCCTGAAATTCTACCTTATGCAAAAATCTTGAGACGTCTTTTCAAAATTGCATTTCAACCATAAATCCTTGGCGGTCTGATAAAGACTTGTGCATCACTGTTCATGATATCTTGCTTGATGATTCCAGTTTGTTGTGTGTTTGAGCTAAGGGTTTGAGGCTACAGAAGTTCCTAGAAAGGGTCGACGTTCCTGTTTCTTGTGATATTTACTGCTAAACAACATTGCTAAAAGAGACTTAGCTAAACTCCAACGCATACAAAATTGTCTGGTACGTGTGGTACTCAGGGTGCCGCGGTTTTCGCCACCACTACCACTGCTAACAGTTATACTGGCTTCCTGTTACTTATCGAATCAAATTTAAACTGTCTACTCTTACATACCGTGCTCTATCTACACAACAACCGCCCTACTTGGCTAGTCTCCTACATCTTTCAAATATCCCTAGACAGCTCATATCAGCCATTTCACAACAACTTCTGTTCATAAAACTAAACTTAATTTTCTCTGTCGCTGCACCTAGGGTCTGGAATAAACTTTTGTATGTCTATCTTCATGATTATGCTTAATGATTCTGTTTTGTTGCGCCTCTGAGCTCAGGTTCCTAAAGATATAGGCGCCATAGAAGTTAATTATTAATATTACTTGATGTTCATTCTGACTAATTATATATAGAAGTTATGCTATCACTGTTACATCAACATTGTCACATCTCTCATTACAGCGTTCATTGACGATGTACGGTACTGCACCCTGGTGGTGGGAGAGCAGAAGCAGTACACCCAGCAGACGCAGGGAGGAGCGACGTGGGAGGACACCTGCTCCTTCCTTGTCCACAATCTCAACACAGACACGGTTCAGTGAACTCGTTACATTCTTCCCTGTTTTGTCTGTAGGATTGACGCAGCGGGTACTGTAGGGTTGACACAGCGGGTACTGTAAGGTTCACACATCGAGTACTGTAGGGTTGACACAGTGGGTACTGTAGGGTTCACACAGTGGGTACTGTAGGGTTGACACAGTGGGTACTGTATGGTTGACACAGCGGGTACTGTAGGGTTGACACAGAGGGTACTGTAGGGTTGACACAGCGGGTACTGTAGGGTTCACACAGCAGATACTGTAGGGTTGACACAGAGGGTACTGTAGGGTTGACACAGAGGGTACTGTAGGGTTGACACAGCGGATACTGTAGGGTTGACACAGCGGGTACTGTAGGGTTGACACAGCAGGTAATGTAGGGTTGACACAGAGGGTACTGTAGGTTTGACACAGCGGATACTGTAGGGTTGACACAGCGGGTACTGTAGGGTTGACACAGCAGGTACTGTAGGGTTGACACAGCAGGTACTGTCGGGTTGACACAGCTGGATACTGTAGGGTTGACACAGCGGGTACTGTAGGGTTGACACAGCAGGTACTGTAGGGTTGACACAGCAGGTACTGTAGGGTTGACACAGCAGGTACTGTAGGGTTGACACAGTGGGTACTGTAGGGTTGACACAGAGGGTACTGTAGGGTTGACACAGCGGGTACTGTAGGGTTGACACAGCGGGTACTGTAGGGTTGACACAGCAGGTACTGTAGGGTTGACACAGCGGGTACTGTAGGGTTGACACAGAGGGTACTGTAGGGTTGACACAGCGGGTACTGTAGGGTTCACACAGCAGGTACTGTAGGGTTGACACAGAGGGTACTGTAGGGTTGACACAGTGGGTACTGTAGGGTTGACACAGAGGGTACTGTAGGGTTGACACAGCAGGTACTGTAGGGTTCACACAGAGGGTACTGTAGGGTTGACACAGCGGATACTGTAGGGTTGACACAGTGGGTACTGTAGGGTTGACACAGAGGGTACTGTAGGGTTGACACAGCGGGTACTGTAGGGTTGACACAGCAGGTACTGTAGGGTTGACACAGCGGGTACTGTAGGGTTGACACAGAGGGTACTGTAGGGTTGACACAGAGGGTACTGTAGGGTTGACACAGCAGGTACTGTAGGGTTGACACAGCGGGTACTGTAGGGTTGACACAGTGGGTACTGTAGGGTTGACACAGTGGGTACTGTAGGGTTGACACAGCAGGTACTGTAGGGTTGACACAGTGGGTACTGTAGGGTTCACACAGCAGGTACTGTAGGGTTGACACAGAGTGTACTGTAGGGTTGACACAGTGGGTACTGTAGGGTTGACACAGAGGGTACTGTAGGGTTGACACAGCAGATACTGTAGGGTTGACACAGCAGGTACTGTAGGGTTGACACAGCGGGTACTGTAGGGTTGACACAGTGGGTACTGTAGGGTTGACACAGAGGGTACTGTAGGGTTCACACAGCAGGTACTGTAGGGTTCACACAGCGGATACTGTAGGGTTGACACAGCGGGTACTGTAGGGTTGACACAGAGTGTACTGTAGGGTTGACACAGCGGGTACTGTAGGGTTGACACAGCGGGTACTGTAGGGTTGACACAGCGGATACTGTAGGGTTGACACAGCGGGTACTGTAGGGTTGACACAGCGGGTACTGTAGGGTTGACACAGTGGGTACTGTAGGGTTGACACAGCGGATACTGTAGGGTTGACACAGCAGGTACTGTAGGGTTGACACAGAGTGTACTGTAGGGTTGACACAGCGGATACTGTAGGGTTGACACAGCGGGTACTGTAGGGTTGACACAGAGGGTACTGTAGGGTTGACACAGCGGATACTGTAGGGTTGACACAGCGGGTACTGTAGGGTTGACACAGCGGGTACTGTAGGGTTGACACAGCGGGTACTGTAGGGTTGACACAGAGGGTACTGTAGGGTTGACACAGCAGGTACTGTAGGGTTGACACAGCAGGTACTGTAGGGTTGACACAGCGGGTACTGTAGGGTTGACACAGCGGGTACTGTAGGGTTGACACAGCGGGTACTGTAGGGTTGACACAGCAGGTACTGTAGGGTTGACACAGCGGGTACTGTAGGGTTGACACAGCGGGTACTGTAGGGTTGACACAGAGGGTACTGTAGGGTTGACACAGCAGGTACTGTAGGGTTGACACAGCAGGTACTGTAGGGTTGACACAGCAGGTACTGTAGGGTTCACACAGCGGGTACTGTAGGGTTGACACAGAGGGTACTGTAGGGTTGACACAGCAGGTACTGTAGGGTTGACACAGCAGGTACTGTAGGGTTGACACAGCAGGTACTGTAGGGTTGACACAGAGGGTACTGTAGGGTTGACACAGCAGGTACTGTAGGGTTGACACAGCAGGTACTGTAGGGTTGACACAGCGGGTACTGTAGGGTTCACACAGCGGGTACTGTAGGGTTGACACAGCAGGTACTGTAGGGTTGACACAGCGGGTACTGTAGGGTTGACACAGCGGGTACTGTAGGGTTGACACAGAGGGTACTGTAGGGTTGACACAGCAGGTACTGTAGGGTTGACACAGCAGGTACTGTAGGGTTGACACAGCGGGTACTGTAGGGTTGACACAGAGGGTACTGTAGGGTTGACACAGCAGGTACTGTAGGGTTGACACAGTTATAATTATTAACAGTTATCATGTTATTAGTAATATAATAATTACTAATATGTTTAAAATAGTACAGCGAATTCATGCATCATTGTTGTGTAGCTGTATGGTCTGTAACAGCTATGTTTATTGTAATTTAATGTGATTTGATGCGATTTATACAAGACACAATACAACAAAGCAATTAGGACGTAAACTGCCATATCGTTCAGCAGGGATGGGTGCAAAACTTTTAAAAGTATTGCAAATACTCGCAATTTCTTGAGTATTACAATATTCTTGAGTTTTGCACCCATCCTTGTTGTACAGGTTACAACTTTGAAGCACAAACAGTTGGCTATCCACATTGACTAATGTCCATGTCCAACATACCATGTGCAGGGATTAACCAGTTCTTTCTGTCAGGTGTGTACACAACTCTTGCACGTGTTGATGTTGTTGATGTTTATGCTTAATTTTTCTTTCAGCTCATCATCAAAAGTAAGAGCAAGATCCTGCTGAGCACCTACACCCTCGCCCAGTTTGAGCTACCCCTCTCTAATTACCCCTTCCAGTACAAATCCATGTGAGTATTAGACGTGAAGTAGATAGGCTTTTTTAGAAAACCTAATGGAATAGTTATAATTGTAAAAGTTCTCTAAGCAGCAGTGGTGCCACCTATACTCACCCCTAAATTGGTTAAAGCTGACTCCGCAATTAAATTTTTCACTCATTTTGTTTCAGACCATTTTTGCAAAAAATCTAACCTATTCAGTACGAAATGCTACCTCATTTGTGCAAATGTGTTATGTATTTTCAATAAAACCAATAAATTATTATATCAATTTTGGTTCAGTCGAAAACAAATTTGCAGAAAAAACGCAAAAATGCCTGTGCATAGCCCTCTTATATATTAGTATGACATAAGGTTATTCACCCTTTTGCAAGTTACCCCATTTTCTTCAGCAACGAGGCGAACGTAGAGGGAAAGGTCTTGAAGAGAAAGGGCGGCGGCACAATCAAGCTCAACATCGCCATGGAGTGCACAATGCTGCCCTCTGTGGACGACTTCATCAACCAGCCAGAATGTCACCGCAACACCACCAATGAAGGTACTCCAACTCAGGCTCTAGTCCAACTCATTGCTCCGGCTCTAGTCCAACTCATTGCTCCACCTCTAGTCCAACTCATTGCTCCAGCTCTAGTCCAACTTTTGCCCACGGCTCTAGTCCAACTCATTGCTCCAGCTCTAGTCCAACTCATTGCTCCACCTCTAGTCCAACTCATTGCTCCGGCTCTAGTCCAACTCATTGCTCCGGCTCTAGTCCAACTCATTGCTCCACCTCTAGTTCAACTCATTGCTCTGTATATAGTCTGACTCATTGCTCCGGCTCTAGTCCAACTCATTGCTCCACCTCTAGTCCAACTCAATGCTCTGGATATAGTCTGACTCATTGCTCTGGCTCTAGTCCAACTCATTGCTCCGGCTCTAGTCCAACTCATTGCTCCGGCTCTAGTCCAGCTCATTGCTCCACCTCTAGTCCAACTTATTGCTCCGGCTCTAGTCCAAATCATTGCTCCAGTTCTAGTCCAACTCATTGCTCTACCTCTAGTCCAATTCATTGCTCCGGCTCTAGTCCAACTTATTGCTCCGGCTCTAGTCCAACTCATTGCTCCGGCTCTAGTCCAGCTCATTGCTCCACCTCTAGTCCAACTCATTGCTCCACCTCTAGTCCAGCTCATTGCTCCAGCTCATTGCTCCAGCTCTAGTCCAGCTCATTGCTCCGGCTCTAGTCCAACTCATCGCTCTGGCTCTAGTCCAACTCATCGCTCTGGCTCTAGTCCAACTCATCGCTCAACTTCTAGTCCAACTCATCGCTCTGGCTCTAGTCCAACTCATCGCTCTGGCTCTAGTCCAACCCATCACTCCGGCTCTAGTCCAACTCATTGCTCTGGCTCTAGTCCAACTCATTGCTCCAGCTCTAGTCCAACTCATTGCTCCAGCTCTAGTCTAACTCATTGCTCCGGCTCTAGTCCAACTCATTGCTCCACTTGCTGTTGATTGTGTTAATGTAACTAAGACATTGTTATGTCCTACAAAGCTTTGGATCACTGATTAGTTAATTAGCCATCATTAATCAATTAGCATGACTATATAGGATCTCACAAAGGGAGGCCCAAGCTTAGTAATTTAACAAGACAAGATTTAACAAGATTTGCCATCCAAGCCAAAGGCCCAGATGACAAGTGGACAAAGAAGCCATTGGCTTATCGAAAGTCCAACAATGTTCATCTACTTATAACCCGCCCTCCTGAGATATGTGTCAACCTTGTTTTTAAACATATTCACACTGCTAGCAGTTACACAATCTGTAGTCACCTATTAGTTTACTAGCTGCAACGGAAACGGAACACAATGGAAAAATACGTGTGTACATTGTCTTGTATTGGTTTCAGTGGCTGGAGTGCTGTACATGTGTACATTGTCTTGTGTTGGTTTCAATGCCTTTAGTGCTGTACGTGTGTACATTGTCTTGTGTTGGTTTAAATGGCTGGAGTGCTGTACGTGTGTACATTGTCTTGTGTTGGTTTAAATGGCTGGAGTCCTGTACGTGTGTACATTGTCTTGTGTTTGTTTCAGTGGCTGGAGTGCTGTACGTGTGTACATTGTCTTGTGTTGGTTTCAATGCCTTTAGTGCTGTACGTGTGTACATTGTCTTGTGTTGGTTTAAATGGCTGAAGTGCTGTACGTGTGTACATTGTCTTGTGTTGGTTTCAGTGGCTGGAGTGCTGTACGTGTGTACATTGTCTTGTTTTGGTTTCAGTGGCCGGAGTCCTGTACGTGTGTACATTGTCTTGTTTTGGTTTAAATGGCTGGAGTGCTGTACGTGTGTACATTGTCTTGTGTTGGTTTCAGTGGCTGGAGTGCTGTACGTGTGTACATTGTCTTGTGTTGGTTTCAGTGGCCGGAGTCCTGTACGTGTGTACATTGTCTTGTGTTGGTTTAAGTGGCTGGAGTGCTGTACGTGTGTACATTGTCTTGTGTTGGTTGCAGTGGCTGGAGTGCTGTACGTGTGTACATTGTCTTGTGTTGGTTTCAGTGGCTGGAGTGCTGTACGTGTGTACATTGTCTTGTGTTGGTTTCAGTGGCTGGAGTGTTGTACGTATGTATCCACGGAGCCGACAACCTTCTTGGGTTAGACAGGAATGGGTTCTCTGACCCCTACTGTGTGCTCTACAGCAACGGCAAGAAGGTACAACCCTTCTCTCGGATTTCTACAGTAATATTTATTCATCCACACCTATCTGTTACACTCTGTCACTCTAACTGTTCTAATAATGAAAGTGGATTACAGTTGCTGATAATTGTATGATTAGTGTAGATGGTGTATGTGGGACACAGTGGCGCTGTGGTTAGAACATCGGACTCAATAGAGAGAACTAGGGTTCGATTCCTCTTGCTGCTGTTTCAAAGCTTGGGCAATTTCGTTCAGTCCACATTGCCTCAGGTCACTCGGCTGTGTAAATGAGGATCTGGCCACAGACAGAGGTGGATATGTGAATGAGTAGTCTTCGCGTAGTAAGGCCTAATTGCAGCGTGGCTGAATGCTTCCCAGAAAAGTTGAGTTGGCTTTGAAAGTATAGTTCTGCGAGGGGGAGAAGTGTAATGCACTGTGAGCGGTGCTATGGACGGGATATCGCGCTGTGTAAAAACACCGTGGCCACAAGATGCCCCTCTTTGCAATTTTATTGTTTCTGTATCTGTGTCCAGCAATTCATGGCTGTATTTTGCAGTGTTCAGCGCTACAATACAATACAATACAATACACTGCCGATCAATTAAACTACTTAATTCATTGCTTCTTGGATATTACGCTCACCAGCGTTTCCCATGTTGGTCACTAGGTGAAGACGACGCACTACATTTGTCGCACAAAGAATCCTCGCTGGGAAGTCTGTACAGAGTTCATCGTCAGTGACTTCACAAAGGTCAGACTGATGGCATGGGCAGCCAATGCGGGGGATTAGATTGTTTACAAGCTGTGTTAGATATGTTATCTACCATATTTCATAACTAATTGTATACAATTATATCATTACTGTCTGTTGAAAGTGGACATTTAGGTCAACTTTTAGATTTCTGATCGAAATTATGTTGCGGATGTTATCACAAAAATATTAATGGTGTTTTGTCATCACGCCAGACGATGCTGTCATTCATTGTGTATGACTGGGACGGCCGCGACGCAAGTCAGGACGACTTCCTCGGGTCGGCCTACGTCATTCTGTCTCAGGTAAACAATAGATGATATTCTTGACGCATGCGCATTATTGATAGGTTTTTTACATCCAACAACTGTGGTTTCATTCTTATACGTGTTATAAATAATGTATATTATACGACAGAAGACAATAAAACTGAATACATATGCATTTACCTAATTAAAACATCTGCTTTCGAAAATTATTAAATATTTTTATGGCCAATTTCAAAATCTACCAGTTTCAGTCAGTGTCATCACAAACATGTCGCATTGATGTCACAAACCTATTTCGATGACGTCACAAACATGTCACAAACACGTATCACAACCATAGTTGTATTCTTAGCCAATAGGTGTCATACGAGTTGTGAATATTGTCTATCAACAGTAACTTTCTTTGTCTTCTTGTTTTACAGCGTACTCCGGGCACAGGTAGTTAAATCTGTCCCTGTTCGTTTATCCCATTGCGAATCATGTTGGGATCTAGGCACAGATCGGATTGCTAAAAAAATTTTTATTTATAACACTTTTTTATTTAAATTCTGTATAAATCTGTATGATAGTTTTAATTGGTTAATCTGCTTCTGACATTCGGAATCCAATCGAGTGTTGCCATCTGTCAAGCTATAAAATATACCTACATCAAATAAAATCCACTTGGTTTCGTCGGAAATCTGCCTAATATCAAACATATCTGTGCTTCAACCGCGCTATAAGTTTGTCATTCGATTTTGTACTTCTGTGAAGAATACAGAAAGATATGTACTTTGTACTTCTGTGATGAATACAGAAAGATATGTACTTTGTACTTCTGTGATGAATACAGAAAGATATGTACTTTGTACTTCTGTGATGAATACAGAAAGATATGTACTTTGTACTTCTGTGATGAATACAGAAAGATATGTACTTTGTACTTCTGTGATGAATACAGAAAGATATGTACTTTGTACTTCTGTGATGAATACAGAAAGATATGTACTTTGTACTTCTGTGATGAATACAGAAAGATATGTACTTTGTACTTGTGTGATGAATACAGAAAGATATGTACTTTGTCACAATTTTTCAATAAGAAACAACTTTGTATAAACACAAGACATGGCTGAATACCTTAAATTGCATACGGTAAATCAATACGAAGGTCTGGGTTTGTTTGCTTAGAAGCAGCTAATTATAACATACGCTTTAGCACAAAACTTCACAGTTCGCATTTTGTACAAACAAAAGGTCAAATTTAGTATCCCAAGAGATTGATGGCTGTGTACTTGTTCAGTTTGAAAATATTTTTGTTAAATACTCGGACTCCATGGCGGGTCTGACAAAACGGTTTATGTTTCCATGTTCCCAGGAAGAGCCCTGTGTGAGGTTTATGTTTCCGTGTTCCCAGGAAGAGCCCTGTGTGAGGTTTATGTTTCCATGTTCCCAGGAAGAGCCCTGTGTGAGGTTTATGTTTCCGTGTTCCCAGGAAGAGCCCTGTGTGAGGTTTATGTTTCCATGTTCCCAGGAAGAGCCCTGTGTGAGGTTTATGTTTCCGTGTTCCCAGGAAGAGCCCTGTGTGAGGTTTATGTTTCCGTGTTCCCAGGAAGAGCCCTGTGTGAGGTTTATGTTTCCATGTTCCCAGGAAGAACCCTGTGCGAGGTTTATGTTTCCATGTTCCCAGGAAGAGCCCTGTGCGAGGTTTATGTTTCCATGTTCCCAGGAAGAGCCCTGTGTGAGGAAGAGTCTCCCGCTGGGCTACAACCTCCTCCACGCTGATTCCGCGGAAGACACGAACAAACTCGGCTCCATCAGCATCAGTGTCATCCACAGACCCGTGCCATCCGTCGCTAAGTCTAGTGAGCAACGTTCACTTTCCATTACACTGACATTTCTGCCCAACTAATGTTGTTGTGACATTAATATTGTTGTGACATTAATGTTGTTGTGACATTAATGTTCTCACCTTGATTTAACACGTTTTCTGCCAACACAGATGATGATCGTTAAATACACAAAATCTTATAATTTTTTCCGTAAAATCGTGTTCTATAATATAAACTATAGTTATTCTAACATAACTGCCCAGATGCGTTTTAATTGACCATCGTTTTTACCATTCAATACATCCGCGAACAACTGTTGATAATTTCCAATGCTCGAGGGGAAAGTTTATCAAAGTCACGGTTCACAAGATCATGTGATGGGCATATTATTAACATTCGTAAAATTATGTTCCCTCCGCATGCAATGTAAACAAGATGGTCACCCCAAAACATTTAAATTAAACAGATAACGGTCACATTATATTAAAACATTTCATTAAAACCTATTTCATTTTGCAAAAAACATCAGATTTCGTGGCAGTATTTTGTTGCATACACTGACATTGTCGTACGGGTTGTACTTGTGTCACGCGTGTCTTCAAACTGAAGAAGCACTTTCTGTTCGCTTACAGATAAGTCTGAGCTGGTTGGACAGGAAGTGCAGTCAACTAAGACGAGAAACTTCATTACCTCCGCTGTGAGTGGAAGCTTGTTCAAGTCATGCAGTAATGTTCAGAATAATCTAATAATAATCTAATATTAAAAGCTATGCATATCGCAGAGGAGACCCATAATCAGTGGAGACCCATAATCAGTGGAGACCCATAATCAGTGGAGACCCATAATCAGTGGAGACCCATAATCAGTGGAGACCCATAATCAGTGGAGACCCATAATCAGTGGAGACCCATAATCAGAGGAGACCCATAATCAGTGGAGACCCATAATCAGAGGAGACCCATAATCAGAGGAGACCCATAATCAGTGGAGACCCATAATCAGTGGAGACCCATAATCAGTGGAGACCCATAATCAGTGGAGACCCATAATCAGTGGAGACCCATAATCAGAGGAGACCCATAATCAGTGGAGACCCATAATCAGTGGAGACCCATAATCAGTGGAGACCCATAATCAGTGGAGACCCATAATCAGTGGAGACCCATAATCAGTGGAGACCCATAATCAGTGGAGACCCATAATCAGAGGAGACCCATAATCAGTGGAGACCCATAATCAGAGGAGACCCATAATCAGAGGAGACCCCTAATCAGAGGAGACCCATAATCAGTGGAGACCCATAATCAGAGGAGACCCATAATCAGAGGAGACCCATAATCAGAGGAGACCCATAATCAGAGGAGACCCATAATCAGAAGAGACCCATAATCAGAAGAGACCCATAATCAGTGGAGACCCATAATCAGAGGAGACCCATAATCAGTGGAGACCCATAATCAGAAGAGACCCATAATCAGAGGAGACCCATAATCAGAAGAGACCCATAATCAGAAGATTCTACTCTTTAGTTTAAGTATGATATATTATATTTGTAGTTTAAGTATGATATATTTGTAGTTTAAGTATGATATATTATATTTGTAGTTTAAGTATGATATATTTGTAGTTTAAGTATGATATATTATATTGAATTGAAAAATTTATTGGTTGAAATTAATTTAATATATTGTGTTGCTCCAGCGAGAGTAACTAGAGTACCTTAATCGGAGTCACTCACCCTATTACGTGTTGAATTGTATTGTCCATATGTATCTTTCTGAAATATTCTATGTAAATGAAGCCAAAAATTAACTATGATTCTTGTATTATTTATATGCCTTTTAAAAAATGTCCTAGCTTTTCTGAAAAATATCTCACCAGTATTGTAAATAAATGTAAGGTTTGTTTTTGTGTGGTTTATTTATTTACATGTTGGAATTAAGTTAGTATCTCGGGAGTCTCCCGTTGTTCTATGGTAGATTGTCAGCTTTGTGATGCTTCGTGACTAGTAGTGATCGTACTGAATTGTTATGCCGTAATGACTAATTTGTGAATTTCCTTCTTTGTCACTGGTCCCGTTTCACTCTCGTCTACGCCAACTGTCTCCACTCCCCATATCCCTCATTCTCCACTCCCCTCCCACTTCCGCCAGATCTCTCTTCATGCAGTCCTCCCATCTCAGTCTCTTCTCCTACCCTCCACTCTAAGTGCATCCCCTCTCTTCGTCAACCGTACCCCTTCCATTCTGTCCACATGTCCAGCCCACTTTAGCCGGCCCCTCACCAGCTTCCTCGTGAGACTCACCAGCTTCCTCGTGAGACTCTTTCACACCAACATAAATTCTTTAAAATATTGCTTAGCATTTATTTATTTTCAAAAGCTTTCATAGAAACAAGTCTAGACACTTGACTCTTGCCTTTCCCACTTTGATGAAAGGTCCTTATGGCCTCCTTAGGGTGTTTTGTGCTTGTGTTTACACAATTGACTCTTGCAGTGCCAGATCACACGACACTGTCAGCCAACAAATTAAACAAAA
This sequence comes from Lamellibrachia satsuma, assembly GCA_033239005.1. Taxonomy (NCBI): domain Eukaryota; kingdom Metazoa; phylum Annelida; class Polychaeta; order Sabellida; family Siboglinidae; genus Lamellibrachia; species Lamellibrachia satsuma. Next base: position 366,156 of record BSQZ01000104.1, read on the forward strand.
ATCTTTTGTATAAACTGGACTTCTGTTTTCTGGTGGTGGCTTTGAAGCATTGTTGTTTTATTTGCTCGTAGAAGCAGAAGTTGTCATCGAGTGGTGCCCGTGAGGCATCCCGCACTGAGCGCATGTCCTTCGGTGAGTCTCATCGCTGGCATCCGTGAGCCATTGCAAAAGTTTGAAGAAAAATAGATCAGTTTAATTCATCTTTGTATTACACTACAGTTTCTTGCATTTTAGTGTAGACTGCATAAGGAGTCTTGTATGGTTGTGGCATTTTTATCTTGCAGAGTACGGAAACTGGTTAGCTGTGCAAGGTCACTATAAAGCTGGCTGAAGTACACAACTACCATGTTGCTAGGCACTTGGCTACCATGTTGCTAGGCGCTCGACTACCATGTTAGGCACTCAGCTACAATGTTGCTAGGCACTCAGCTATCATGTTGCTAGGCACTCAGTTACCATGTTGCTAGGCACTCAAGAAAAATTTTGTATTCTATTATTATATGTAGTAACTTGGGTGTATTATAATTTACACATATAATTATTACTTATATATAAGCATCACTTTTACATTGATGTATGAATGTTATTATTATGATAATTATTTTTATCAGTGTTGTATTTTAAGCGCCTCTGAACAGATTTTATTTCTGGACATATAGCGCTATATAAATAAAGGTTATTGTTATTATATGTTGCTAGGTACTCAGCTACCTTGTTGCTAGGCACTCAGCTATCTTGCTGTTAGGCACTGTGCTACCTTGTTGCTAGGCACTTAGCTACCATGTTGCTAGGAACTCAGCTACCTTGTTGCTAGACATGGTAGCTGTACATTAGTAATTTTTAAACTATTTCTATTATAGATCAGGACCTTCTAGAGATTCACATAAATCAGGCCAAGAACCTTATGGCCATGGACAGTAACGGTCAGTATGTCATGTTTACTGATTCAGACAGAATGTAAAAAAAGAAACAGGTTTTGTCTGTATGAAATCCTGCACTATCAATATGAGCCGAACCATAGAAAACACTGAGTGGAACTATAGACGCATGGCTTATCTTTTAATTACACAGTTTCCTATTTGTGATTTACATATGTAACTACAATCATAGCAAAATTGACAGAAATATTGATAATTCTATGCATTTATTATTTTCTCACAAATTGACTGGTGTTGCAAATCATTTGTTACATACAGTGAAATATCATTAGTCCATTCTTCGATAGTCCATTTATTCAGTCATCTGCATGTTTGTTTGTGAACAAATCTTGACACACTGTAAATGACTCCAGTATTCAGTGATTCACCATTGCGTACATTTCATGGATCTGGCCAAAACCATTGGAAACCAAAGTGTGCTGGTAAACGAGGGTCCACTGTACAGAGCTTTAGCTAGTATTGTGAAAGTTTCCAATTGACACGTTATACTTTTCATTTACCAGTTATACAAAACAAAAACCAGTTATACACGTATCGTGTTAATTGAGAATGATCTAATAAATGTCCGTCGAAATCTATAGTGAAACAATGCCTTCGTAAATGTACTGTACATCTGTAAAAAGAACAAACTGATAAAGGTGCCTCCTCAATTAACTTAAAGGTGCCTCCTCAAGTAACTTAAAGGTGCCTCCTCAAGTAACTTAAAGGTGCCTCCTCAATTAACTTAAAGTTGCCTCCTCAATTAGATTTTTTCCCTATTCTCATTACAAATTCATTTGCGAAAAATCAAACCTACTTAGTATCCAATACGATATGCTAGCTAGTTTGTGCAACTTTTGTATGTGTCTTTGTGAAATCATCAAACAAACTATTAAATTAGTTAATGAAAACGGAAACGCTGAAAACTCACAAATTTCACTCTTGATGATATGTCGTAACTTTGTCACGTGATCAGGAAAGGATGGAAGTCAAAGTATTTATCATATTGGATATCCACTAATTTGCACATTACCAGATCTAATGACTAAAGTCAATTCTTTCGATGATTTGAAAAAAGATGTTACATAAACTATTCACACTACATATTTGGACATCAACAAACTGGGTTTGCGATAGGCTAAATCAGTTGAGGATGGAGTTTTAAAACATTACGGCAAAGTCAGGTACCAAAAGTCGGTCCCGTTGTGTCTTGCCTGTTTTAAAACAAAACGAACACCCTTTTTACAACATAATTGGGCAAATAAAGATGAGTAATTTAAAAAACAAAAAACCTGTTATGATTTTCCAAAAACTCGTTGCAATAACGTCAAAAAATTTTTGTACAATGCCTTTTTGTTTAAAAATCATTTGAATCAAAACAATGGGTGTTATTTACGTAGACCACCCACGTGGACCACCCATCATGTTTCTAGGTTACAGTGACCCATATCTGGAGGTGTTTGTCAACAAGGAGCGCAAGTTCACCACGAGCATCAAGAAGAAGACCTTGAACCCAGTCTGGGATGAGTGGGTCACTATGCAGCTTCCGAAGCCCAACGAACACTTGGAAATAGTGCGTGTTACGTTCTTTTCTAATTATTATTTTAGAATTTTAAAGATACAAAGCTTAGTTCACTTTTTATATCCTAGGAACGCGTTGGATGATATCTGCATAACATACCTGGGCAACTCTACAACAGAGAGTACAAATATAGTGTGATGTTTTGAGAAAGCAAGTGGTTTGTTTTTTAAGGTTATCACAGAAAATATATATATCATTATAAATTGTAAACTAGTATCTATGCAGCCAGTCATGTAACATACACTGATGCAGGGGGATTTTTGGTTTTTATCAAATAAACTGTTTTGCCAATATACCTATGGTAGTTGCAGTCTTATATAATTAAGTAAATATTTTATTAGTCTCCATGTAAACATTCATTAAAATACAAAACATAAATACATTATATAGATCAGGCAGTGTATACATCGGCTACTCAAAGGCGAGTTGTGAAAGACAGTAAAACACAGCATGCGTGTTCAGAATGTCAAGACTATAAACTATGTATTTGCATTCAAATATTTGTTTGTTTTGCTCTTGACATAGACAAGCTATTAATGTTGCCATTCGTTTGACCTGTGTGTGGTGCTGTCCTTCTAGAGCGTGTGGGACCGCGACGTGTTCTTCCAGAAAGACTTCCTTGGCTGTCTGACATTCTCCCTCGACGACATCAGGGCCTACAGCAAACAGAACGACGTAAGTATCACCAGACAGACACTTCCTCAGTCTTGTTTCCCTGAATGCTTTGTTATATTCTCAGGCACACTCTCCAGAATCCCCTGCTGCGCTCTCAAACTAAGGTTCCCAGAATCCTCTGCTGCATGCTCAGACAGACAAACATAACTTGATTTTTGTTTAGTGACATATTTGATAATTTGTTAAATTTTTGGCACTACATGTTCAAAGGTATTTAATTATAATAAACTGTATTTATGCACTCATATTAAGCGTAAGACTGCGTTCAGGGGTGTTTACATTTGAATGACTTAAATGCTGATTAACAGAGCTACTAAGAATTACAATTCAATACTGAAATTTGTGACTAACAAAAAGGTTGCTAAGACTTGGCTAAACAAAACTGAACAAGACAAACTAAAACGCACAGCGGAAATTTACATTTAACATACATTATATTTTTTGGACATTGACGTAGACTCCCACTGCTGCCCTCTGTTGACACCAACTGTCTGGCATGTTCCAGCACCGAGGCTGGTTCCAGCTGCAGCGCGTCCAGTCAGGCTATGTCCAACTCCACTTCAAGGTCCTCTCGGATGACCTTGGGGCTGAGGTACGGAGTCTTGTCATTGATAACATTGTGTAGACGATACGTCTTATGATCTTTGTCATCAATCTAAAATGTGCTTACTCCGTAGACATACATTTGTTACTGACCATAAAAGTTACCTTCCTGTGAGGACTACCTTGCTCTACAGTGAACTCTGCCTAAGAGAATCAGCCATTTACTAGAATCAAATATATTATCTGGGACAGAATCATTCCCTATTCTTGATGTAATCTATTAATTGGAGTCTCTGTGCCATCATTTTGTCTACTACTATTTGGTAATACATCAGGTTTCAAACCGTTTGCGATGCTGAATTAATAACAGACATATCTGATTTAATTATGATGCTGCATTGACTAATTTGGAAAACAAATCCCAAACATCATGATTGTATAACAGGAGTCGAAACAGACATGGGAGACAGATAGTGGAGTGAGGGTTGCAGACGGCCTCCCCCACGAAGACGACACCTTCTACCCCCCCTTCCCATCATGCAACACAACGATGTCGCCCATCGAAGAGAAGAGTATGGAGAGTCTAGCAGCAGTTGCCAATGGCAATGGGGATATTGATACCGTAAAGAGGAAGTTGGAGGTATTCAGGACACCGGTTGGTGATGGGGTAATTAAAACTTCCTCCTCAACTAACTTAGCCAATGGCAAATTAGGTTCGTTGACGTTGAGATCATGTGCGGTTAGTTTAATAAAAATAAGAGTGCAAATTTGTGTTAAAATCGTCAAAAGAATTGACTTTGATCGTTAGATCGGGGTAACTTGCGAAACAGGGAATAGCCTGATGTGATAGTATATTGAGCCAGACCACGTTTGTCATTATTTTGCAGAATTTCGATCAGATCTGGTGAATAGTAATTTATTAGTAGTTTGTCCGAAGAATTCATCAAAACCAAATACGACATTTGCACGAATGAGCTAGCTTGTAGTGCGCACTAAATGGTTTGATTGTTCGCAAAATTATTCTGAAATGAGACGATTGAAAACAATTGGGGAACGACCTTTAAGTAGCGAGTTGACTTTGTGCTACACAAATGGTTTATTTGAGGGAATATAAATTTCTGTTTGCCTTTTCTCAAATTTTAATTCATGCAGGGTGAAGTTCTTACTCAACGTTGTTGTTACAATCATGCATGTATGATAGAGTTATTTTCCATCTTGGTATTTAACTAAACATTCATGTAATGTACCATATCTGGTACATTTTACCAGAGTACAGGCGTTTGGAAAAGACTAAGGTGCTTGTAAAATATAAAAGTTAATGAAAGCCTAAGATTGGAGAATGAAGATGATGCGTAGGAAACATGCTCTGTGTATCGTTGCGTTAATTTAGGATAGAGATTCTGTGCATTTGTGATTCGGAACATCAAAGTGGGCTACATTTGCCGAATCGAGTGATTTCGTAGCGAACCATCTGATTAGTTGATGCAGCAAGTGGGACAAAGTACAAACCAATAGGGGTTGACCATCCAAGGATGATAACAGTATGACCACTTGTTGAGGAGTATGCAGTAAGCTAAACTGTCATTGTTCCCTGCAGGTTGGTGACAATGTCGGCACCAAGTCGGAACATTCCACTACGACGGTTACGGCAGACATAGAGATGCAGCCTTCACTGCATAGGGCATCGTCTGCCAACAACGTAGACGGACTTGTACAAGACACCAAGATGTCCACCAGGGAGCGTCCATGCAGCACCCCTGTCAGGTATTCACTTTTACTGCACATTTTTCTTTTGTTGAAATCCATATTTTTGAATTAAAATTCTGTTTAAATTCGTCTACAATTTGTCATTGTTTAATCACCCTATAGCGTATAGAGTCTGATCAAGTGTTGCCATTGATTCCCTCAATGAAATGTATCTATATCAAACAAAATCTGCTAGGTTTTGTCGGAAATTTGCTGTTTAATTAATGATAAAAAAAATATTTAAATAGTTTTTGTTAAATTTAATAATTTTTTCTAACAACTTTTTATTGCTGTATGATATTTTCAACATGGTAGCAGTATGTTTGCACGTTTCCTGTATCGATTATTAAAATATGCTGTAATTGGCAAAATCTTGTAAGATAAAAATCTGTGCAGTGTCACAGTTTCTCCAATACTTCGTTCCTTTTCTGTCTGTCTGTGGACGTCACTGTGCTGAAGTTGAACTGACCTGATTTGAGCTTAACTCACACTGAACTGATGCTGAATCATACTTTATATTGTACTGTACTTATATTGTTCTGTACTTATATTGTACTGTACTTATATTGTACTGTACTTATGTTGTTCTGTACTTATATTGTACTGTACTTATATTGTACTGTACTTATATTGTACTGTACTTATATTTTACTGTACATATGTTGTTCTGTACTTATGTTGGACTGTACTTATGTTGGACTGTACTTATGTTGGACTGTCCTAATGCTACCCTGTACTGATACTGTAGTTACAGAGGTTCAAGGCGCGACAAAGAGAAACAGAGACCACGAGGTAAGCGACATGTGTTGTCGTCCTGTCTTGTAGTAGTACTCACTATGAGTGCTACTACTGTAGCTAAGTATAGAGCATCAGACAAGGCAGACTGCCGTGGGCTGATGGTAGTATGTGGATTTTTAGCTGTATTGTATGTTTACTCATGTAAGACAACGTACAACATCCTGCTATTTGTTTCATCAACTGTGATTTATTATTAAATGCATTTTCACGTTGCAGACGTGATATTACTCACGTGTGTTTCGCTTGTGCCATTCCTTATGGACTTACTTACATTTAACAGGTGTACGAAACATTACTTATAGTTTTGTGCATTTTGAACAAGGCTTTATTACAAATGACAAGCGAATAACATTATCTTATATCACAAATCCTATAGTTGTGTGCAGTCAGCTGTGTCAAAGATCCAATCAGTATATCACAATTTACACAGACAGCTCATTTTGAGCATGCGAGGCAAACCAGCGATCGTAGATGTTCAAACTTTATGGGTTTTTATTATAGCAGTCCATAATTCTGTTTGATCATCAAAGAATAACTAAGCATTAGTAATAACTTCTGTAGCATCCCATAAACCTTCAGGGACCTGAGCTCAGAGGCGCAACAAACCAGAATCGTGCAGCATGATATCGTGAAAAGGGACCTGCAGAAGTCAACATCAGAGCGATGGCCTGCCGAGGATTTAGGGTGGAAATGCAATTTCAATTAAATATATCTTGGGGTCTTTTGCGCAAGGTTTCAGATGATTTTTAATTGATGGGGAATTCGGTCATTTGTAGGTCACTCAGTGGACAGTCCTTGCCCGCTGTCCCCTGTCCACTACCACAACGTCCACGGCTGTCTGCAGCGACTCCGAGGGCTCAAGGGGGTCACTGGCAGCATCTACTGCAAGCTGCGGCTCGACAAGTGAGTCCTGCTAGGAACGCTCGAACATATTTATCTGCAACTTAGCGAAATATTTGTGTTAAAAGTACCCCATCGATGGTCTAAATATATATGGGCCCACGTCCTTCCACCCATTTGGGGTCGACACCCATCTTGATACATCTAGGGTCTACATTCGTCAGAGTCAGCAGCAATCATGTAGGGTCAACACCTGTCTGGATTACGCACCCATCTAAGATGCATCCTCCTCTAAGTTCAACACCCATCAGAGGTACAGGCAATCTGAGACCGACACCCATCAGAGGTACAGACAATCTGAGACCGACGCCCATCAGAGGTACAGGCAATCTGAGACCGACACCCATCAGAGGTACAGACAATCCGAGACCGACACCCATCAGAGGTACAAACAATCTGAGGCCGACACCCATCAGAGGTACAGGCAATCTGAGACCGACACCCATCAGAGGTACAGGCAATCTGAGACCGACACCCATCAGAGGTACAGACAATCCGAGACCGACACCCATCAGAGGTACAGACAATCTGAGGCCGACACCCATCAGAGGTACAGACAATCCGAGACCGACACCCATCAGAGGTACAGGCAATCTGAGGCCGACACCCATCAGAGGTACAGACAATCCGAGGCCGACACCCATCAGAGGTACAGACAATCTGAGGCCGACACCCATCAGAGGTACAGACAATCTGAGACCGACACCCATCAGAGGTACAGACAATCTGAGGCCGACACCCATCAGAGGTACAGACAATCTGAGGCCGACACCCATCAGAGGTACAGGCAATCTGAGGCCGACACCCATCAGAGGTACAGACAATCTGAGGCCGACACCCATCAGAGGTACAGGCAATCTGAGGCCGACACCCATCAGAGGTACAGGCAGTCTGAGGCCGACACCCATCAGAGGTACAGACAATCTGAGGCCGACACCCATCAGAGGTACAGACAATCTGAGGCCGACACCCATCAGAGGTACAGGCAGCCTGAGGCCGACACCCATCAGAGGTACAGGCAGCCTGAGGCCGACACCCATCAGAGGTACAGACAATCTGAGACCGACACCCATCAGAGGTACAGACAATCTGAGACCGACACCCATCAGAGGTACAGACAATCTGAGACCGACGCCCATCAGAGGTACAGACAATCTGAGACCGACACCCATCAGAGGTACAGACAATCTGAGACCGACGCCCATCCCGATTTTAATGGGAGTGACTAGTTATCAGTCAGGAAAATAATCAGTATTTCTAGATCAGGGTATTTCTAGATCAGGGTATGTCATCAAGAATAAACAGACCTTTTTTATCTAGATAGGTCAGAGAAACTGACTGTTGTCTGACAAACTTATTCATCTAGTTTGTGTTTTGTCAGGATGTCAACTATTTTCTAGTAACAATGATTATTTAGTATGATAAAGTAACGTAGGAATGGAGAACTGGTTGACGGTAGTGGTGTTTGCAGCAACTGAAAATAAATGTCAACATTATATTTAAAAATTTACAAGTACAACTGGTTTAAAGGAACAGTTGGGAAATTTTTATTATAGTGTTCCGTGTTGAAAAATCACTGTACACTGTGTCTGTCTTCCTGTCCGTCTGTCGCAGTCGGAGCATGCAGCTACGAGAGAAGAAGTCAGCCTCTAGTCGTCTCCTGATCAAGTCATTCAATGTGGCTGCCATGCACAACTCTAAGTTTAACATGGACTTTGAGGTTAGTAGCTATAGATGTCCCTACTGCAATAAACAACTCTAAGTTTAACATGGACTTTGAGGTTAGTAGCTATAGATGTCCCTATTGCAATAAACAACTATAAGTTTAAGGCCACACACGGCAGGTGAAATTACGTAGTTTGAAAAAATATGCTCAAAATGTGTTTCGTCCTTTTTCCGATAGCTTTGTATGTTAATTATCAATAAAGTTAATTTTTATAACGATCACATACCTCTAAATCACTTTTATTCGTGAATAAAGTGTACCCCTATCAAGTAATAATCCAGTTTTGATTCTCAAAAGTTCGAAAATATGCGATGTTTAGACCTTAGCAACACTGCCGTAAATTCACCGTACGCCATCTTTTTTGGTACGGATAGATTCCCCTTTCCGTTCTCTAACCGCCTGTCTAGACGGCATCCCCACCCTTTGACCCGTATTCGCTGGACATCGTCATATATGCACGCAGTATTCTACCGACTATCTCCTTATTTGGTATTCGGCATCATGCTACGTTATCAGATACATGACACTTCAACACCTTCAAGTCATGCATCAAGTCATTATTTGAGTAAATACACAACCCTATCAGATACCTACCAAAGAAATTTGCTAAAATCAAGTACTCTAATCAAGAGGAGTTGTAGAAAACTGCTAATAAAGGAGCTTATACAGGCCAGATGGCCTCCTGCCCCATCAACCATACTGGTAAGAATACTGATAAGAAACTTCTGTTGTATATTAATAATAACACACAAAAATTCCAAAATGGCGGCCATTTTGTTTGGTTCATATATCACATTTGCAGGAAGCATATCTCTGGTAGTACTTATGCCAGTAACATAATGTTTGCATTGTTATATTCAGTATAAAAATTTCTATAAGCATGCCACATAGTTTGAAAGTATCAGAAGTATTGATGGTAAACAAATCTTTGATGGCTGTTTTCTCAAAAACGTGTTTTCTACATTTGGAAAAAGGATATCTCCGTGAGTAATTATGCTATCCAAATAAGGTTTTGAATGTTGCATTCAGGATACTTTACTCTGTACAATGACCAGAGACATTTTAAAAATCATCAATAGTTTGAAAGATAAACACGTATTTGTTGCCAAAAATGAAGTTTTTTTTTCACACTTTAAAAAAAATTATTAAAAAATAAAAACACAACATTTTAACAAATGCACTGGTCATTGTATAATAGAATGTGTACTGAACATGGATTTGCAAGAATTATAATCATATGTGTTCAATAAAGAATGGCAGTGTTTCCAAATTTGCCAATATTTGCTCAAGATGGTGGACATTTTGTTTGTTACCATGGAAACGGGCTCTGGCTGACAAAAGTTCAATATATTTTTTACTCAGTAAGACCGATTCTATACTTTTGGCCAAAAAAATTGCAAGATTTGCACAAATAAAAAAGTTATCCTATTTACCTGCTGTGTGTGGCCTTAACATGGACTTTGAGGTTAGTAGCTATATATGTCCCTTCTGCAATAAACAACTCTAAGTTTAACATGGACTTTGAGGTTAGTAGCTATAGATGTCCCTACTGCAATAAACAACTCTAAGTTTAACATGGACTTTGAGGTTAGTAGCTATAGATGTCCCTACTGCAATAAACAACTCTAAGTTTAACATGGACTTTGAGGTTAGTAGCTATAGATGTCCCTATTGCAATAAACAACTATAAGTTTAACATGGACTTTGAGGTTAGTAGCTATAGAGGGCCCTACTGCAATGAACAACCCTAGATAGACAGGGCGCAATACATACAGTGGTTAGAATGTCCGACTAACAACCCAGAAGACGGTCCAAATCTTCTTGTTGCTGTTTCAAAGTTTGGGCAATTTTTTTCACTCCTTGGTGTCTCATTTCATTCAGTCTTTGCACAGTAATTGCAGTATGGCTGAATGATTCCCAGAGAAGTCAAGTTGTTGGAGTGAACAGGCCAGCCAGGAGGTGTAAAGCAATTTTAGTGATCTTAAGGACTGGAAATTGCACAATATAAGAACTTGTGTAATGCCTTTTTGACTTTTTCTCTTCAAATGAACAATGCCATCTCCATGAATAAGTCTAATCACTAGTAAAACAATCACAAGTCTTGAAATGTTCCTATCTTACCGATTATACAGCAGTGATACCACACTGTTGAGTACCGAGACGTTCTCGAAGTTGTGCTGAAAACTAAATGCTTGGTTGAAAGTCATCACTAAAAGTGTCAAAAAGTCCAACTTTGACACGTACATGAAATGTCTTGTGACTTGTAGATTGATGAAGGACTGGGTGTCTTGAAGGAGGCTCTGCTTATCATTGATGTGAAACTGTCACACAAGGAGCACCTTGCTACGTACAGCTACACCTTGCAGGAGCTCTTTGATGGTTAGTATATCACTTGTACTTGCTGCTCATTACAGTGCCGGGTATATGAAATGTGTTAGCTGGAAAGTATACAGTTTACTAAGCCAGTTTAGTCTGTTCTTTGTGGATGCATATACAGTGAAACCTTGTTAATATGTTCTTTGTGGATACATATTCAGTGAAACCTGGTTAGTCTGTTCTTTGTGGATACATATTCAGTGAAACCTGGTTAGTCTGTTCTTTGTGGATACATATTCAGCGAAACCTTGTTAGTCTGTTCTTTGTGGATACATATTCAGTGAAACCTGGTTAGTCTGTTCTTTGTGGATACATATACAGTGAAACCTTGTTAATCTGTTCTTTGTGGATACATATTCAGCGAAACCTTGTTAGTCTGTTCTTTGTGGATACATATTCAGTGAAACCTGGTTAGTCTGTTCTTTGTGGATACATATTCAGTGAAACCTGGTTAGTCTGTTCTTTGTGGATACATATACAGTGAAACCTGGTTAGTCTGTTCTTTGTGGATACATATATAGTGAAACCTTGTTAGTTTGTTCTTTGTGGATACATATACAGTGAAACCTTGTTAGTCTGTTCTTTGTAGATACATATACAGTGAAACCTGGTTAGTCTGTTCTTTGTGGATACATATATAGTGAAACCTTGTTAGTCTGTTCTTTGTAGATACATATTCAGTGAAACCTGGTTAGTCTGTTCTTTGTGGATACATATTCAGTGAAACCTTGTTTGTCTGTTCTTTGTGGATACATATACAGTGAAACCTGGTTAGTCTGTTCTTTGTGGATACATATTCAGTGAAACCTGGTTAGTCTGTTCTTTGTGGATACATATTCAGTGAAACCTTGTTATTCTGTTCTTTGTGGATACATATACAGTGAAACCTGGTTAGTCTGTTCTTTGTGGATACATATTCAGTGAAACCTTGTTAGTCTGTTCTTTGTAGATACATATTCAGTGAAACCTGGTTAGTCTGTTCTTTGTGGATACATATTCAGTGAAACCTTGTTTGTCTGTTCTTTGTGGATACATATACAGTGAAACCTGGTTAGTCTGTTCTTTGTGGATACATATTCAGTGAAACCTGGTTAGTCTGTTCTTTGTGGTTACATATTCAGTGAAACCTTGTTTGTCTGTTCTTTGTGGATACATATACAGTGAAACCTGGTTAGTCTGTTCTTTGTGGATACATATTCAGTGAAACCTGGTTAGTCTGTTCTTTGTGGTTACATATACAGTGAAACCTGGTTAGTCTGTTCTTTGTGGATACATATTCAGTGAAACCTGGTTAGTCTGTTCTTTGTGGATACATATACAGTGAAACCTGGTTAGTCTGTTCTTTGTGGATACTTATTCAGTGAAACCTGGTTAGTCTGTTCTTTGTGGTTACATATTCAGTGAAACCTTGTTTGTCTGTTCTTTGTGGATACATATACAGTGAAACCTGGTTAGTCTGTTCTTTGTGGATACATATTCAGTGAAACCTGGTTAGTCTGTTCTTTGTGGATACATATTCAGTGAAACCTGGTTAGTCTGTTCTTTGTGGTTAGTCTGTTCTTTGATAATCCATTTCAATTAAATAATCTGCACCTTTTTTGCTTAAAACATCTTGACATGTGCACCTGCAAATTGCTTCATTATGCCTTGATTTATTATTCTGCAAGCTTCGTTAATCCAGCCAAAACCCTTGACAACCAGAGTGTGTAGAGGCTGCTCTGTAGAACAGTTTCTAGTGATTATACAGCACAAGAAGTTCCTATTTTTTATTAACCATTATATTCGGAGATAATAAAGATAACCTGACTACTGGAGCTAATATAAAGATAACCTGACTACTTTCCAAAGATGTTGCTGACATCGGATGCTATACAGTTTTGAGCAATAAAATCATAGTTTAAAGCTAATTAATAGTGAATGTGGTGTATTTGTCTTACTGGTTATTGCATTCCTGGCTCAAGAGTCATCCTTGTACACCAGTGTTGGTTGTACACCAGTGTTGGTTGTACACCAGTGTTGGTTGTACACCAGTGTTGGTTGTACACTAGCGTTGGTTGTACACCAGTGGTGGCACTGTTGTCACCCTTTGTGGATCCAACCTAACAATCATGGAATCGAACTTGTCCCAGTCAACCAATCAAAAGCTTTGCTAAGATTTCTCTCATTTATATCTTAGTTTTTAAGAAAACTAAGATCGTTTCATGTTGACACTAAACTTCTACTATTGTTGTACAGGAGTCAGTGTTGACATATTGTAGTATCTGTTTTTTCCCTGCTATGTCTGTCTCACACAAAAATATGCTTCTCCACATCTGCAAAACTGCTTCCAAGATCATAGGCCTCCCCACGCACCCTGTCTCTCAGCTGACTGAACGTGCGATGGCCAGAAAAGCACATTCAGTTGCCAATGACCCCACCCACTGAACTGAACACCGAGTTTGACTTTCTTCCGTCTCAAAGACGATACCTGTGTCCAAAATGCAGAAAAAAACAGGTTAAAAAACAGTTTCGTTCCCCAGGCGATAAGTCGTCTCAACAAACTCTGATTTAAGTGTTCGTCACATGCAAGCTGATCGCTGAACAGTGGATATATGTGTGTTTATTTAGTTGAATATCTTAAGAACTGATCCTTGTTACCCACCCAAGTTACAGCAATGTAATAATAATGTGTGTGATCACATGTCTTAAATTACACTAACTTATGTATGTAAAGGCAATATGATTATATTGTATGGACTACTAGTGTTAGTACTTTTATTAACTCATTTCATGCATATATTACTTTTATTAATCATGTTTACCTAACATTTTATCCTATTTACATATGATGCTCAGCAAGCAATAAATAAACTCATATCGTATCGTATATCCAGGTAAATTAAGTTGGCAGATGCTCCTCGCTTTTTTAATCGCAGATTACTGCATGTCTAAAATATCTGTCATTTGGTAAAGCAGCAGGTCATCTCTCTTTGATACTTTGAACACACACACAGACTTTTTTGACAAAACAGTAGTTATGTCATCTTAATGTGTTATGAGCCTAGCAACCTTATTGCGAAGGCAACCATACAATCATGACTCTCTTTGCTCTCAGGTTCATACGTAGTAACCAAATGGGTTCCACTTGAAAAAGGCATTGAAGTTGAACTTCAGCTCAGTCGCAGCATCGGTGCCCCTGGGGACAGTTCACATCGGCATGGCAACCACAGCTTCCTCGGCAGTATAAAGCGCACCTTTAGCTCGAGGCATAAAAACACATGAAGCAAGTTTAAATTGTCACCAGATGACGTTGGTAGATATTGAATGACCAAGGGTGGACGGTCAGTATGTCCAAGTGTGACGACAGCCATATGCAATTAGAGTGGGCCACTCCAGTAGTTCGGTGAGGCTGATTTGACCACTTGTGATGTTTGGTATAGGACGGCACTGGTCAGTGGTGAGACTTAATTGGTGAGATCGTTTCTGCATGGTAAGATGACTTATGATGTATAAATATTATATAAATATAAAAGATTCATTCCATTATTCACTGACCAATCATGAAATATGCATGCGTATTGTGGTAAGAGCATATTTATTTGTACAATAGTTCGGTGCGTCATTTGTAAAGTATTTGGTCGCATAAAATCAACATGCTAAAGCAAACAATTTATAATTGTTTAGCATATCATTATTTACCAAAATCTGCGCCAAAATCTTGCCAGCACATAGCAAGTTTAAACAAGGATCTGATATTCATGTATAATACTGTGTTTTTACAGGTGGAGAGGTATATAATACATTACACTTTGTCGTGTCAAACATGTGTGGCTCGTTGTGATACACAACCAGTAGCCCTCATGTTTGAATAAAGTAGGGAGGGTGGGTACATCCCTTGTTCCCCAGATGGAGGAGAGGGAAGTCTGCACATACTGTCCCTCTTCCCATGACGATCCCTGTTATACACAACAGGTACACAAACGTCACAGTTAGATCAATTGAAAGCGTATCATGATCTTATGAAGCTGGGATTTGGAACATTATTTTGGTTGTTCCACAGAAGTGTATAACACTAAGTTAAACAAATATTTGTATCTGAAAGGTTGTATTTTCATTTCACCATTTTTGATATTGGTTGTAGGTATTCATATTTAGGTTGTTCTGTTGCACGTATTTATAAACATTTGGGTTTGTTTATCTCACTGCTATTATGTTTGTTACACGTTGCTGTTATTTGTTGTTTTGTTCACGTATTATTTATGGATGTTGTTCTTCAATCACTGCTTTAATGGGTTCATATTTTCTGTTATCTATCTGCACAGCACAACTGCAGGGAAAAGTGCGTAATGCTGTGAAAGCAATAGTGACATATCTAAGGTAGATTTTAAATTGCCAAATGTTATTTCCTATATTCACACAAGACTTATTTGTGTCTTTGATACTAGCGGCTCTTGCCGGTGGAATAATAAGACAGTGCTGTTTGGCAGCTTCGGCTAAGTCCAGTTTTCATGAGCTATCTGTGCCTGGTCAGGTGACACTGTGTCACATGACAGTGTGCATCTAAATTATGCTTGCATTTAGACATGCGACATGACTAGATACTACAACATAGATCTTGACTCCATCCATTCCCGATTTGAGCTTTGATGAAGGTCACAACAGGACCAACCCCAATTCCACAAGTCTCATGAGTCTCACGAGGGTGTTTACAATTCCACCATCACAATCAGAAGTCTCATGAGGGTGTTTACAATTCCACAGTCACAAGTCTCATGAGGGTTTTTACAATTCCACCATCACAAGTCTCATGAGGGTGTTTACACAGTCGATTCTTGCCCCGCTATACCGCCCGATACTGTCAGCTGACCCACTGGGCAATTAATCGCTCATGTAAACTGGCGTTTAGACTTAGTGGTTCAGAACTTTGACCCCGAAATAGGAACTGCAGAAATTTTTTTATTCTTTGTTAGATATACCTTGTGCTGCTACAATTAGTCAAAGGAACACATTTTCTAAAATAAACCATTTCCTAGCAGGGTGTCCAGACATCGTGTATTGAACATGATATATTGATTAAAATCATTTGTCTAACTTGGTGTCTGCATTGGGTGCACAGACAAATAATCCATTCCAGCTTTATTTCCTCAACACAAAATGGGCGTTTCAAAAACGCAAAGCTCGTCTTTTGTGGTGTTATAGTCACTTAGTAGGTGAAGAGGACATGATGTGATACTCATTGTAGAATGCGATGTTTACAATATTTATTTACGTCGATAGATTAACCATATTAGGTTATTGTGTACAAAAGGTGTAATATGAAAAGTTACAATTGTTGCCTTGTAGGGTTATTGAATATAAAATCATTATATTATATAAATATCAGTGGGATATAAACATCAATTTCCAGGGCTGGTTGTCTACATTAACACGTGTGTTTGTCTGTGATAAAAAATGTTTACAGTATGCTCAGTAAATAAAATGTACTTCACGCAAAACATTTATTGTCTGTTACATTTCTCATATATACATGTCATTGTTTCTTTTGTTCCTGTTCTAAATGAGCCAACGTTTTCTGCAATCAAACTGTGTCTGGTAGCGAAATCAAAATTAAACTGTTTCGTGTTGAAGACACCTGATGGATTTGAGTTCCAAAGTTGAAACATAATTGTCCTCTGAAGATGGATGTTCTCAGTGATTTAATGCAGAAAATACTGTGTGACTTCAGTCAAATGCATGGCTGTGAAAAGTCACTAATGCATTCGACAGCAGAGTTCACTCGGATATATATATCACAGTCACGAGATGACAGATCATCAGCCGGTGTCAGTGTGTGCCCGTGACCGTCTTAATTCGTTGTAGTTCTTGAAGCTCGCGTACACATAGCCGGTGCCAGACACGCCACCGATGACAACGAACGCGATCAGATACAGTTTCTCCTGCAAAGCAAACAGTACATCTCATTAGGTCAATAAATAAGCTACATATCAGTAGGAATAAGTGTTTCCATCTGCATCCATAGCTTGAAATAATTATTGTACTTGTAATTCAATGGTCGGTGTACGTGTGAATGTAATTAGTCGGGGGGGGGGGCAATATAGCAGCAACTTTAGCCATCGAGTGATCATCAATCGATGGAACAGCTTGCCAGAAAATTGTGTAGCAGCCAAAGGTGTGATAGAATTCTTCAAGATGCTACTTAACAAGCTATGGGAACAGAACAGACAGGTGTCTAATGGGGCAAGACTAAGTGTAATCCACAAATATCAGTTTTTTTATCCTGTTCACATTTTATGTGGACTGGATTAAGTTAACTATTAAAAAGTTTTGTTATTGACACACAAAATATGTTATCCCATTTATAGATCCATTAGAAAAACAGTTAACTCACATGCAGCAATACAACAGTGCTCCAGTACTTAACAGATATCATGAATAGCAATACATGGACACTAGAAAAGATGAAGACACAGTCTAGTCTTAACATCAATCAAAGGCAAAGTCGAGGGAAAGAACAAGCCCGGACTAACGCAAGCCACATGGATCGACATTTGACAACATGAGGCAGTGGACATCCGGACAAATGCATATTGCACGCTGGGAGATGGCGAGGACGTGGAGTGACTTCAACAGCCCCCACATGCTGTGGCTGATATGAGTAGTAATAGGTTAGGATTAATATAATAATAAGTGAAGCAGTATTTAGATCATCTGTAATATTAGTGCTGTTTTGGTGTCTCATGTTTCCAACTTTCTATAAACAATCACATATGCCTGGGACAGTTGGGTTTGCTGCCGACCTGCAGTTCAAACCCAGTACCTCCTGTATATTATAATTTATTTATATGTATTATAATAATCTTGTTAAAGCCAATGTAATGGGTATCCCTTATAATAGTTATAGTTTACATAAATAAAATGTAGGTAAATGTATTAGAATAAAATAGTGTTATTATTTATAGACGTATGCCATGTTGTATTGTGATTCCATGATCTGTTTTTAGCTGCACCCCAAGTACTTGAAACAAGACTTGTTGAACTTGAAGTTGTCTATATCTGAAGTCTGAACTGCGTAGGCAGTAGCCGTAGTCCGTACCAGTCTGTAACAGACACAGCCGGGACACTGTCTCGTCTCCTAGTCCTGCGGCGTACGTGCGACCCGTGACAATGTTATTAAAACAATTATTTCCTTATAATATATATGGCGTTAGTGTTCATTAAAAGCTGTACAGAACTGCACTTAAAATCAGAGAGAATGCAGCCGTTATGACATGACAGGTCCGACGCGTGATGCCTGCGTAGCTTGACCTGTGCCGTGGACACGTCTGTATTATCGTTCGGTCAATCTAGTACGACGGCTCACCTTGAATGATATGCCAGGTTTTCCAGTCGTTCTTCTGTAAGCGATCGTCGCATTCTGTGACGTCTTGGTAGTCAGACTAGCACATATCCTCTGCGACATAACACGACATAGCAGTCCAGACATTGTCTCAACATTTACGCCGAGCTCAGAATACGTATCTAAACGTTGTTTTGCTCAGTTCCCTCCCCCTACGCTAGGTGCTAGAAGCATGTTTCGCTGGTTCGCGCTCGGCCCGCCGCATGGCGCCACTATACTTGTTACGGCGCCTTTTCAGAACGCTGGGGGCAGAAAAGCGGGCGATATCCAGTGCAGCAAGATGGTGGAGAAGAACGTTTTTACCCATACGTAAAGGAAGCGGAAGTGACGTCTGAAACTAAGGACTCAGAAACGTCGCCCGTTGTTACGTACCGAAACCTACGAACAGCGGCATACCCCCGACATCGGTGTAACTGCTTGTTTATAATGTTTGACAAAGTGATAGCGGTACCCGCGAAATCTGTGGACATTACGGAAAGAACAACAAGTAAGTCTTATCGTCTGTATTTACGTAACATGGTAAATAAGCTAGACTAGGCCCTCTACTTAGTGGGGACGCACAATTTAAGACGTAGCACGGAGAAAGCAGGTAGCGGTTGTGGCTTTCCGGACGCTGTAGTCTATCTGTAGTCAACGGAATGGGCCAGGTTTTATGCATTCCACCGTCAGACAAAGCCCTCTACCGAAAATGTGCTTGTCTGCCATTAAAACTTGGTGCAATCTGTTTGGACATATGCTTCAGCATATGCACAGCTGGCCATAGCCCAATATTTCCCACCCGCTGACGAGGCTGGCTGGCGAGGGCGTCGACGAACAACACTCCCAACGGCCCTAGAAAAAGATCTACAAGAAGTCGGCAAGCGTCTTCGAAGCCAGTGAGATCTAGACTGGCTAAGGTGACATGACCGAAGGTGACATGACCGAAGTCAATGGAAGAACCTAAGCCAGAATATCGTGAAAGCTCCGACCCCAGCTCATCGCGTGTTAGCGCTCTTCCTGAGGTAGTTACATTGCCGTAATCCTCATACGTGCCCCCAACAACGACTCTCTACATTGTCCACTGACCCTCTACTCATATGAGAGGTAGGGGCAGCGGGTCAGTTGACCCACTGTCTCCCATTTCACCCAGCCCTTCTGACAGCCATAGACACACGGATAGTGTTCCCACCAACGGGCTGTTTGCTGTTCTTCCCCGTAGTTCCTTTTAGAGGGGTGATGCCGACTAGTCCTTGTACTGCTGCATCGCTTCAACGGTTGTCCTTTCCCACTGCTCCCTATCGGCAACAATTTCCCTCCATTTTAATCCTCCTCCGCTTTTCTCACATCCCGCTTAATGCAGTCTTCCCATCTTATTTGTTGTCTTCCCCTTTCCTGTGGCCTCGTTGTTTAACCACCTCTGCTTTCTTCGGTAGTCGCTCCTTCTCCATCCGCACCTCACTCGACTTCTTGCTCGTCTTCCCGTTAAGCAATGTCTTCGTTCAAGTCATTTATCTTCCTTCTACCCACCCTCTTTGCTCCTGTAATTATCCGGATACAGTCAAAACGCAACAGCTTCTGCTGCTGCTGCTGCCGCCGCCGCCGCCGCCGCCGCCGCCGCTGCTGCAAAAGTTGGCACAAAGCCATCCCCTTGCTTGACTCCCTCCCTCCCCCTTCCTCCTCCCCCTCCCTCCCCTCCGCGACAGATGAATATGATACGTTATACATTGATCTTGTTTGATCATGTTGATTAGTTCCTCGTTGGAACATCACCGAACTTGGTGGAGGTGCGCGTGCAGGTGACAACTCTTCTTGCGTCTTGCGGATTTTAGTTGATGGTTTTACGGGCGTATGAGACATTCCGTGCGGTGTTGTGCTTTTTGAACCTGCTTCATTTTGTGCCGCGCCATGTGGACCGGCGATAAAGTCTCGCGAGATCCAATCAACGTATCCCAGTTTGCACTAACTTTGATCATGCGAGGCAAACCATAAGACGTAGATAATGTTACAGGTTCGTTTGCTATATTACGGATTTATGTTGCTCCATATTGGAATATCGCTCAACTTTGATGGAGGTGCGCGCACATTTAGTTATTGTAGTATTGGTGATTCGCTGCTCACAGTAGAGGCACGTAGGCGTGACGAGTAACCCGCCAGACAGTGCATATAGAGGATTGTCACTCACTCACTCACTCACTCACTCACTCACTCACCCACCCACTTACTCACTGACTCACTCACTGTGGAAATGTGGGGTAAACGAAATTATTGAGAATCCGACGTTCTCACTTCCACGCTACCGCCCCAGCATGTCAGATCGCACGCTGTCATCTCCCCTTCCACGGTCTTTCTCCGTGTTTCCTCCGGGCCACCCCGTCTCTTTCTTCCGTCCGCAATCCAGCGTAACTCTGTCTTGGGCAGTGTGCTATAGGCGACATTCGATACACGGGTCTTAACCATCTCCACCTTCGTCTCTTCGGTGGAAACGGAAGATTATCAGCTGATGCCTAATCATCACCACCTGCAGCAGATGTAACAACAGACGAATCAACGGACCGGAAGGCATCTGGAAACCTGAAACGGAATGGATAAATTGCTGGGAAACGCTGATAACAATTGCGTAAGACAATCCTTCGGAGCAGACGGGAGTATCGAGCATTGCAATGAACATCAACAAAAACGCAGCAGACCAGCTGGCGACGTACTTCCCCAATGGGCTCGCCACTATGAAGTCGGTAGCCTGGTTTCTAAAATTGCAGACCACCCTATGAGGTTGTAGTAAGAAGCGAAAATATATCCGACGATATGTCCACGTATTCATTTCCAGTATAACTTTATTTCTTAGACGAAGTCGTCTAGTTTCCAACTTGGATGCCACATTGGAGAATGTTCTCTTGAAAGTTGACGGCGGCGAAAGAGTCAACGTCACTATTATTCTGTCACAAAACAGCATGAAATGATTAGGTATATTCAGTAAAATGTTGAACACACACACGTGTCGAGAGAAGGTTTGACTGTGTTTTGCGCACTGATGCAACGTCCATTGCCATGGTGACGCGTGCGATGACGCTGGACATGACAGGAGCTTTTAAGCCATCGTCGTGGATGTATTCGATGGGTATCGATGCGTCTACCGACTCGTTCAATTAGTAATTCCACGCTGGATGCTCGCATGTTCAGTATGGATCACGTCAACACGCATATCATGACTGGTCCTACCGTTCCAATCTCACACGGGCGAGAACATGTTAATTCGACCTGTTCTGGATTCGGATTGGAAATGGTCATCGGTGGATCTACATATGGCGCTCGTTCGGTGCCAGGTTTACGCGCCGGCGTCGTGTGCAGAAGTGAACGAGTGCCTGGTGATGGGTCTATTCGAGTATTTTGTGGAGGCCATCAACTTGATCAGGCTCTGGACGAACTCTCCATTGATGACGGTGACTTCCTGCATTTGCTGACGAAGATGATTAGCAACCTTCGCCGTCAGCGAGTTAAAGAGCAAGTGCCGTCTGTTCGTTGATGGTCGCTTCACTCGCTTGGCAGCGTCCCCAAATCGTTCAAGGGCAAACGTCAACGTCTGTGCCAGTATTTGAAGGAAAAGAACATCGAAATGCGACCGCCACTGTCGTGGTGTTTGCTGATGCTGATACTGGACCTCTTGCTGGCGCAGTATCACATTACCAGCGTCTCCATCCAACGCCCGAAGCTTGTAACATCTGAGCAGGTCAACGCGTTCTTTCAGTGTTTGGAGAAGGACCTGGTCGACGTGATTGGAGCGGATCGAGCGAGGTCGACGCCGATGATGAACACATCGTGAACGACGAGACCGGATTGGCGAGACTTGGCGAGACTTGGCTCCGTTCGACGGGATTGCGTCATTGCAAAGATCAAGTATTCCAGCATTTCTGTGAAATCGTTGTCGCCACAACTGTCCGAGGAAGTCGTCGTTCGCATTGCGAATTTCGTTGCACGATTGTTTCTTCGAGGCTAGGCAGAATCAACGGCCCAGTACTACGCAAAACTGACACGCAACAACCGTTTCACATGTGCATTCCGTGACATACCATCTGCACGTTGGCGTCAAATAATTGATTATGAGTACGTTTAACGTGACTAGTGGACGATATTTTCCAAAATCAACGTCACGCGATGTTACGGTTTTCAGCCCTAAACGTCGTAATTCTACATTTTTGCATAGTTATTGTCAAGTAAATTTAGTGATATACATATACGACTGCATCTGGACATGAAATACGTGTTTTTGCTCTGTTTATCGCATTTTTATAAGGTTCCAAGTTGGTCTTACGTTTTCGGAGAGCGAGAAGCTTGCCCCAATACTATAGCAAACTGGAAAAATTGGCGAGTGTCTCGCCTACATCGTGGCGTGCTCCCTATGTCTCGCCTACATCGTGGCGTGCTCCCTATGTCTCGCCTACATCGTGGCGTGCTCCCTATGTCTCGCCTACATCGTGGCGTGCTCCCTATGTCTCGCCTACATCGTGGCGTGCTCCCTGTCTCGCCTACATCGTGGCGTGCTCCCTATGTCGCTGATTGTATTAACAAATTGCACAATTTCAAGTGTTTTATCGAAAAATAATCCAACGGGTGAGGAGGGGAAACCTCGCACACCCACCCGCCATCGGCGCTTAGTCACCCAGAACCAACAAGATGGACCCCTCTTTAAAAAAATTAGATCCGCCCCTCGAATGAAAGTATAATTATTTCTTTAAAAAAATTATGTCTATAATAGTATAGTCTTATAGTGTTGATCAGCAGATGGCGCCACGTCTATCATGGTCCGAACGCTCAATGAAAACTATTATGATGAGAGCCGGGCACGGACCACAGTCAGAATCCATCCGCCATTACATACATAAAGAGTCCAAAGGAAAAAATTCATTGTGCAGATAGGGTTTATTTGTGAGAGCAGAAATTGTGTGCATGAGTGAGTGGAAGTGATGTTTTTGTGCACAGTAGCATCTAAGCTTTGAAATGATGCCATTTGTCAGTTGGTATACCAGTTGCGTAAGGACACAGTGTCTGTTAGGAAGGATGTACTCATATTTGGGAAACCGGGGAATTTCATGGCAGAAATGCACGGGCCTCATTCTTTGAAGCAATTTGTGCGAAAAGGAGGTATGTCATTTTCACGAATTTCGCACACCAGGTGTCTTAGTGGGTTTGTCATTTTCTGTGAATTTTTAAAAAAATTGTAGGATAAATTTTCAATGTAGACGCAAGAACGTTATAATGGTTGTCTATGGGAAAAGTGACTGTGGTCCGTGCCCAGCCCACAGTTACCTTTGCCATAATTGTATTTCGTGGGACTCTTGGAAAATGTGTCCAGCGATTTTCTTTAAGATTTTACAGCACTCTCGTTCGCTCGCATATATGTTTCCGAAGATTGACAACTTCTGTTACGGAGTCCTCGTGTTCAGAGCAATTTCGTTCTTACTTCCTTTAAACCTGATTCGTTCTGACCATAAAATTCCGTCTCTACCACCAGAATTCGAAATTGTTTATTAGTTTGTTCTCTTTCTTGCTGGTGGTTGTCCAACCTTGTAACGGCCTCATTCCGATCTCACCTCCCATCCTCTCTGTGTTCAACAATCAAAATTGTATTGTCTGCGTACGTGAAGAAGTTAATTTTCATTTCTCTAAATTCCTCTAAAACCGACCTTCAGGTTCTCTGTGCGCGCCATTCTCATTCTCATTCTCACAATGTATTCTCTGTTCTCTGTATGTGCCATTCTCATTCTCATTCTCACAATGTATTCTCTGTTCTCTGTGTGTGCCATTCTCATTCTCACAATGTATTCTCTGTTCTCTGTATGTGCCATTCTCATTCTCATTCTCACAATGTATTCTCTGTTCTCTGTATGTGCCATTCTCATTCTCACAATGTATTCTCTGTTCTCTGTATGTGCCATTCTCATTCTCACAATGTATTCTCTGTTCTCTGTGTGTGCCATTCTCATTCTCATTCTCACAATGTATTCTCTGTTCTCTGTGTGTGCCATTCTCATTCTCATTCTCACAATGTATTCTCTGTTCTCTGTATGTGCCATTCTCATTCTCATTCTCACAATGTATTCTCTGTTCTCTGTATGTGCCATTCTCATTCTCATTCTCACAATGTATTCTCTGTTCTCTGTATGTGCCATTCTCATTCTCATTCTCACAATGTATTCTCTGTTCTCTGTGTGTGTCATTCTCATTCTCATTCTCACAATGTATTCTCTGTTCTCTGTGCGCCATTCTCACAATGTATTCTCTGTTCTCTGTGCGCCATTCTCACAATGTATTCGGGATGCAGTTTGAAGATATACGCTGGTAAAATGCAGCATTTTCTTGCCTATCTTTTGATGTTAAACCGTTCAGTATCGCCGCATTCCGTTCTAACTTTGGCTTTTTGATTGGAGTGCTTCTATGTTCGCCATCAACACAGTCATAAAAATGTCAGTGGTTTGTGAAACAAAGATAGATTTTGCGCTGTCGTTCCCAAGTTATTTTTAATATCAGTCTCAAGTTGGAAATTTGATCCCTTGTGGGCCGTTCATTCATGGCATCTCTCGCCTTGTTTGATTTTCAAGATTACGACGTGTGGAAAATGAGAGCAGTTGTTCTGTTATTCGGCTATATCTTCTTTCGGTCATATAATTATTGATTTTAGAAGTACGAAAGTATTAGTTTTAACTTGCTGAATGATCTCTCACAACTCGCGATGGAAACTGCGATGGTTAGCATTATCTGAATAACAATGCGAAGATTGGGGAAGACGCTCTCATCTCCATACTGAACAATAAATTCGAGAAGCTCTTCAGGTCTTGATATTTTCATGTTGGCCCGACTTTATAGCAACCTTCTGCAATCCAAAATTTCTTCACACAGCTGCTGTCCATCAACATCAGAGCTGTACAATTCTTTTACCTAATAATTTATATAAGTGGTTTAGCAATCTGGCCACGCTAGTGCTTCTCACCCAGGATAATCAAAGACAGATCATACATCTGAAGAAAATTCTTTGCACTATCCGAGGATGGCTTGTCTGACTTTAATAGAAACTGCTCAGTGGCGCCCCCTTCAAGTGGCGCCCAGGGCACGTGCCATACCTGCCAATCCTTAGGTACACCACTGCTTAGGAGTAACATTTAGTGCTGACATGAAAGTTTCTGAGCAATGTGGGATTGCTGCTTCGAAAGGAAATCAAATTCTAGGGCTAATTAGGATAACTATCATGTATAAGGAGCTAATTGTACCCCTGTACAAAGCAGACCACATTTGGAATATTGTATTCAAGCATGGAGGCCGTATCGTAAAAAGGACATAGACAAGCTAGAAAGAATACAACGAAGAGCAACTAAGATGATTCCAGAATTGAGAGACCTTAGTTACGAAAGTCGCTTATTACAATGTGGTTTGACAACACTAGAGACAGGGAGACTAAGAGGAGACCATATAGAAGTGTTTAAAATAGTGAATGGTTATGAGGATGTTGATAGGAATATGTTCTTCAAACTCAAAGAAGGCAGTAGAACCAGAGGACACAAAGCAGCATTAGTTACGGAGAAGTGTAGGTTGGACATGAGAAAGTACTCTTTCTCACAGAGGATGATAAATGAATGGAACAAACTGCCAAATGTGTGTGTTAATTAAAAAAATAGAATTGACAGATATTTGATAAGGACGGGCTACACATAGATTGTTGGACTCTTGATAAGCAAACGGATTCCTTGTCCACTTGCCATCTGGAACTTGTTGTTTGGGTTGGCAATCTTGTTAAATCTTGTTAAAATATGGTACTTCTACTACTTTTAGCAGAATGTCTCCCGATTCAAATTCAGATCATGAAACGAATGGTGCGCTTTATACAGAGTAGTCTAAAATGCAACAATTTGGATAGATCTCTTGAGTGGGCAATCTAGCCCTTCGGGTATTGGTTCATATATGTCTAAAACTTTCAGTTACACCTTGTCTCAGTTCAAACATGATGCCACGATTTTCTGTAATATGAAACCTAGCTACTTTTATTATATAATTAAGAACCACTATCAGAAGGGACTGGATGAGAAACTATCAAACACATGCAAAATATGTGCTGAATAATATAGAGAATGCGTGTAGCACTTTTTAGTCAAAGAAGTGTTAGTCTCTCTGTGTGCAAAGATACTTAAATTTTAACTGAATTGTAGACATTGTCGTACGAATAAATATATAGTTTTACTATTACTGCACTACCGTGCCTCTAGTTTACAATAATGCCGATACAGAGTTAAGACGATTACTTGTTGTTTTAGTCAATTGCAGCATACTCGCTTTTTGTATTAAACATTTGCATTACTATAGTTGTTTTAGTCAATATTGCAATAAATGGCACATGACAGATGTTTAATATTGTCTTTTCGTTTGGACATTTTCAGACACCCTGCATTTTATTCGTTGGAACAGGCCTACCTACAGGTTAAACGAAACAAAATCCGCTGCGTTTTGCCGAAACTCTAAAAAAGACTAAAAAGTTGTTGCACCTCGTCTACTATAAATTTGACACTCGAAGTTACACTTATGTGACGAATACAAGAAAATACATAGGGTTATTTTATCACGATTTTTATACATTGAGCAAATCCGTATTAAAACGGGACATGGCCGAAGGTTGTAATACTCCCAAAAATCCGTATTGTATACAGATAATTCGTATGATGTCGCATGTCTGAATGTTGGGTTGATTACAGTAGACCCTAACTCGCTTAAAACCAAATTATGGGTGTCCCAAATTACACCATTTCAACTGTTTTATCTAAAAAAACGTCAAATGGTTCGGAAGGGGGATACCCTCCCACACCCACCCTCGTTTCGCTTCATACATTACCTTGGACCCCCTTTTTCTAAACCCTGGATTCGCCCTATATATATATATATATATATATATATATATATATATATATATATATATATATATATATATATATATATATATATATATATATATATAACGTTATATAACACAAACGTTTTATATATATATATATATATATATATATATATATATATATATATATATATGTACATGTACATGTACATGTACATGTATATGTATATGTATATGTATATGTATATGTGTATGTGTATGTGTATGTGTATGTGTATGTGTGTACGTGTACGTGTACGTGTTCATATACATATACATATACATATACATATACATATACATATACATATACATATTTGAATAGCCCATCATACGGAGAGCTTCCATCTTACTACCGACGTCCCTGTTCTTGCCAGCTGTGAAGTTGCACCGGATTTTATGAACCAACTGGTTGGGCCGGTAATCTGAGATTCCAACCAATGCATCGAGTTAACGTGGCGAACAGACAAGTAACGTCTCGTCTGCCATAGGAAGGCTAACGAGGAGTGCATGTCTGCCGAAAAAAGAGCAATGTTTGAGTCAGATAAAAAGGAAAAGAAAAGATGCCAGTGGCGATAGATCAACTGATTATCAAGCGCGCGCACAAAAAGCGAGAGTAGATGAAAAGTGATCCGACAACAACCGCAGGCGCGCAACGGGTTCAGTGTCGTCTGCGACTGCCAATGTGGCGGTACGTCTGCGTGTAACACGAGGGGCGTAGGCATTTCGAAGCATTGATGCTTTGAGGCTTTCGTGTAACACGATGGGGCGTCTGCATTTTGAGGCATCGGTGCTTTCATGTAACAGGAGGGGGCGTAGATTTTGTCTTTTTTAACAGACGGGAGGTACAGAAGGTGGGTGCGCGTTCGCGTGCTCGTGCGCGTGCTCGTGCGCGTGCGCGTGCCCGTGCGCGTGCCCGTGCGCGTGCCCGCTCTGAATTAAGCATAACAGTTAGTCACAAAACTTGAAAACGCTATGCAAGACAGACACAAACGGAAAAGAATCGTGAACACCATATATGGGACCCGGACGACTTAGTGATTATAACCAGGATAGTCTGATCTCTATCAGTATTTATTAGATTCCGGTATGTCCACTTTCTGTTGTGATCTCTGTATACGTTATTGTATTCTAGTACTGGCAATTTAATTTTAGAGTATTCATAATGTTGGTGTCGTATTCTGGAATAGGTGAGCACGTTTGAGTCTATACCAGCACCTTATCCAGCCGCCTGCTTGAGCGGTACTTGTCTTGGCGCGGTGAGGGAATTTTCGAAATTCCATAGAGACAATCAACAATAAGCACTTGAAAAACGGACCCGGCATCCTATCATAATACAATTATAGGCATGCAACGGAGTTATGGCGATAACGACACGTCCCTGTGTTATCGCGCGCAATCGCGTGACACAACAGTTTCCCTCTATTTAGATTGAGTTGATTATAAGCTATGCGTCTAGTGGCCGCTAACAACACTTACGGTGAATGTCTGCTCAACCCATCTTCTTGAAGTTCTTCTTTATGTTAGGCAGCCACCATCCATTAAGTAGAATCTGCCTGGAGGTGTTGCTACACTTTGGTGCGGTGCATTTCATCATGATAAATAACTAAATGAAAAAGAACGGGAAATGTAAAGATAAATTAAATAGGGAAGGGTGGGGAAAAGTGTACAAATGTAGTAACTACTTGGGGTATCCGGCCAGGCCAATATCCGTCCACCGTAGCGGCACCCGGGGCAGGACCCCGACCGTAGCGGCCCCCGGGGCAGGACGGCGACCGGCACAACTCCAGCCTTCACTTATCCGCTTTTCGTTAAGTCAAGTTAAAGGTTGAGAAAAGAGTAGACCCTGGTGTAAAAATGGCCAGGTGTAGGAGCTGTAGTGACTTCTTGAGGTCCTGGAAAGAAAGTCTTCTGCCTGTAAGCTGTCCGATGGAATGTCGTAGGTGAGGTCATGGCTCTGTCGGGTGTTTCTGCTAGGGCGATTGGTTGATGTTGGACAGTGCTTTGACACAATCTGGATGAGTCCGTTGTGGAACGTGTAGAAGGTGACGAGACGGACTTTCTTTCTCCGTTGTTCTAAGGTTGGCCAATGCAGTTGTTCTCGCATGGCTTCCACGCATGCTGATCTTCCCATAGAGTTACATCATTAACCATTCCCCTATATGGCACATTCTATCTTAGCTAATGATAGTCATGCTATATATCCCATGTTTGACACTCTTACGTCGGGCCGCCGTTTTAGGTGCCTCTCGTGCAAAACAAACC
Organism: Lamellibrachia satsuma; assembly: GCA_033239005.1. Lineage (NCBI taxonomy): Eukaryota > Metazoa > Annelida > Polychaeta > Sabellida > Siboglinidae > Lamellibrachia > Lamellibrachia satsuma. The sequence goes on from BSQZ01000104.1 coordinate 395,946, forward strand.
GTAAGAAATCATTCCCAAAAAAAATTTTTAATCATTGATTTATGATTTTTTTTTTATTTTGGATTTTTGTAATCGCTGATTTATATGAATTTAACACAAATAATTGTTTACAAGCATGGTGATCAATAAAGTTTTGTATGTATTTTAATACAAAAGCACAATGTGGGCACACTTGTGTAGTTGTATCATCACCAGATAGCCTGATAGTCGAATATTGTATGACATTGTGTTTGTTTGAGCTATTCCCTTTCTGAATGCAGTGAAGCCACACAAACAGCACATGTTTGAAAGAGTTTATAAATATAAACATCTATATATATAAATATCTATATAAATTTTTTTAAATATATATATATATATATATATATATATATATATATATATATATATATATATATATATATATATATATATATATATATATATATAATCAAATAAATCCGATTTAAATTAAAAAGATCCGATTAAAAAAAATCTTTATTTTTGTCAACCCTGTGTGTGTGTGTGTTGTGTGTGTGTGTGTGTGTGTGCGTGCGTGCTTGCGTGCGTGCGTGCGTGTGTGTGTGCTAGATATATTTAGTGGTTACAGTGTGAAATGCACTCCATGTGTTCATGTGATAAATTATTGTTCTTGTGACTACGATGACGTGAGCCAGTAATTATTTTATACACTGTGCCCATCCAAACGACGATGTAATTGCCCTGAATGGGAAGAATAAAATTATATTGTATTGTATTGTATATTACTAAAGGGTGTTCTTTAGAACGGGTGTTCTATTTATGCCTGTGGCTCAACCAAAATAGTTCTGTACGCCACACTTGGAGTACGCACGTCCAACCGATATTCGAATACAATTTGATTTAAAAACGTTTTCTGTCGTTGAAAATAGAGGAATTACATTTTATTTACTCTTAATCATACCGTGAACAAGAAACGCCTTTTATGTCCGTGGAGGTATCGTAAAATTAAAGTCGTCGTATAATTGTTGTAAATTTTTTGATACCATACACAATTTTTTTTTACATGTGTCTCCTGGGAAAAATTTATATTAACATAGCTATACGCTTAGTTGTATGTGGAATAGTGTAATAATATTATTTATCTTTGTTTACATGTCGACCAGTGTGAGCAGCTTAGTACCTACGTTCACCCACTAGTGTGGCATAGTACCATGTATAGTGACGCAGATGGTTATTCACAGAAAAAATAATATCCCAAAGCCAAAGGTGCAGGCGTGACCCATGGACTCCTCCCTAAATACGTGACCCATGGACCCCTCCCTAAATACACCACGAGTGTCACTAGTTTATTATATTAATATTTGTCTACTAGCAAATAGCGCGTGGACTCAACCCGGATCAATAATTATTGTACGTCCGTCTCTTGTAGGCTAATGATAGGCACGAGCAACTGACGGGAGTGCCCTCTGACCTCCGTGTAACGTCAGCCGACGGAAGACCCGGCGGGGTCACCGAGGTCATGCGTTGGGGGTCTGACGAGGACGTAACGTGGCCTCGCGAGGACTCTGCACTCAGGACTTCTCGGCGTTACATCATTCATTGCGGAGTCCCTCTCGAGTGACTCATTGTGTGTGTGTGTGTGTGTGTGTGCGTGCGTGCGTGCGTGCGAGCGTGCGTGTCTGCGTGCGTACGTGCGCGCGCTCGTCCGCGCGTGCATGCGTGTGATGTGTGTAAAACTCAGCCAGCTGCCACAATATACGCGCACACACATACGCACACGCACGCACGCACGATTTTGGTTAGCATGTGCGGGAACGTATGTGTGTGCGTGCGAGTGTGTGCGCGCGCGTACGTGTGCTTCTGTGGCTGCATTTGGCGAGTTGCGCGAGACGCGATAAAATGGTGCCTGCCTATAACTGATAGCTGGTCGATGTCATTGCACTGCATGCATGATTGAACACGTGTTTGTTTAGGCCTTTTTTTATAACGACACGTCAGCATAACAATATTATGTAGGCTTTGACAAGTGTGTTCCTCCACTGGTGGATCAGACATCCGTTAAAAATAACAATATTTTTATCCAAAGCAACAATTACGCTCCGGTTGGCATGTAATTAAGGCATCAACTTATCGAGAATCATAAAATGATAAAAGGCATGTAACGCACGCACGCACGCACGCACGCACGCACGCACGCACGCACGCACGCACGCACGCACGCACGCACGCACGCACCTGTTTATGTTATGCCAGGGACCAAAATATAAATCTGCATATCCTGTTACATTAGATGACAACTTCTAACTATCGATAAGCCAATGGCTTCCTTTTCCATTTGCCATCTGAAGATTGTGAAGGGTGGTAATCTTGTTAGATTATACTACATTTGTCATAGAAATGTTCTCTCCTGATCGTCTTACGTCGCCATGTCCAAACAAGTTTTGTGTTTCAGCGGCCGTTATGCTGAGTTGGACATTCCGGAAGTATCCAGTGATAGGCCTACACGGGAAGCTATGCAAAGTAGGCCTTACTCCAGACTCCGTTTGTTCGCCATTCACTTCTCTGGTGGTGATGCATCAATCAAGTTGCAGAGAAACTAGACGATTCCAGTAGAAGGATCTTCAAGACATCGCGAGCACCATCGATAGCCAGCAACGGGATGGAGCAATGACGCGATGCGATGAGGCTATGAAGCGATGGGGCAATGCGATGGAGCGATGCTGCAGTGGTGCTATCCACCGCATCGCGCCATCGCATCGCTCGTCCGCATGCCTGAGTGCATGCGCGCGCGTATGTGTGTGAACTGCGTGCGTGCGTGCGTGTGGGCGTGCGTGCGTGCGTGCGCACGCGTGTGTGTATAATCCATGAATATATAATTATACAGACGCATTAATCAGGATATTACCAACATCGAGTGGGTTAGTATTATAGCATAATACATTTAAACGGTAGTATTTTTACTAGTAATGTGTGACATTATTACGAATTAGTAGCATTAAATACCGCAACAAAATGTTAGATATTCCGCGATGTTAGCACAACAAAAACTATGGCTATTCCGCGATATTAGCACCGAATAGCGGCCTATTATATGCTTGCAGAAACAAACTTCAGCGCCCCCTCCAAAAAAAACGGTCTGCAGAAAGTGGATGATTATTATGGTCCCTAAATTGTGGGACACGTTCCCCCTCCAACGTCAATCATGAGCATGTGATGTGCCACGATCATGTCACCTATACTGCCAACTGTCAGCATATAGAATCTACCCTTACGTCACATTTTCAGGTATACATATTGTTTAATACAAAACATTCCACTAAATTTAGTCCTTACATATACGCAAATAATCCAACGTAATTTTTCCTATTGAATTTTATAAAATATATTATAATGAGATTTTTTACTTCGTTATATAATGATAATTATTGATATCTACGATTAGGCATTACATATTAGTTCTAGTCAAATGAAAACGAGTTCACTCTCGGCCGCTCTACAATATGGGAGGACCGTACATAGATAAGATTGCTTTGTGGCGGCCACTCTTATAAGTCATAAGCATTCAAAAGCATTCAAAGAACACGAGAGCAACAATAAATTACGGAAACAGCGTAGCTGATTGTGACGGCTCTCCACAAAGACAATTTGACCTGATGACCGTGATTGGCTCGGAAATGGGTTGGTCTTAACCTTGATCTCGGTGACTAGGGAGAAATCATTTTATTCTGTTTACTCTCTATTCGGTCAACACGACCGTACAATACACGTTTGACAAAATAAGAACCAATAAACGTATTGATCAGTTGTATTCAAGTTTAGTATTTCATTCTTGTTGTTATGGCATTGTATATTAAACAAATTTATGAGGTTTATCAAGGCGGCAACATATGACCGACTTATGAGAATAGAAATTAATAAATGCTCCCAACTGCGTCATTAGTTGTGGAATCGTCCGCGCGTTAGCTTATTATACGGCAAAATCGATTATTATTTAGAAATAAGTAATACCTGGGTGATTAAGGAATAACCCGTGACAAAGTACACGATATATAAAAGTGTTAGGTCACAGAATGTGACATGGGTCCGACGGTAAAGCCGAAACGAAGGTAAGTTTGTTCGTCATCTTACTATTTTGTGGCCGCCATGTTCAATATGGAAAGTCGTGTTTTTGTTATTGGTTTGCCGCCTTCGTTGTTTAGATTTCTACAGATGGGGTGTGTTAGTTGGACACGTGTTGAAAATCCACATAATTTTAGGCTTCTCGTAGTTTACGTATTGTAACTAGGTGTTACATAATATGCTTCGTAGCCGTTGAATTGAACGAGTGATGCGGACGACACATGGACTCGGCGTCCCGTCTGCGAGAGGGATCGACCTGGGCCGGGGAAAAAAATACTCTTACTTTTAGCGCGTTTTCCTCTGATAAACGACACGATATAAGTTTTTACTGGAGAACAGTACATAACATAGTACATAGTAGTGGTGCCATCAACGTATCTCATATAATACATTTTAAGAGACCAGAAACACTGCTAGCTTGAACATTACTGACACCCGAACACCGAAGTCTGAACGTCATAACTTTCTGACAGCCTGACGTGAAGAGCTGACGCTGACAGTTCAGATATTGTAAAAACTACTTGACATGTAACAGTTAAAACCATCAAATGTATTATTATAAAAAAAATTCTCAAGATATTCATGCATTAATAGTGGAAAGTGTGTCAGTTGAAAAACCTTGAATTTGATCAATAAGCTGTTACCAGGAATGATAATAGACTGTCACTAGGCGTGACAATATTAACCTTTTCTGAGCATAGCAATCATGTATAGACACCTGTTTCTAAAGCCAACCAAACTTAAAGATTCCTAAGGTGAAATTTAATAATAATAGAATTCTCATTGAGTGCAGTATAATAAAAAAAAAACTCAGCACTTTAATAGACAAACCAAGCAGAATAACAAGCTCTTCTGGGCAATTCCACGGTAACAGAATTACAATTCACAGCATTTTTTGGCATATATGTTTATATTTTCAAGACCAGCATGTGCCAAGAAAGGAAAGTTAAATATTATCTGGAAATACAAATTTGGTAACGGAATTACACAGAAATAATCAACGTCAATTTCTAACAAATGTCATGACACTTCGGCTGAATCTTGCAACCAATTGATGCTGCTAGCTAACATTACTATATAGACAAGGGTAATGACTATGTATTGGACAGAAGTTTGGTCATGATATGTGCGCTGTTTGCTTTAACTTAACATGTTTTGTTTGGTGACGGAATTACATGGCACGATAATGGAATTACGAGTCTGATTATTTTGGGGAAAAAACATAAAATAAAAATTAGTACGTCTTTTCTCTTCTGCATGCTTACAGGGAACTGTATCTTCATATTCTAATATCATATGTGCAATATATAGACAGCTAAATTGTGTGTTCCAAGTCTCATTGCATGAGCTTCCTTCAATGTTGTCAAAAGATACTGCTTCTAGAGCTTGGCCTTCTCTTCACCAAGTTTTCCAACAATCACATCCTAGTTGTCAAATAGAAGTTGGCGACCTTGTCTACCACTTCCTTATCCACTGCGTGATTACCAGGGTTATTGTCCAGTCTCCTATTTTTCAAAGTGCCAAGTCCAGCAACAGTTGCAAGAGCTACAATTACAGCAGTCCATTTCTTTGGTGAATTTGGTAAACAAAATTTACCGCCTTCTTAGCCTTTCCAAGTGACTGTGGTGATTTGAAAGCCAAAAGGTTTTGCACTTCGATTTAGACAGCATTTTATCTGTTCTTTTGCTGATGCTTTCTCAATCGTTCCCTGTTTCCCACTCTTTCATCTTCTTTCTTTATTTCACTCAGGATTATCTTCTGTGCCACTTTTCTCTCTTCATCTTTTCATATTTCTCTTTGTTTGACTTTCACTTGGCATGGTAGCGCTGCAACTTCTCCTTGGCTGTGAGGGGCATGTTAGCTATAAAATTTATGAAAATAAAAGTAAGAAATGACAATTAGGTAGATTGATAGTTTATTTTCCATTTTCATCATACATAATGACTGTGATACGTATGAAAAACTAGCAAATACAAGGTAAATTAGTTATCTAGTAATCAAACAATTATATAATAGTTCTGTTCAACAATTACTGTAAGTACTGGTATGTCTACTCACATTTTCACTGGATTTTGTGTGATATAAATTCAGGTTGTAATTTCTTGCACTCAGTTTGACATGGACCCTTCTGGAAACAGGAAGACTGAAGCTGCCTTCTGTTACGTTGTAGTTAAAAATTATCCAAGACATTGTCTTATTGTCAGTGCTGACCTATATTACAAAAATAAGGCTTGGTTTCTATTCACTACAAGAGAATATGCCATGTAATTCCGTTACTGTAATTCCGTTACCAAAATGTAATTCCATTACCATGTTTTGCACAAGATCAAAGAAAATACATTAAAAGTGAGTGGTCTAACCTGTTACTGTGTGTATCTAATAAGAGAATTCAAGCAATATTTTATTTCAATCAACAATTCTCAGGAAAACTTTTATGACTCTTTTGGTAATGGAATTACAGACAAAATGTATGAAAATGTGTCACTGTCCTGTTCAAAGTATGAGATGTGCAGTATATATTGCTTTCTGCATTTTTTATTTAGAGTATATTATTATTAACCTAAATAATCAGCAAAATAAAGGCATAGTTGAGAGTTAATGGGAAGATGTGCGGGGTTTCTGTAAGTGCTGCTTTTTCATTGGCTGTAATGTTAAAAATGCACCTCATTAGAAATGCTTTTTTTTCAATAGAAGGAACAGATTGCACTAAAATGTTTACTTTGGTCCAAATTGTATACATTTTTGACATAAAGTAGTTAAACTTTGGCACTGTTCCAACAAGATTTAAATTTTAGCAGACTGGGCTCTCCAATATGGAATTGCCCTTCTACAACTCTAATAGACAATATATTTACAAATGAACTGAAACTTACTATCAAAAGTGGACCGCTTGTAAATGATATTAGTGACCATCTTCCAATATTTTTTATCTGTAAATATAAAATTAACATAAAACAAACTAAACTAACTCGAAAAATTAATAAACAACGTTTAACAAACTAACAAACACTAGATGCATTAGTTAATGAATTGCAACAACACTCATGAGATGATGTACTGAACGCAGATAATGTCAGTACAGCCTACGACAGGTTCATGCAAACTATCAAATTTGTATGATAAGCATTGCCCAATACAGAAAATGCATAGGAAATATCCAAAAAATAAACCATGGACTAAAGGACTATTAAATACTTGTTCAAAGAAAAATCGCTTTCCTTTCATCAAGGTCTAAAGAAGTTGAATTAAGATACAAAACTAACTTCGAATTTTAAGATGTAGTTAAGACTCATATTACAGCACGCTACTCAACAAACAAAAGGGTAAAATGAAAGGTATATGGAAGCTTTAACAAGATTTAACAAGATTTGCCATCCAAGCCAAAGGCCCAGATGGCAAGTGGACAAGGAAGCCATTGGCTTATCGAGAGTCCAACAATGTTCACCTACTTATAACCCGCCCTTCTGATATATGTGTCAACCTTGTTTTTAAACATATTCACGCTGCTAGCAGTTACACAATCTGTAGACAGTTTGTTCCATTCATTTACTGTCCTCTGTGAGAACGAGTGCTTCCTGATGTCTAATCTACATTGATCCTTTACTAATTTTACCTCATGTCCTCTAGTTCTGCTATCCTTCTTGAGTGAGAAAAACATATTTCTATCAATATTTTCATACCCATTCAATATCTTAAAAACTTCAATCTGATCTCCTCTTAACCTCCTTGTCTCTAGAGTTGTTAAACCACATTCTTTCAGGCGTTCTTCATAACTAAGGTCTCTAAGTTCTGGAATCATTTTAGTTGCTCTCCTTTGTATGCGTTCAAGCGTATCTATATCCTTCTTACGATATGGTCTCCATGCTTGTATACAGTATTCTAAATGAGGTCTAACTATTGCTTTATAAAGAGGTATAATTAACTTTTTTCCCTTGTATGTTATGTTTCTTCTAATCAATCCAAGAATTTGATTACCCTTTGAAGCTGCAATACCACACTGCTCTGAAACTTTCATATCAGCGCTTATTGTAACTCCTAAGTCCTTTTCTTTTACAGTAGTACCAAGAACAGTAGCTCCCATTTTATAGTTTACATTCAAGTTCCCATGTCCTGTATGTAGGCATTTACATTTCCCAAAATTGAACAGCATCTGCCATTTCTCAGACCATATTGAATACTGTCATTAACAGCTATTGAATACTGTCATTAACAAATGTAATGAGCCATTAACATACCAAAATTCTTTTGTAATTTTACCAGTTTTAAAAAATTCTTGAAAAGTTATACAATAACAGGTTGTATAAATTTATCCATGTATGTGATCTCTTAAATCCCAGCCATGCTTTACTAGAATTAATAGACGATATTACAGCAGCCATAGATAAAAATGCCACGCTATATTGGTGTTTACTGACATCAAGAAAGCATTTGATACAGTTGATCACGGCCACGGATGAAAAAAATCATGATTTTATTAATAAAAAAATCAGATTTTTTATTTAAATCAGATTTGATTTTTTTTAATCTGGTGTATAGACATTTATATAGACGTTCATATTTATAAACACTTTCAAACATTCTGTTCAAATCGATTTGGGTACTTGTCTTAACAGAGGGTACATGATTTTTGCTTATTTAAAGTTATATAATTGTTAACATAGATTTACAACAGCAACAAAACTTTCAGTTTAAAATACATGTATAATAATAATATATTTTATTTGATATAGTGCCAGATCCAATTTAAAATTGTTCGTGGCACTCATTGGGACAAATCCACCCATTAGACAATGTCCACAAGACCTCACCCCCTGTACTTGCATAACCTGTCTTGGAAAGGAAAGCATGCTGCGTGTCTGTAGCTGTAGCCCTGATAATGATTGTTTGCTGAGAGGGTGGATTTGCACCTGTCCAGGGCTCTGCATACTCTAAGGGTCTCTAACCAGACTACAAACTGGCACAGTATTCAACTGTACTCTGTAGCCCAGACTGTCTCACTTGAGTCAATATACTGAATTGGTAACAACTAGCACAAGCTCTAAGTGGACTTTAACTCAGGGCTTCTGACTTGAAAAGATATTTCATCTTGAAGACAAGTTTGTGAGGCTTCACTGCATTCAGAAAGGGAATAGCTCAAACATACACAAAACTTTGTTGATCTTGATGCTTGTAAACAATTATTTGTGTTAAATTCATATAAATCAGCGATAAAAAAATCGGGAATCCAAAAAATTCATAAATCAATTATTGTTTTTTTAAGTGATTTAAATCAATGATTTAAACTAAACAACTATGCTAAGTACTAAAAAAACTGGAAATTTGTGGTACCACAAATGAACGGATAAGAAGATACTTAAATAACACAAAACAATCCATTAGCATTGATTCCAGTGTGTCGAATGTATTAAATGTATCTTGTGTTTCTCAAGGGTCAGTACTAGGACCACAACTTTTCATTGTGTATATACATAATATATGTAACGCAGTTCATATTGTTTGCTGATGACATCAATGTTTTCTGTGCTGATAGTGATATAACCAGACTTGTTAAAACTATTAACACAGAATTGGACAAACTGAACGTGTGGTTTGCAGTTAATAAGTTGTCACTAAATGTAGGTAAAACAAACTATATAATATTTGGAAAGCGCAAATATGATAAAAATGTAAATTTTATAACCATAAGTATTATTCCCTATAGAGTGATGAGTGCGAAGGCTTGGGTGCGTGTCTATTAGTTCTCAAATGTGGACCGAATCATGATCTGCCGCTATGGGTGAAATCAGCCTCTAAATCAGACTGGTAGCTAATCCGCAGTGTGGCGCAGTGTGGCGACACTGTGAACTATGAGAAGAATGCTGGGCACTTCTAGGGAATGACTCGGGAGCCATGTCATTGATCACTGACCTTTTTCATAACTAGCGCTAGTTTTGCGCGATATTTTCTATCCAATCTACATGTGATTCGAATTGTTTTGATGGCGCTAAATAAAATTAATATATGCCTACAATGAGGTGTTGCATTGTTTGTTTTGTACTTATCAAATATGCAGTTACAGCGCATCTACCAAACCAAACGACACTCGATCAACACTACAAAAATGCATGAGGCAGACACTAAAAAACCATGTTTGTTCGCAGTTTTTGTAATTCCAGACAAACAACATCAGCCGGCGACCACTCGATTCTTTTAGCCATCATTAAATAAACTCTGCTACGTTGCGGCTAAAAACACACACTGAATTATTTCTAAAGAGTCCGCAAGGTGACGCCAGCCACAGCAGTACTGCTGTCATTTGCGGTTAGGGTTCACACCTGAAAATCTATGTTTTTGCGCATTGTTTTACTTCTCAAAAAGGGGTGTGTGCGTCTGTTAGGTAGTGCACTACTATTGGGAATGGTATTAACGATTCATGCGCTACTATTGGGAATTATATGGTATTAACGATTCAAATATCATCAGAGTTAATGTTACAAAGTTCTTAGGTATACAAATTTATGAGAAGTTGAACTGGAAAATGCATATCGACTGTAAAAACAAAACTCAAAAAGTACAGCCAGTATATTGAGAGCTAAGAGCAAACTTGATAACACTGGAATGTATACATTGTATTGTTCACTATTCTTACCATATTTGATGTACTGTACAGAAGGGGGGGAAATGGATACGCAACTAATACTAGTTCCATGTTTATGTTACAAAAAAGAGTGTGCGTCTTATATGTGACTAATGTGAGGCAAACCATTTAGATCATACCAATCCTTTATTTTACTGTATGAATATTCTCAAAGCAGCAGATATGGTTGAACTGAAGACTGCCCTATTCATGTTGAAAGCACAAAATAATGAATTGCCTAAATATCTCCAAATACTATTTACCCGATCCGTTGACTAGCTGTCCAACACATCAACGATCCAAGTTTATTCATAGATATTCTCGTACAAATTCAAAATCTACATGTATGTCTGTGAAGGGTGTGGAATTCAGTGGACCACATGTCAATCTTACTAACTGTGGAAAGTGGAAACATTACATTGTTAAAAAAACGTTACACTGCTAAATTACTAGATAATTACAAGATTAATAATGATTATGTATATTAATGTAATAACAAGGTTGAGTGTCAGATTATTAACGATTAGACTTTAACTATATGTAACAAATATTTTAATGAGGAAAATTTACTTGGCCACCAACATACCATGTTTCTATGTTACAAGTACTGTGATAATGAGAGAAGGGGTAAATACTTGGCCACCAACATACCATGTTTCTATGTTACAAGTACTGTGATAATGAGAGAAGGGGTAAATATTTACAAGAATTGTTCTTCTATTTACTCCTTTTCCAATAGCAACTAATAAGAAATATAATATTGTGTTATTACATGTTGTTCTAAGTATTAGTATTGGAAATAAAATTTCATATTATCTTTCCCTTAATAACAACCCGGCAATATCCGTCCAAAGTTATCATATCATAATTATTTGATAGAGTCACATCCATCACCTTTCGGAAGAGATCTGTTGGTCCCTTCGATCTAGTGTCTATGCCAGGGGAAGTAAAAGATCCCACGCAGGGAAAAAGGAAAAAATGTGTGATGGACTCACTCTAAAGAAGGACACTCTTAAAAGTAAACCCAGAGCACGATATCCTAGAAGGACTTTGCTGAGTAATTATCCAGACCCATGGGAATTTGAAGTGAGACGGTTGTTATCGATGAGGGTGCATGTTGTGAGGGAGTTTTTTTCATTTCAGATTTTGTATCTGTATTTCAGTTTGGTAAACTTTAGCATCAATTAGTGAGGCCCTGTTGCTCAATCCATTCTGAATTTTTGTCAGAAACTTATTGGATCTATGAGACTGCCCCAACCAAATGTAGTCAGACCCTGAGTTCTGTATCAGTGTTACCTTGTGAGGTGTTTTATGCTTCTGTGAACTCAAATCATGTGGAAGAATTGTGTCAGGTGTCAATAGACTTTATGTAACACTTTGTTGGCGTAGGAACTTGACCCTGGTAGTTTAAACAACAGTAGGTCTAATTCGGTAGACAGCGTGTCATGGCAGGTGCTTGATGTTAACAACTGGGCGACCAAATTAAAGACAAATAAGTGCGCCATGGTTTCTCTTATAGGGGTTGCTAAGCACAATGTAGCAAACATATTCTGTTATATATGGGCTAAAATACAGTTTTTAGTATATACTGGCTACGGTGGGTGGATGATGCAGCTGTGATTGTAATACACAATCACAAAAGGGTGGGTTTATGTACAGACTAACTCACTCCCTGTGCTGTCAGGCACACGAGGCAGCTCGAGCAATGAACACCAAACATTTCTAGCTTTGGCAATTCTTTCTAGACTCTTTAGTTATGAAATGTGCTATTTATTAATTTATAACTTTTGTGACCTGTCACATATTTTGTTAAAACACACAACAGTTTTTGTTTCAACCGCATGCAAATTGTTTTTTAAAATTCCCAGACACATGCCTGGTTTAGATATGTTGTTGGATGCTCCTTTGGGCGACCATGGTTTGATACTGATCTGTTGGGAGATGTCTGCACAATTTCATAGTCGTTGCACCTCCTTTCACTCAACTGTAAAATTGAATACCAACTCTTGTTGATGAGAAGTTAACCTGTGGCACCCAGGCTTTGTACCCAGTCATCAAAAGAAGTAAATTCCCACCCACCTGTAGTAGGGAAATTGGAGCTAAGGTCGCCTTCTGCACGTCAATGGCATGCTAATGGTTAAGTTATTAAATTGCATAAGGGCTGAACCTAACATTACCATATCATGGAAATCAGCCTGATCCATCAAACGAAAGTTAGTCAATGAAAGTTAACAGGCGGTAGTGTGGTTAGGTATTGTATAGTTTGGTAAGGGTAAGTTTTACGTACCTAATTTATAAAATACAATTGATGGTATTTTGTAAAACATAATTACAGAACCAAGCCATTTTATGCAGCCCCTTTACATGCGTTCAGTAGTTGAGTAAGTAAGACAAGGTGAGATGATTGCACCTATGAATCTATAATAACCCTGCTTGCACCGTACAAAAACTGATGAATGTGTTCCCTGTTAAAGACGGTATGGTTAAATTTCCCAGATTAATTAATTTATAGTTTATACACCGTGAGGGTTAAAATGCACGTGGTACAGATGTCTGTATCTTTGATGTTTTCTTACATGTTCGGTTGATATGTTGGTCTTTCTTGACCATGTTTATACACTGGTATAGATCTGGGAATGTTGTTATTGACTTATGGATAATGGGTCATGTTTATCATTGTATGTGATGTTTTTATATTTATCTGTTTTAACACGTCAATAAAAATAATTACGCCACAAATAAGATATTTATGACACTCGGCAGAATTTAATCATTACTTGTTCAATAACTGGAATAATACTGAATGAAAAGTACTTTAAGTAATTCATGTCAGCTTTATGCTTTCTCCGCTCAGTCTCTCGTGAAAATTTATACAAAATCATTACCTTCTCTTTCACCTGTCGATCAATTCATAAATCCAGCCTACAGAATAGTTGTGAGACAGTATTTCACTTGAACAATAATTGTGTAACACTGTAACAGTTGTTACTGTGTTACAACATGGTTGTTGGTTTCAGTTACAAAATGAATGTTGGTTTCAAACTCAGTTTCAGTTGGACTCATGTTACACACATTTTGGATTGTTGATTTCAGTTAGGCTTCTGTGCTATAATTATTGGTTTCAGTTGCAGTGAAATTAATAGTAAGTACTGGGTTTATTTTGTTGGTGCAATAAGAAAAGATCTATGAGTGCCTGTTGTATTGTGTGTGCTGTTTAGTGACAGTTAGTGCCTTGATATATGATAATGTCACTGCTTCAGTGGACATTACAAGTGCCATTAACTGTCTGTTGTTGTTGTTCTGTTGTCACAGAGATAATCTCTGTTAATGCGACAATGGGGGGGGCACCAATTAAGAACACGCTAACAACCAAATTGAGTTTACTACAATAACAATCTTTTATCTACACTGCAATGCTAATAACACATTCCAAACATTAAACCAACTGACAATGAAACACTTAACTCATCTTGTCTCTCTGACACAGTCCCTGGCACACCCCAAACTTTAAACAGCTAACAATAAACCTCAACTACCATAACACTATCTGACAGACTCCCTGGCCAGTTATGACACTGCCTGATGACACACCAGCTACTCCTAGGCAACCACTCCTGCCTCCCCACAACTCTCAGAGTCTCCTCTCTACCTAACTCTCAGAGTCTCCTCTCTACCTAAACTTATATTACCTTTTGACAGACCCCAAGAAACACGAATTAGCCAATAGGCATCACCCATAATTCCGGACAACCTCTGGATAATTCCTCTGTAGCTGTAAATGATTTGAATTGATAGCCAAAAGAAGGTGTCAGGTTGTGATTTCTTGTTTATGAAATTGGTGACTCCAAAGAATCAGTGGTCATTAATCCTGCATTAGGATTAATTATCTACTTATTACTATATGCACGCACGCACGCACGCACGCACGCACGCACGCACGCACGCACGCACGCACGCACACATTTAAATAACCCTACCACACTGTTGCTACCATGCAGCATCTTTGGTCTACTAGCTGTCTTTAAATAATGTAATAAATGGCACTGACACAGCCAGGTCACAGTGACCTAATTTCATAAATAATTCTTGGTTGGTTGTCAGTGCAAGTTCTTAGAGTGTTTGACTATTTTTCTCTTGTTGTTCTACTGACTGACTAGTCTGTATGTATATTGTGGTTACCAGAATCTAACAGTCATATTGCTGTCTTGTTCAGCTACTGGTAGTTAGCCTTTTTTTAACATTATGGCAAAGTGACCTTTCTATGCTGGCACTGGGAGTGGTAACTGTAAATGTCGTCCTCTGTGGTTCTCTTAACAATTAATGAGACAGGACTGACATTAACGTGATCATCCAGGCAAGGCGTGAGACCCAGATTTTTACACCAAACGTACTGTGCCTGGTCTGAGCCTTGAACCCAGAACACTGGCATGTGTTACCGACGCCCCTACACCACCTGATCGAAGTGGAATACACCTTTTAAGGTCATTGTGACATTGTCACAGGCAATTCATAGATTCTGTGATATTTGAGATTCATCACTGCTGGCTGCGGTTACTTTTTTGTTTTACTGAATCCTATGTATTTATTCTATGTCCTGCCTTAAACAGGTGAATAATATGTGTAAGCTATGTTGAAGCTTTTAGTGGATTGGTTTCCAGCATGGAAGACAAGTAGCATGTGTCAAGACTCTGTCAATTTAAACCTGTCCTGACGAAGTTGGCCAAATTACACTATATTCTCAGCTCGGCGAACTGTGCAATGCTAAGCCCAGCACCTATAAAAACTCAGCCGGACCCAACCCATTAACTACACAAAACGTGTGTTCGTAATAATACTGCCAGTTATATAAATACCAGCTTATCAGTTGTAGCTGATTGTCAGGCATGGTGTTTATCTCTTTCTAGTTGATTGAAGTTGAGTCACAATGCTCTCTCTCATAAATTACCATTTTCGAAGTCTTCCTGGAGGTGACGTGAAAACAGAAATGGTCAGAAATACGAAGTAACAGAATCTGTTTTATGTAGGAAGAAATCAGACAAAGAAAAGTTACAGGAAATAATAATAGTTTGGAAATAAACAATCATGAAATAATGCCAGGATTGCAGGTAAAGGTCAGAATAACAAAGTTATGTGTAACATCTTAAATTAAAGACATTCAGGGTTCTCCGATAGACATGACGGTCAGCTAGCTATCTGGGTACTTGTATGGGAAATGTCAACACGTATATATCAGAATGTTTTAAGCATAGCCAGTCCAGCCCATATATCTATTGTGGCTCTGGATATACAGTTGTGCATGACTATTGTAGAATTACACAGAAGGGGCCTGTCTGGCCATGACTACATGGTTGGTAGTTTATTCAAATAGCTGTATAGCAAACTAGTTCTAAGTTGGTACCATATTTCACATACTAATTGCCTGTCAAGAAAGTTTTTGTATTTGTTCCAAATATTTCAACTGACTCACTCTGTCTTCACTGGTGGACTGATGTTGTGACAGTCGTGTCATATGACCAGCATCATGTGACCCAAGCTTGAGGAGGTTTTGTTTCAAATAGTGATGTCAGTCTGTTAAAAAAACCGAGTGAGTCGTCAAAATATGAAATAATTGTAGAAGTTTCTTGAGAGGTAATTGCCATGTCAAATGTCATTATTCCAAGAAACTGGAATGTCATTCAAGTGTGCTGGGTACCAGCTTTTTGATGGTTCCAACTTCCTACCATCCTGACCTGGGTTTTTGTAACTTTTTGATAACACCGTAGAATTGTCTCGCTTCACACTGGCGAAGCACAAAGCTCCCATTCCTCAGCCAGAAAAAGTCTGGCTTGTTGTTTTCTGTGCTCTGGAATAACCAGATCTTCGCCAGCGTACTGCTTGCTCATAAGTGAAGGTCGGCATGTTTTGCTCTAGGGTTTCACTATCAGTGACAGTAAATTTATCTTTTTGTATCCCTCATTTTGTGTACTTGAAAATATACACCTAGATGCAAGGTGTGTGTTTGTGCATCTTCTGGGTAAAGTAGCAAGAATGACGAGTGTTTAAGATTGCAGGCAGAGGCCATCAATAAGATCTATGTGAGTGCCCTTGAACGTGTTTCCAATGTATGCTGGGTGTCATTGCCAATTAACAAAAGTAAGTAAGAGAGCTTCTTCCGACTGTTGCACCATCTGAAGTCGTCACCATGTGCCCGTGGCAGAATGTGAGAGCAAGTGTTGGGTTGTTTCCCTACAGGGAGTGCGTCCCAGCAGTGAGGGGCCTACAAATCTATACACTCCCTTGTCCGATTTACAATGCTACCTTTGCTTTCATGCAGCTATTTAGCAGGAAGATGTTTGCTAGAAAAAGCAGCAACTACTGTACCAGCATTTGGTGGTGTGGCACACTAAGACAGGAAGTCTAAGGCACACAAACTAGTACTACGACACTGGGTACAGTTAGGCCATCTGACTGTGCACTCTGTAGAATGTGGTACATTGATCTGTAAAAATGTCCTCATCCTTCAAGCTGCAACCATCACATACAACACAGATGTACACATGCTGACATGATTGTAGCAGAATATCATGTATTTGGCCCTCTTGCATCAGCACCCATATGAACTGGATTCAGAAAATTAAACGGTTTTTCTGGGAAAATGTTATGTAACACGCTAAGCAAAACAGCAGCTTATCTTCAACAAGGAAACCAGTTTCATTTAGTGTCAAACAGCTACATTTTTTAATGTCCCCTAAATGCACAGTTAATTACATTACATTCTAAACATACCACTAATGACATGACCTAAGCGAATCAAGGTCAATGCCCTGTTGGTCAGTACCCCCGCCCCTCCAGACAAAACACCATTAGTCAAAGGTTGAATATTAAGAACCACTGGCAGCATAGATTGATTGTTAGCAATAAAGGCTTGAAAAGTACAACACGTTAAAAATATGATTATGTAAATATTATTGGGCTAAATATTAAAACTTATCAAAATCTTATAAGCATCCCAGTTGGAAATATCTTGAATGAAAAGTGGTCAAAAAGAAGTCTGCAGCATTGCAGACTAAGAGTGTACAGTGGTATGTTGTGGTCATTTAAACATACCCAGGGTCAATAGAGGATTGTATACACAATACAATTCGTACAAGTCACAAATGTACTGTCTTACCATCATTCGTGTTGTAGTACAAAAACCACCACTTGTAGTTACAACTTAGCAACCAGGGGGCACCTCTGGTTCTACATACTGGCCTGGTTCCAATTCGTTTTGTGACTTCACTGAGCCTGATGTAAACAAGTGGTCACGTTTGTTAGTATACTATATATGTGTCCGTAATGGTAGCAGAAGTTGATTGTATCAACATTTAAAATTACTACCTATAATGCTGTGTAATAACCTTGAGGCAACTTTGAGCTACAGTTATACAAGTTACAGCTTACAACTTTGAGCCACAGTTATACAAGTTACAGCTTACAACTTTGAGCTACAGTTATACAAGTTACAGCTTACAACAGTCCTACACTTTGTACAACTTTGTAGGTTTGAGTAATTGTCTTTTGTAGAGGTTATGATCTGTAAGTGGACCAATCAGAGATCATTTCCAGCATTCTCTGTCATTCAGTATTTAAGTCATGGTGCACCAGTGTTAGATTCTCTTACAAGGTGTCACTTTTTAGATACTTGTGTTCTATCAAATTTGTCCCAACGCATAAAGCTATGGCTGTACAATTTTGCACGTGTTTGTTTTAAATACAAAACAACAACATTGCAATTACAGTTACCAAAGCTGAAAGAAACAACACATCTTGAGTTTAAATATAGCTTTGGCTTGTGCTGAAAGAACATTGCCAGTGGTTAATTATGCGATACTTTGTACTCTGAAGTGGTGCCACAATTTAAGCGTAAACAGTTTAAAGTGTTGTAGTGCCAGTTAGCTCTAAACCCCTCGTGAAAAATAGTGGATTTCTGTAGAACGTGGAAGAGAACAACAACATGTTTGGGGGGCACTTGAGGGTTTTGGACGAGGGGATTTTTTTTTAAGACAGTTATATTTCTTTGTAACGCTCTGTGTTTCCAAGAAGATGTAGTTGACAACATAGTTGTTAATGGTTAAGGATGCAGTGCAACAAACCAACCTGGATGTAGATAGGTCATTAATCTTAAACAGCAGTGTAGATGAGTTTTAGCATCACTGCACTATGGAGATTTGTTGTGAAGTTTTACTACTCATGTTGAAGGTTGACTTGCAATTGGTGCCATCTAAACGTTGCGCATTTACTCAGATAGGTTTGATTTTTAAAGCAAAAGGTCAAACATCTGCCAGCCACTGGGTCACTAAATATGTTTTGAGAATGGTGCCACCCATAACCAAACTAATGGAACATATTAAAGTATCCACTACGACATACTAGCTCGTTTGTGCCACTTTTGTATGTAGTTTTTGTAAAATCATCAGACAGACTATTACATTTTTTTATTCTGCATGCATAATTTATTGAAGTGAAAATGGAAACACTGAAAACTCATGAATTTCACCATTGGTGAAAATTCATAACTTTGTCACATGATCGGCGGGAGGATGGAAGTCACACCCCATGATCGGCCTTGACCCCCATAAAGTGTTTACTGTTTTGGATATCCACTATTTTGAGTCTTACCAGATCTAATGACTGAAGTCAATTCTTTTGATGATTTGAACAAACGTGCACTTTTTAATTAAACTGACTACGGATATTACTTAAACTATTCACACATTATGAGAATGCAGTTTTAGGTAATATGCAACATTAGTAGTTTTTTGTGTGCTAAATATGAATCAAAACAACCATAAATTTCTATGCATAAAAATAATTGCATGAGTCCTTGCCTCAAGGGCACTCTACTGACGCTGGTTGAAGTGGTGGTCATCCTTGGTGTAGCATTTGGAATTTTGCCAGATTTAGTCATCAGATTTATTTATTACCAGTTGACAATGAGGGAACTCCTACCAAGACTTTCAGTGTATAAACAAACCACAGCTGTGTAAGAATTGTTTATATTTGGACCCTCCCTGATTTGCATTGATTACAACTTTGTTATCATTTCAGTGTAATTATTTAGGTATCTTTTTTGCTATACCATAAAAACGTAACATAGATCCTGTCAAGTTAATTTCCTGATTTTTTTTAGATTTATCACCCTAGTAATATGGTATGAATTTTTATCAGTGTGAAAGAAGCTGTTAATTCATATAATTCAAGTTGCTCATAAGTGTCTAAGTGGACTGGGTGAGCACGAAGCCAGTCAGTGAGTCCCTGGCTCACCAGACAGACTCCCCATGTGATGTCTGTAGGGTGGACTTGTCATGACAGTCAGTGCTATAGATAGATAAGTTGGAATGACACTAATGGCGTGATAAGATTTCATCACTATCTGTTGACTGACAACTCACTGCTTAGCTTACAGAGAATTATCCTATGTATCTAAATATAAGTTACTAAATGCTGTCGTCTCTATATTTGTGTCTTGTTTTTTCTTGGAATATTTGTGGAAATACGCACTGTCACAGATATACAATATTTGTGACAATAAGCACTGTCATAAATACAAACTTTGTGATAATGAACACTAATAAATATAATCTTTCTAAAAGGTAGAGGTAACTTATAGTTATACTGCACAGTATCCAGTCAAAGACTTTACACTCCAGCCCTGACAGACTTGTTCATTCTTCCATCATCAACCCGACTTTGTGACAATACATTCTCATACAATCTGTGTGACAATGCACACTGGCATATAATCTTTGTAACAATGCACACTTTCATATAATTTTGTGACAATATACACTGGTATGCAATCTTTGTGAAAGTGCACACACTCATGCAATCTTTGTGAAAGTGCACACACTCATGCAGTCTTTATGACAATGCACACTGGCATACAGTATTTGTGGTAATACACACTGTCAATTTAACAAGATTTAACAAGATTTGCCATCCAAGCCAAAGGCCCAGATGGCAAGTGGACAAGGAAGCCATTGGCTTATCGAGAGTCCAACAATGTTCACCTACTTATAACCCGCCCTCCTGAGATATGTGTCAACCTTGTTTTTAAACATATTCACGCTGCTAGCAGTTAAACAATCTGTAGACAATATGTTCCATTCATTTATTGTCCTCTGTTAGAACGAGTGCTTCCTGATGTCCAATCTACATTGATCCTTTACTAATTTTACCTCATGTCCTCTAGTTCTGCTATCCTTCTTGAGTGAGAAAAACATATTTCTATCAATATTTTCATACCCATTCAATATCTTAAAAACTTCAATCTGATCTCATCTTAACCTCCTTGTCTCTAGAGTTGTTAAACCACATTCTTTCAGGCGTTCTTCATAACTAAGGTCTCTAAGTTCTGGAATCATTTTAGTTGCTCTCCTTTGTATGCGTTCAAGCGTATCTATATCCTTCTTACGATATGGTCTCCATGCTTGTATACAGTATTCTAAATGAGGTCAAACTATTGCTTTATAAAGAGGTATCATTAATTTTTTTTCCTTGTATGTTAAGTTTCTTCTAATCAATCCAAGAATTTGATTACCCTTTGAAGCTGCAATACCACACTGCTCTGAAACTTTCATATCAGCGCTTATTGTAACTCCTAAGTCCTTTTCTTTTACAGTAGTACCCAGAACAGTATATCCCATTTTATAGTTTACATTCAAGTTCCCATGTCCTGTATGTAGGCATTTACATTTCCCAAAATTGAACACCATCTGCCATTTCTCAGACCATATCACTAATCTGTCTAGATCGTTTTGTAAATGTTGTTTATCACCATCAGTATTAACTTTTCTAAACAGTTTTGTGTCATCCGCAAATTTCAGTACGTTACTTGTTATACTGTCGTCCAAGTCATTGATATAAATTAAGAATAATATAGGTCCTAATACTGATCCTTGAGGTACCCCACTCAAAAAACCATTTTCCAATTTGAAACTTCTCCATCTACTACAACTCGTTGTCTTCTGTCAGTCAGCCATTTTTCTATCCAGTCAGTTATGCTATCCCCGATACCATGGGCTTTTAATTTAAGTAGCAATCTTTGATGTGGCACTTTGTCAAAAGCTTTCTGAAAATCTAAGTAGATAATATCTACTGGCGATCCCACGTCTATCCACTTAGTGATTTCTTCCAAAAAACATAACATATTTGTTAAGCATGACCTCGCTTTAAGGCATCCATGTTGAGATGAATTTAATAATTTATGCTTAACAAGGAAGTCCACCATATGGTCTTTAATTAACCTTTCTAATAATTTACAAATCACTGACGTTAAACTCACTGGTCTGTAATTCTCTGACTTATTTCTCGAACCCTTTTTAAATAATGGTATGATGTTTGCTTCTTTCCATTCAAACGGAACAACTCCCTCTTTTAATGACAAGTTGAATACTCTTGCAAGTGGTATACTGATTTGTTCTACTGTTTCCATTAGTAATTTTGGAGGAATCCCATCCACTCCCGGTGATTTGTTATCCTTCATTGCCTTTATTTTCTTAGCTACCAATTCTGGAGTTACAACTAACGGACCTAAATAGTCAGATTTAGCCCCCTGAAATTTAGCATCAGCAACTAATTGTATAATCTCTGTGACAGCACACTCTGTTATACAATCTTTGTGACACTGCACACTGTCATACAATTGTGACAATTCACAGTGTCATACAATCTTTGTGAAAGCATAACTTTGTCACAGAAATATACAGCACATTCAGTGTGCCAGTTGCTGTGGTAAATATATGATACCATAATTCCCCTGATCTTTGCCAACTACTGAATGTAGTTGTACCACTGCTCGAGCACAAAGCAGACCACTGAGACAAATGCGGAAGATGAGACAAGGCATGCGATCTTGTTGTGAACGGCTTGAAAGAACATCGCTCCACATGACCTGGTTACAAAAACTGGATAACGCAAGTTGAGATATGTCATTGTCAAGTTGTGAATACATGAATCATAGTTATGTAGATAAGGTGTCATTAGCCGTTCCCTCCCTACCCTGGAGATGTCTCGATAAAAGCAATGTCATGTTGACTTGCTTCCATCATAATGGCAGCTCGTTGGTTCAACTTTCTTCATATTCTGTGTTTCTTTTATTCTTTATCCGTTCTTCTTTCTGTCTGTCCAGTATACTTTCTTCTCCGTGGTCTGTTTTCCTTGCAATATTTCATTTACCAATGAAGAGTCCATGACAGGTTGTTCCATGTCCCTCTGTGGGTTTTTTTACTTCCCCTGGCAGGGACACCAAGTAGAAGGGACCAATGGCTTAGTGTATCATCTGAGAGACAGGCAAAGTGGGGTGAACAAAAGCGGGGCCGCATTAGTGGGGTCGCATTAGTGGGCCATTCTTGGAAATTTTAGCACTTAATAGTGTGACTCATGGTCTCGTGGCCCTGGAGTTGATCTCTCCGGTGCCTGCCATATCGAGGGTCTGAGATGCTGAAAAGCTACAAATTGGCACTGAGATAAGCCAGACTCCGCACGCACAGCCGGTGAACTTGGTCCTCTTTTTGGGGTGCACTGTTGGGCCTGGTGATTAGGAAATAGAATGGTTACAGCTTTTTGTGTGTGTGTGTGTTTTGTGATTGTGGTATGGGAAAAACTGTTTTACGTAACATGATATTGCAACGTGAATCTAGGGTATGTTGCATGGACTAGAGACCTTGGACTGGCAGCTGTGTTAATTGGTAGAATTCACCTGGTAAATAGTTTTTGTTTTAAATGCAGATTGAACTGGTAAAGTTTTGATGAAGTCACTTGTGAATACTAGTTATGTTATTGTAGTCGGTTCTACTTCTAAATTATCCTGGATTATATTAACAGGAAAGGTACTTTCAGCTGTCATGTTGAAGATTCTAGTTGGGTAATACTTTCTTGAAGCTTTTTCCTGTATTGAGACTTAAGTTATCAGTTCAGCATCATTGAAGGTGGTACGAAGCCAACTGATGGTCAGTTATGCTCACACTTAATACAGTCACAGTTAATACAATGTCATCTTCTCCCACCTCTGCATCTTCCTTTTGCAGTCTCCTGCATTCAGACTCCCATTGTAAATACAACTTGAACTTTGCTTAATAGCATCACTTCAGACAGAGCAATTTGAATCTGTTAAGCAGCTGATTCATTGAAGGGATACATTTTTGTGTCAGAATAGGGAATCATTCCGTCCTAGCCAATATATCTGATTCTGCTAAATGCTTAATTCTGTATTCTGCGATACTGTTAAGCGCAGTCAATGTATAACACATCTGCGATGTCTCATAACCATATTTGCAGCATAAAGAGGTCATGTTATGTTCTACACAAATCCAATCAAAAGTTTTCCCATCTGCCGTAAGTTTACCCGGTACAGTTTTTTTGGGAATAACGTTTCCCACAGGCACAGAGGTATGCTAAGTGTTTAATGGCAGGAAAAACTAGTACGGTTTCCTGCTAATCTCAATCTTTGTCTGTCATCATAGCTGAACTTTCTATGTATAATAAGAAATTATATATAGTCGGTCCAGGTCAGTACACAGATGTACTATGTCAGTTGTAAGTTCTCAAGTAGTCAATCATTAGGTTAATTGGAAAAGGAAGATTAACAAGCCTTTTTCTCACAAGATTTGCAAGGAAACAAGTTAGGTTTACAGTTTGTCATTAAACAAATGTGCAATGCATTTGACGTAAAATGTTCTTTTTTTGTGCAATGCTTTTTAATAATTTCTTGTGCCATTGCTAGCATGTTTAGAATTCATCAATGACACCGTGGGAAATTTTGTCAGTCAATTTGAAAAAACTGGAAGAACATGGAGCTTGATGGCTGACTAAGTACATGAACTGTGTGTATGTTAGACTAGGCTGGTTATCTTATGAAGACACATCAACTAATAGTTATGCCACTGCTAGATATCTGATGTTTGCATTAGCACAAAAGTGTTATGTCCATGCGAAGGTTTTTCAGCAAAACACATTATAGACCACAATCACATAAATGGAGTTTGTGCTGCCGTCAAGTTGAGAATTTTTAAACATTTACACTGGCAGCCAGTGTTTAATTGTGATCAGTATAATAGGTTGCTGGGAGACCACAGTCAATTAACCCACCAGGATCAGGGGACAACATGTTTGATCTTTAAACATGTGGTTCGCTGTGTATAAATAGCACTGTATTGGCCCTAATTGGTTTGTTCATGTCTTGAGTTGTCTGTTTCATGATGAGGAATTAGAAGTCTAAGACTAAGAGATGAACTTATATTTTGAAGTGACTGTTATAGATGTATGCATGCATGCGTGCACACACATGCACGCATGAAGGTTTAAATGCTTTGGCTAACACTAAAGCATTTATCTCGCCTTCAGATTTGATTAAATATTACCTGGACGTATACATATTGGCAGTCACCATAGCAAATGCAACAGTTTTACAATGGATCCCAATTTTTAAAGGGTTGTGGATCCACATTCCACAATGCTTGGTGCAAACACTGATGTTGTCATTGACTAAATGAAAAGAATGGCTGATGGTAGTACAAGGCGCCAGTCGGCTTAGTACACGACTTTGTTCTAGTGTGCCTGTTTGAAAAAAATGTGTAATAAAAAACTAATTGTTAGTTGGTGAAAGTGTTTGAAGAATGCTGCACTGGAGTTAATGTAATATGTTAATGTATGCAGCATGTGACAGCGTGACTTAAATGTCACATTTGTGACACAGCGGAAAGGTGTGTTATCGGTATGCAGTAAGTGTTGGCTCACCTTGCTGGTCAGCCAATGAGAGGGGCCTTGCAGTCATCACCTGATGGCCATAGCACAAGACTCACATGGCAAGCAGGATGGTCTGCATTGTGTGCTAATGTGTCATGGGGGGAGTCTTCTGGTAGAACAATTTTTTTACAGTGAGCCGGAGAGACTGACTGGTGTTAGATTAGTTGCATGGTGTTAGATGTGTTTTGAAATGTCCCCCAAGTCTGGGGTGGGGGTTATTTAGAAGAACGGCAGTGCTCATTGGACAGCTGCTCACAGTTTCTACATCATCACATAATTAACTGTCACAGTAATCGGTTGTCTGGGCTCGATCTTTTGACCTGGGACCATGAGGCATTGTTTAGAGATTCTCATTAGCCTAGAAGACGAGTTATAAGACAGACACTGTCTGAGTCGATGACAGGTTGCACTTTACCCTCCAGTGGTTCTACCCCTGACACCAGGTAGCAGGAAACTACTGCCTTTACTGTCTTATCCAAAAGACACGTTTTTCCAACTCCCATTCCATAAGCGAGTTAGCAAGTTGTTGTTTGTGTTGTTGATGTTGTTGTTGTTTGTGTTGTTGTTGGTGTTCGTGTTGTTGTTGTTGTTGTTGGTGTTGTTGTTGCTCTCCTTTTTATCCCTGGAGTTTAAAGGAAGGAGCCTGGTTGTTGAGCATCCTGTGGCTTGACCACAGTACCTCCTGGTCACTAGGCCAGCACAGAACCATTGCATCACCACACCATAGCCTTTTCAATCCTACCTACTCACACAAACTGTTAATTAACCATGTAGGAATATAAATAGACGTATTAGCTTAAAATTCCATCCATGGTTTAAGTAATGTGCACAGTGTTATTTTGCAAAATTTTGCGAAAGGTTCTAATTAAAGACAATTTAATAGTTTGTCCGATGATTTCATCAAAATTGAATAACAATTTTATTTTGTTTTACAAATGAGCTTGCATGCCATAGTTGATACTAGAATGGTTAACTTTTTTGGAAGATGATTGGAAACAATTTAATTGAATCTTTAACTGAAACACAATAGACCTTGTCACTTAGATCTGTCAGACTGTCATCTACATTGTCACCTGATGTCAACCCACAGATAGGATCTTGATAGACACTGTTATCATGCAGGCAGGTGTGCCCCCCCCCACTCTGATTATAGTGTCAGTGATCAATCATGTCTGTAAGTTTGACCATTTTAAACACCAACATACAGGACTGTGTATACTGCTTTTTCTCTCCAGTTTAAAATGAAGGCATTCTGCTGATATTTTGATTGCTATTATCTAGCCTAAGGCTGATCCATAATGATCAGTTGAAAGTGTACACTTGTTAACAATAAATAGTAAAACTAAATAAGGTGTAACAGGATACTGAGTTGGTGAAGGGGCTTGTTGTGGGGGTTTTAAGGGGCTTGTTGTGGGGGTTTGAAGGGGCTTGTTGCGGGGTTTGAAGGGGCTTGTTGCGGGGTTGGGGGAGATGCTGCAGACCGTGGGAGAGATACTACCAGTGCAGTGTGAGGTAATCTGTGTGGGAACATGATTGTTATGTGAATCACATGTGACAGGTCCATCAGCTGCAAGTAGTGCATGACGCCAGCTGTGGTAATTCGCATAGCCACATATAGGGTACTGCTGCTGAAGGGGGTAATTGCCCCCAACAACCAAAGTACATTCTATCTTTGGGTCAGGTCATGTATATAACTCTCATCAGTCATATGTGTACACAATGTGGTGTCAGTATGTTCCTGTTAGCTTCCTGTTGTGCAATACTGTCTACTCAGGGTGACTCAGGCTGGGGGGAAGGGGTGTGGTTGGTTGGAGGTGTGTGTGGTTGGTGGGGTGGGGGTTGCACACTTATCAACTGGTTTATTAAGACAGTTTCCAGCTTGTGGTTCCTTCTTCCTGTAACTTTGTCCCACTTTTTTCATCTCCTGGCCACTCGTTCAAAATTGTTGGATCCTTGACTCGAATCTTGTCTCTTGATTAACAATTACAGGAGTTCCATCTAATTTTAAACTTCACACGCCCTTTACTGAAATTGAAAAACATCAGATGTCAAAAATAGTTAGACATGCTGTGTACAAATTGTACATACAAAGTGGCCTAGAGATAACGGAACATTTTAACTAAGAGATACACATATTTACAGAACATGCATGATCCAGTTAAACGTTTTATTTTTATGTATTATTATTAATAGACAAAAATGTAAAATTTATTCAGTTTGTAAGATAACATGTGGGAGCAGACCACAACAGAGAATTGCATTGGTGGCCATGTTAACGTTTTGTCTGATTATAAGAAAACGTGACGATAAAAAATTCTTAAAATTTTTCACATCAACTGCCATCATCTCGTTGACATGCTGACCAAGTTTTGTAAAAATCACATACCTCCAGCTCTTAAAATGCCCTGACATGCGATGCCCGTAAATTTTGACAAAAACAGCCGTGTATTCATTCGCTCATGTGGCCCAGAGCAGCAGCCCATAAATCCCTCCGCCTGTTAAACTGTAAAAAATTGCACTATTCCACAGCCGATAGATTTTACAAACAAACCTGTGAATATGCCTGCTCAATTGTACTTATGTCACATCATATGAATTGTTTAAATTCACATATCGCAATTTAGCATTCGCTACATTCATGTGAAACAACAAACAGGAAGGTCAACAGTGGTCTTACCCCAGTAGAGTTTGTGGAGTGTGGTGTTTATGTTTAAACAGTTCGTTTGTTGGTAATAAAGTAACATGCACAGTATATTGAAAATACAGTGTCCTGCTGGTAAGTGACATTTGACCTGCTAGACTGCCCTATTTCAAATGCTGAGCATAAGGATTGACGCCCCCCCATTCAGCTGTACTTAATGCCCCCCCCACTCAGCTGTACTTAATGCATTACAGAATTTGAAGTGCAATAAAAAGCAAATTTCATGGAAATTCTAGAATGAGTTGGTGCACACCGCACACCTTCCGACGAATATCGATTTTCAATCAGTGGTCAGCGATATCGCCGTGTGTGCTTAGCATTAACTTAAACTCATGAAATCAGCAGCTATTACCCATGAAACAGTAAACAATTTCTGCACAAAACGAGTGTCTCTGCAACTGAGTGACACGTTTACCGTTATTTTTTGTTGCACCCTTGCTACACAGTTTTTCGGTGTTGTTCACACCTTCCTACAGAGAGCCCCGTGATTGCTTTTCTGTTTGGTGTCTTTGAACATTGCATGATGGCATGGTATAAATTTTCAGGAATGAAGTTTTCATGTCTTTGATTAACTCACCTGGTTCACACCTGTTTTTGCCTGCAGAAACGTGGCCATACTTGAAAGAAGTGTGGCTTAATGGGGCCAATTTCAGGTGGGAAAATGTCATCTTCATATGTCCATATTTAACAAAAGTTTAATTCTGTGGCTAAATTCCAGTAGTGCCCAGTTACACTCTGATGATTTATGATGAAGTGTCATTGAGGTTATGCTTGAGTAGCCTTTGGCATGAGTGAACACAATCAGACACTGGGTGGTTGTGTGGCAGGAAAGGTTATTGATGGGTTTACAAGACAGAGTTGTCGGTTTTTCATAGCTGAAATCAGGGCGTCATGTTTGAAAACGACAGGCGAGCGATAAATCACTTGCCTAAATATGCCAAATTAATTTAGGCGAGTGATTTGTTAGTTGTTTTTTTACCGTGCGGTGGTGCCACCATTTCCCATTCGGATTCTGCCGTTGTCCCCATAAAATTTTAATTGGTACTTGTTGGCGCTATGGCTTTTGTACAATGAAATAAATGTTTACTTTAGTAAACCCCATTCATTGTAATAGGTGAAACGATTTTGAATTTCAACATGTCATCGATCACCGTAGGCGTAGCCTAGGCAAGAATCAGATGTATAGTCATTAATGCAGCTTAGTAGGCAACACCAATATAAACTGGTGTGAAATGGCATACTTTCATTGCATCATAATGCCAAACACACAACTCAAACTCAGTTTCAAAAATATGAATGTGTCATCCGCACATGAAACAGTGAATCAATGTTAAGTGGTACCGGAGATGTGCGTCGTGAATTTATGTGTTCAGAGCGGTTGAAAGACGGAGTGGAACAATTACTAAAATTGTCGTTTTCAATGTTTAATAAATTTTTACACTCTGTGTCAACTCATGCGTGTTCGGTAGCTCATATCCATTTTATTATTTTCGATTCCCACTCCTAGTCGGTCAATCAGATATTAGTGAAATATTGTTAATCCCTTATCTATTCCATAACTGTACATGTATACATGTACTTTATTCAGTTCAACATACAACAGTATGTGACATTTAAACATAATACACATCGACGCTAGTCCACTCATTTGATAACTTCTTTATAAACTGCGCAGCCAGCACATCATGGCTTTGATGGCATTCTTGCAATCTTGGTGCAGCGGGCTGCGATCGCCATCCCCGGTGACGGATGATACATGAACTCCGAATATTGGAGTCCGAACACTTCGTTATAAAGAGGGTAGACTTTCCTAGTGAATCTAATACTCAAGAAACTCCTTGTCAACACAAACACTTGCAGGCAGCGAGCCATTTTAGCAGTTGACACGAGCAATAAATCGCTCTCTAGATTATTGATTTGCGCGAGCGATAGGGAGCGAGAGCGATCGCCCTGTGAAATTAAAGGTGATCTAGCAAAATAATTTGGGGTCAGATCATTGTTCTACTTCCAGGATCATGACGTACGAATAAAGTGCTAATGATTTTGAAATGGTACCCACTTTCAAGGATTTTTTGCACCCAGAAAAAATTGGGTGGGTGTGGTTGGTGGGGGGTGTGTGTGGTTGGTGGGGGTGCGTGTGGTTGGTGGGGGTGCGTGTGGTTGGTGGGGGGTGTGTGTAGTTGGTGGGGGCGTGTGTAGTTGGTGGGGGGTTATACACTTATCAGCTAGTTAATTAAGACGTTCAAAATTGTTGGATCCTTGACTCAAATCTAGTCTCTTGATTGACAGTTACAGGAGTTCCATCTAATTTTAAACTTCACGTCATTGACTGAAATTGACTGAAACATCAGATATCAAAAACAGATTGGATATGCTATGTACAAATTGTACATACAAAGTGGCCTAGAGATAAGGGAACGTTTTAAATAATAGATACACATGTCATTACAGAACATGATCCAGTTAAACATTTTATTTAAAAAACAATTATTAATAGGTAAAAATGTAAACTTTATTCAGTTTGTAAGATAACATGTAGAGTTTGTGGAGTGTGATGTTTATGTTTAACTCTTTATCCCACAGGCCCATCCGAAATAAGCCTCCTAGTTGACAAGCAAATTTGCTTTCGCACTGATTTCATGTTTTTTTCTGAGCGTTCCTTGTTCATGTTGTCTTTGTTATGCCTTATGTGTCGGCATATACCATAAACTATATATGAAAGCTAATTAAATTATCTTTTGAATGGTGTGAATTTTATAAATGTAGGTCCATTTTAACTTTATTATATATATTTTTTATAATTTTTTTAGTTCATTAAAAAATAAAATTTATAGCTACAGTCGACTTCAGATGCCATAATGACAATGATTAATTATTTTTTAACTGCAAGTATCATTGAATGAAACCTTCAGGATTTAGTTCTGATTCAAATGGTAAGAAAAGTAAAAAAAATATTATCCATTACAAAGTTATGGTATATTTTATCAAATAAGGTAATCACCAAAATCACCAAACATGCTACCATTTTTTATTCACTTTGAAAAATATCAGTTTTACAAGAACGACAGCTAAATTGATTGCATTTTTCAACTTGAATACTTCTTGTACTAGTAGTGTCTATTAGTGACCACACAAGCACAAGATGTGTATAACGTTTATTTATTTTTCAGATAACAAAACACAACTTGAAAACAGTTATTCTTGGACCGCCATCCATACCACATCCAAGAGCGTCTCTATGTGTGAAATTGTTGAAAATTCGTCTTCCGTTGGAAACCTTCAAAATCACAGTTGATTTCTGAATCTTCTACTAGCCAAAGTTGCATTCAGTTGTCATCAACTTGTGCCAATCAATTAGTTAAAAAAACCACTTGATTACTGATTAAAATAACATCTGCATCATCTGAGAATGCATCAACATCATTGCCAATGCGCACGGCGTGAATGGCGTCAGCCATTTTGCGATAATAACGGAAATCAACACTTTATTTAGTAATTTACTATGCTCGAAATCAACGTCGAAGATTTAAACAAAATAGCACTTAACAACTGGAAATGTCCTTGGCCAGTACACGTACACATGCACACGCACACGCACACACACACACATTTTGTGATGTCAGGAATATGTGTATGTGTACTCGATAATTTGTTAGGCCTACGCTATGACTACACAAAAAGTCATAGACTGCCCTATTCAAAATGCTGAGCATAAGGATTGACGCTCCCCCCACTCAGCTGTACTTAAGTAGTCCGGGCTAGTCGGCAAAAATTTCCACCGACTACTGCCAACCAATGCATTGCCAAGTATCTCCCAACTTGACCAGCAGTGTTTGGTTCAATCCTGGTGACTAATCCACAGAATTTATGTGCACCCCTGTGATGTTTATTCAGTGCATGCATTTGAGCAAGTAATTCAAAATGGCATCATATGGATGGTTATTTCTCCAACACCATAAATTCTTGTAATAAACCTCAGAATTTTAAGTGCAATAAAAGGCAAATTTCATGGATATTCTAGAATGAGTTGGTGCACAGCGCACACCTTCCGACTAATGCTGCTTAGCATTAACTTAAACTAATGAAATCGGCAGCTATTACCCATGAAAAAGTAAAAAATTTCTGCACAAAACAACTGTCTTTGCAACTGCGTGACACATTTACCATTATTTTTTGTTGCACCCTTGCTGCACAGTTTTTTGATGTTGTTCACACCTTCCTACAGAGAGCCCCGTGATTGTTTTTCTGCTTTGTGTCTTTGAACATTGCATGATGGCACGGTATAAATGTCTTTGATAAACTCACCTGGTTCACACCTGTTTTTGCCTGCAGAAACGTGGCCATACTTCACAGAAGTGTGGCTTAGTGGGGCCAATTTCAGGTGGGAAAATGTCATCTTCTTATGTCCATATTTAACAAATGTTTAATTTTGTGTCTAAATTCCAATAGTGCCCAGTTACACTCTGATGATTTATCTGTCAATCTGTGACTGATGAAGTGTCATTGTGGTTATGCTTGAGTAGCCTTTGGCATGAGTGAACACAATCAGACACTGGGTGGTTTTGCGGCGGGATAGTTTATTGATGGGTTTACAATACAGAGTTGTCGTTTTTTTCATAGGTGAAATTAATGGTGATTTAGCGAAATAATTTAGGGCCAGATCACTGTTCTACTTCTGGGACCATGACACGAATAAAGTGCTAATGATTTTGAGATGGTACCTACTTTGAAGGATTTTTTGCACCCAGAAAAAATTGCTTATGAACAGGTAAAAAGGCAGCTTGCACACAGGCTTAAATGTCTGGTTGTTTGTTGGTAGTGTATGCATGTGTCAGTGATGTGTCAAGGTTCCGCTGCCTGCGAAGACAGACTTTGGTTTGTTTGGCTGACAGATGTTGGTGACAAGACTAAAATGAAAACAAAGTAGTTTTACTAAAACTGATTTGTAACTGCAGACAGTGTGGAACTGTTGCAACTGGTCTCAACAGAGAAAGCTGTCAAGTTCTGTAACCTGCTGTGGGCATGTTTACTGTGTAGGGCAATTTCACTGAATATAGTTTGTATACGTGCTGACTTATTTATGAGTGCGGCTGTGGTGTCAGTGCATGGTTTGAGCGGTGGTGTAAGTGGCGCAGCTGTCAGACTTTGCTTTATGTGTCACTGGCGCAGTGATGAGCCCGGTCAGTACGCACTACTATCAGTGAGTAGCTGCCCTTGGCTCCATACAGGCGTGTCTGTCGTACATGTGTCTGTCTATCGGACTACTGTCCAGCCAAGGGTCTGTACCAACCACACTATATGGAGTATAGTGTCTGCTGACCATGTGCAACTACTGTCTGTATAAGAGGAAGGATGACGTCACCGGTAATGGTGCGGGGAATGGTGTCGGTAATGGTAGTGCCCTACATCGAGTGATCCCAGTGAAGCGGGCTGCGGAATCGACACCACCACCGACTCCACCGGTTGTTGCCAGCGAGGAGGTGCCCACATCGAGTGGGGAACCAAGGTGGGATCAGTGTTGGTTTGTTTGAGTCGGTCCCTTTCTCAAGGTTTGGGTGGCGCATGTAGGACGTGCAGGGTGTGAGAGTGTTGAGGTCATAATGGAGTGTCCCGTACTTGAGGGTGTATGGTGATCATCTCCTGGCACACTCAGTGCCAGCCGCTATGTCCTGTCACCAAGTCCACCGTCTCTAATAACAAGCTGGCGTGTCATTCTACAAAACACAGCATGCATGTCCGTGTAGATTTGCCGCACAATTCAGTTATTTGTTGCGTTGTGCCAGCGGGGTTCATTCATCAGGTGACCCGACTATTTTTGTCACAAAGACACACTGTAATAAACCATTACCATATGGAACAGGCAAATTTAGCCCATTGTCAAATCAGTGCCAACCACTTCACCACTTCTGTACACTTAAACTTTGATAACTCGAATACCTAATGATCAGAACTGAAACCAAGAGTTGGTCTCACCTGGATGCATGGCCATGTGTAACTCATCCACAGATAACTCAGTGTTTCCTGGGTTCCTATGACATTAAGTTAACCATGTTGCACTGTATTATGAACTTTACATAAGTATCATTTACAAACAATTGCTGTTTCAAACAGCGATTTAAAGTGAACCTGTGTATGATTGGCATTGTTTGGAATCTGTTGAAGCGCAAGAGTTGTCTTTGAAGGCTATGTTAGGCAAATTATATTATAATTTATATATGTAAAAGGAGTTTAGTTGGCTTGGTTTAATCTTGTTTGAGAGAATAATATCTCGCATTAAACATGCAAAAGTCAGCAAGTGCTAATCAGAATGCGTGTGTGGAATTTGGGTAATTAGGGGTAATTTATTATTATCCCAGTTAATTTGGGTAATTAGGGGTAATTTATTATTATCCCAGTTCATTTATATTATTAGGTGGAAAACTTTGTGAAGGTTGAATGTTCCATCCTTGTTGATAACTTCTCTCCACAGTTATGGTTGATGATTATAAATAAAATTGCACTTTTTGGTAGGGTAAAAAACACCCCATTTCAGGGCACGAAATAAGCGCCAAGCGATGCATATTTTGCGATTTGCTAGTCAACTGCATTTTTGTATTGCAAACTTTGCGATGCAATATTCGTGAATAGTGATAAGTGGTAACTGTCGTAGCATCATAGGCATGGGCGCCGCCATTTTTCTCGCGCGAAACGGAAATGTGATTCTACCAATGCATAGTCCTCTAGCACAATACTTGCTGGAGGGGTTACATCAGTTCGTTTGCACATGTATGGCAGCATACGGAGTTGTTTTGAAATGCAAGCTTAGAGATTCCGCTAGCCTAATAAATATTCCGGTATCCGGTACTGGCAACGGATTTTTTTCCAGTACGAGGCAAACGTCTACCAGTACCAAGTCTTTCTGAAAACAAAACGACGCTACTAACACACACAAAACACCTGCAATGATGTCTGCGAGTTCAAAACGTAGCGTTCCATATACATTGTACACCAGTCGGAATCACAGGCGTTTGTAGTCGCAACAATAAATTTGACAAAGATCCGTGCTCCTGATTAAGCATCACTGTAACTGCCACTGGTGTCTGTGTAATCTGTTGTGAAATCTACAGGTGCTCACTACAACTGTTTACTGTAGAAACTGACCCCTGGGCCTGGCTCCCCCTGCCAGCTGCAAGACAAACACCTGAATCCAATCACAGCCCAACTTGTTTATATGGTAATCATCATCTAGCCAGTAGGGTTGGTGGCATGAAAGGCAGGAAAACCTAGGGGATAACCCCAGCACTTGTTGGCTTGACACTGCAATAAACAAATGGCTGCAATCGTTCATGGCGTATAGACTAGCTATAGTGGCAGAGCGGGAGACAACTTGGTCTTAGAAGAAATTGTGTTTTCCGGTGCGCATTTTGAATATTCCATGCAACATTTTAACATGTTGCCGCTGGATGTATTTTCTAAAGAAAAAAGTATAAATTATTATTTTATTTGTAACAAAGATGCCAACCCTCCCAATTTCGGCGGGAGGCTCCCTATTTCACGTTCAACTCCAGATTCCCGATATGCCATTTTATGGCATCAAAACCTTGCGATAATAATGCCTTTTCCACATATAAAATCCCATTAATTAAGAAAGGCTTTGTCGATCACACAAATGAATGTATAAAAGTGCCAAATCATGAAATGGTGTTGTTTTCATAATTCCCCAAATCACAAGTAGTCTGCTATACAAAAATGCTATGCAAAATTCGTGTTTGCTATGCAAAACTCATTTTGCATAGCAACAATTGCTATGCAATTTTTTAGATTTATTTCGTGCTCTGCATTTCACATGTCATTACCTTCCACCCCGTCACTGATGACACTCCATGACTTACCTGGAGACACCATTTTTATAAGAGTTGTTAGTTCTAAATTAGAATCCTACTTTAGTGTCAACCTATGATAGTTTTATAGTTAGTTTTATTGACGCTGTATGGAGTGCTCTCCAGGCTGGTTCTTACGCCATTACGTGTCTTCAAACATGTATTTAACCCATTTTATACCGATGCTAGTGCAGATATGTATGAAGCCATTGATCACAAGTGATAGATACACGAAACTTCGTGTCCAGTCACTGTGCTGCAATTAATAGGTTACATGTAGCATCGGCGAAATTCTGCGCAAAAACTACACACAACTAAAATTAGGAAAGTATGAATGATATTTCATAGATAGCTGCAACCAGTTCATGAACAGATCCAAGACATAATCTTTCTGCATCAGAAGATAACAGGCTTTCAGTTAAAATGCAGATAACTTCATTATTTATCATCCAGTTTCAACATTGATAAACCAGTGAATGGCATCGATTTTGTGATTCTGTTGAGTTTCCAAATGAAATTTTTTTTTAAATATTGACGTAATTAAATAATCCAGAAGGCATGTAATGCTAAAGCAAGGAGTTTCACTGGCAAGTGTGACTGTCTTGAGCTGTATTCCAGATTAAAAGGGTAATACTGACTAGTCATATAACTGATGAGTTAATCTAATCATACAGTTTGTTTCTTCTGCTATCTGTGCTACTCCTGTGTTTTGGTGGTTCTTGACCCACTGTGGACGGACGGACAGACGAACGGACGGACTGATGGAAGTACTCATACCGGCCTTTGTATTTTGTTATCTATTTGTGGATGGATCTTGTTTTTTGTGAATCAGCTATTAGTAGAATTTTGGATTTCATTAAACCAGCCGCTATGTATGTTGGTTTGCTTGGTGCTTAGTGTTTATGTTTTGTTAGGCTAGTGTTCACGGTTATTTTTGAACACCAGAGCGAGTTTTGTCACAAAATAACCTTTGAAAATCAGTGATCATAAACATTTTTTATGTTGTTCTTCTGATGAGTTGTTTTTGCAAGGACATGTTTTCCGGGCTGAACCAGTTAGAGGATGCATTAGGGGAACCCCCCCACCGCAAGGATCTTCTATATAGATCCCAGCTCCTGTGACATTGATCACCATAAATCAAATCAACAACCTCTGGACAGTCTGATCTTTATTGACTGACCAGC
This sequence comes from Lamellibrachia satsuma, assembly GCA_033239005.1. Classification (NCBI taxonomy): domain Eukaryota; kingdom Metazoa; phylum Annelida; class Polychaeta; order Sabellida; family Siboglinidae; genus Lamellibrachia; species Lamellibrachia satsuma. The sequence continues at coordinate 433,152 of BSQZ01000104.1, forward strand.
TAACTCACTGCTCTAATGTACAGAAGTAGTTACATGGGCAAACATTACCATCCTTATCCAGCAGAATGGCTCATTGCTTAGTCCCTATGTGGCTCCTGGAACCAATATTTGTATTAAGCTGGCGTAGAGACATATTTCAATAATGCCAATTCATTTGAGATAAATTATACAGTTTTTCCATAGGCTCCTGGATGTAGATATTCCTCCAAAACCGAATCCTGCTTAAACGTTTTGCACATTTTGAAGACTTTGTTTTGATGTGGCAACATTTTAAGCTGATAAGTTTATTTTCCTAAATACGTTTCAGTATGGATGTGTATCGCATGTTAACGTCTCAGATTGAAAGACAATCCTGAAACTATGTCAAATTAAAAAAATATTTACCTACTTGGCGCTGTCGTGAAACGTAAACTGGGAAATAGTGACTGTCCCTGACCTCATCAGGGAAAACTAAGGCAAAAACTATGCCTGTATTATCAGCTAAGATCAGTGAAACACAGGAAATGGATTGGTCCTACTAAACTGACAGCTTCTGGTACAGAATCAAAATAACTTAGCTGCCAGTGACGCCACGCTCTGGCATGTGAAGTGGGCATTAGAAAGTTTTACTTCCACTGTTATTTATAATTATATTAAACAGGCACGTACACATAGAAACGTACATTTCATTTAGTTCAGGTGAACACACCTTTTCATTCTCTTTAAGCCAGCACTTCCCTCCTGTTTACAGGTGAATACACTTTTCCTCCAGGTGAATAAATTACTGGGAGACCCACCCTTCACGGTCCACAGTTAAATTTTTTATCACTAAATGAGTGACTGAACATAAAATGGGTTATGGGATTTTCCCATGGGTATTTGCATAGGGATGCTTTTAATGTGGCTCATTGAGAATGGCAGTGATTAATGAAGAAACATATACATTCATCTGTCACATTAATTAGCCAGCCTAATTATTCAAGTTAATATTATGTTTACAGGTAAATCTGTAGGCACTGATGTTTGAACACATATAAAGGCTATGTGATATGAAAGACGTTTAATCACCAAAGTTCTTAGTTGGTTTACATGTAGCACTGTGTAGTATTATGTACAATTATTATATAGGTACATTACAAAAGTTACAAATCTGCTAATTAGGACTGTCAGTCTGTCGTGATGTCATAAAATACATCAGTCAATTAAATGTTTTGGTAAATTAGGAAAAAATTCAACATATTGCTAATTACATACCTTTAAATCAGTAGTTAGATATGTCATGTTTGGAATATTGCATACAGTAATTTGCTGACTGTGCAAATGCTAGCAATTTTTATTTAAAAAAAGATTTGTCAGATATTTAACAAGGGCAGGCTAGATACAGAGATGAAGCTCTTAATAAGCCAGTGGGTCCTTGTCTGTTTGCTATCTGGAGCATGTAGCTTACGATCAGTCACTTTCTGTTTTGTTACAAAAAAATATACAATAAATTTCTCTTGCAGAAACTTGTGCTGCACATTAATATAGAGTTGTTGTTGCTCTCCTCTGTCTGGGTGAGGCAGGCACTGATACCTGTCTTAGATTTTTTCCCCTTCTTCATCACTAGTCCCGTTTCACTGCCGTCTCCACCACCTGTCTCCAGTCCCCCCATCCCTCGCCCTCATTCTCCACTCGCACCAAATATCTCTTCACGCTGTCCTCCCATCCCAGTCTTGGTCTTCCTCTTCCATTCTTTCCACATGTCCAGCCCACTTTAGCCCACAGTGCTGCCATCCCCACAAACCGCTCCACCAAAATATATAAACTGTCTTGTTGGTTCAGTTTCTTTTTTCTGGTGCCCGATCCAAAGCACCTCCGTCTTCTCTAGACTTTCAGTCCATATCTGCCAAAGATTTCCTTCCACTCCACCAACTGTTCTTGAAGGTCTGCATCACTGACCGCTACTACTGCCAGGTCATCTGCGTTTATGAACTTGCAGAGAATGTCCCTCGTACTCGCTTTCCTGCTGATCACCTCCGCTACTGCAATGAACAACAGTGGACTTCGGACACTCCCCTGTCTCAGGCCGGCGTCCTCCCTGAATTCCTCCGATATTTCCGGTCCGCTCACTACTCTACCTTTTGTCTATTCATATGTGCCTTCGACCACCCTGACCTCCGCCTCTGGGACACCCATCCACCTCAACGTGGCCATGGCCATATCTCTCTCAACCGTGTTATATGTCTTTTCAAGGTCTATGAATCCCAGAGCCATATTCTCCTGTCCCTCCAGTCTCTTTTCCACCACTTGCGTCTGAGTGAACATCCCGCCCGCCGTGCCTCTACCTCTTCTGAAACCTTGAGTAATACATTCTAACTGTTGTAAATCATTACAGCATAGGCCAGATATTGAGAATATGTCCTGCATACATAAGGTAATAGGTGTTTATGAGAATGTGACTTGCATACAGTTAGAACACATCCTGTATAGCATTCCTGCATGTTGTAAACTAATGACCAAGGTGTGATTGCCCAAGGTTATAAGTCACTGTTGCCATTTCCATTGTAATCTATCATTGAAGGTGCGTGCGTGCGTGCGTGCGTGCGTGCGTGCGTGCGTGCGTGCGTGCAAGCGAGTGTGTGTGTATGGCAGATTTCTGTCAAACTAATTTGGCTCGTGTTTGAAAAATTGCACTTGCACTTGTGTGTCTGCCAACACTTGTGCATATACTGTACCTGGATATATTTCTAGCCAACGTGATAATGCTGCACAGACTCTTACGTCTTGAGGGCAATTCAAGAGGATTTTAGTTTGTGTGTCAATATAGATGAGTTGCAAAATGAGGTATGTGTACATGGTTCAAGGGTCATGACTAAGAAATGTTGAACTAAATGTCAACTATTTTGTTCAGTTTGTTATTTTGATCAGTTAGTTTGACCACAGCCCCAAAACAATATACGTTTGGTGCAAAATTCCACAAAGCATTTTGATTCATTAACAGCTTGAAAAAAAAAGAATACAGTTGTTCATCAGCGTCATTCAAAGTGATGGGCCATTATGTGTTTTAGGCAATGACCCGATTTCTAACTCTGTTAATTAATAATGGCAAAATACTGAAAATAGACCTGTGCGAAATGAGTTCATTTACATGGGAAACTTGTCTGCTTCATACTAGGAATTTGGGTTTCTTTTGACAATTGAAGGCACAGCGTTCTTATTTGGCAAAAGTCAGTACACGGGTGCTCTAGGACATTTTCTGCCCCTGGACCAGCCTTGGCCAATATGCTGTAAAAAATTTAGAAAAATTATGAATTAAATTGTTTTGTGAATAAAGTACATTGTATATATATATCTAGTGAAAGTAATGCCATGTACAAAGATTCCAGTCTTTAACACTGTGGCTGTTTCTTCTCTACCACATTTGAAAGTGTTGACATCCTTCAGAAAACAGTGTCAGCTGGACATGTGACAGTGCGTTCAGTGTGACATTTCTGTATTCAGTGACAGTGCCTTGTGACGGGTACACGTGTACCCAGCCAGACAGGCAGTGTCATGACCACGCCACCAATCAAGGTCATTCCAGCTTTACGAGGACTTTATGGACCTTTCAGAGTGCACACCCATGTTTCAAACACAAATAATGCAGTGCCGGTGTGTACAATAAGTTTGGTTCTATTTTTGTCCTGCCTAAGTTTTGGTGTATTAGTGCATGTAGAATTGTGGTTTTGATCAACATATTGGTGGTTCCTGGTTATGTAGCGAATCGATGGAGACTGCTGACTGGCATGTTCTTGATGTATTACGGTGTCAATTTTTACTTGACGTATCAGGGTGCTCAACATCAAAAGCTTATTTTTAATTCTACAAACAAATGCAAAATGTGATTTGCTCTTTTGCTCTGTGTGGTTAAATCTAGTTAACATTTTGACCAGTTAAGATATAATACAACTAGTTTTGTTATCCTGGGTTGTAGACAGTACACGGTTTTCCAGACGTGTCTCCTTGAGATAGCCAAAACAGTTCTACCACTATTGCTACTACTGCTAAAACAGTTTTGTATTTTTTGCATGGATTCTTTCATGTTTCGTCTTCCGTCTTTTCCAAAAGACCTGAACAATAAATAAATGCGACAACAAGGGAGTAAAACTTATTCGCACGTATTCATTTTCAATATTTTCTAAGTATTTTTGTGGCATGATTAGACATGAACATTCAAAGAACATGAGTACAAGTTTTGTGATCCTTCTAAATGAACTGAATGGTATAGAATGTATAGAGTAGACTATTTAATAATGATTAATAGTATCTACGATGAATGACAATCGGATACAATGCTGGGTTTTTTTAATATTCATACTTTCTGTTTACTGTCTTGTGTGTACAGCTAGTTTTGTCTAGTTGCGTAGTTTATGTTTGATCTGTCCTGTTTGTTAACACCTGACCACCTACTTCTTCAAGTTCACAGTGTACCAGGAGATAATAAAACATCATCCTGTCACCCCAGGTAGGGTTCTCAAGTTTCTGTGGCATGAGGGCGTCCCTTGCAACTTTGTAAATCAGTTGCAATCGCCATTGAGGATTGGTATTGTACCTGCATCGGTGTGGATAATTTAGCAGCATCAGACTGCATATTAGCATGGCTGTTTGTAGCGTTTTGCAGACACAAAGTTGTCTAATGTTGACTTGTCAGGAATCAATTGAATGTCTTCGCGTAGTTCCTGGGCCGAAACAGATAATGGTGATGGACGTATCAGGCACGGGCTGTCTCATGTGAAGTCTGTAGTTCAGACTTCATGACTTCTTCAGCAGGTCTCATGAGGTTTTAATAATAATTTTTTCTGTTATGTCACCAACAACCAGTACATAGTACTCAGTGTTTCCTGTACTCACTGTTGCAGTACTCGGTGTTCCCAGTACTTGGTGTTTGCAGTACTTAGTGGTTTCGTCAAACCCTATACAATTTTGTGTTTGAAAAAATCAACATGGAGGACGCTCCCAGCGATTTGTTGCTCAAACCAACCAGACTATGTCTTTGTACACCGGGGATCCGTCCATCACTTCGTACACTGGGGATCCTTCCGTCACTGACACGTACGTTCTACCAGCAAGCAACTGGAAATTTAAGCCAGCACAAGTGTCGTAGGCTGCAAATGTGCCTCTTTCCCTGTTTGTAATTGTTTTTTCCTGCTTTGAAATTTTTTTTTCAGGTTGCATACAATCCTTGAAAGAGTATCTCGGAATGACTGGCACTTTATTCCTATGTCATGATCCTGACAGTAAAATAATGATATGTCTTCATATACTAGCAGAGAGACAGGAAACTATGCAGACATCACCGTCGCCTGCCCATTCACAGAGGCTGTAGTTGAGGCCCACTTCAGATGGTTTATAATAATTCATTACAAACAATGTTTCTCCGCCCCCACTCGGGCCCTCCGTTCGTTGCCCCTACTCAGGCCCACGTCGCCCCCAGACTCAGGTCAGCTGGCTTCCTCCTCTACATCCTCCATTCACTGTGCCGGGCAGAATTATTGTTTTGGGCCTTTTTGACCAAGCCACTGCAGTTTGCGTCTTCTCACCGTAGTCAGACAGTTTTTTTTCATGGCCCGCCAAAGGATTGTTCGATGAGGTCATGAACTTCTTGGTTGGTCATGTGGTCTGTATATGGAACGCAGAGGAAGTATGGCAGCAATGCATGGATTTTTCTGACAAGCTTAGCAGTGAGATTCCTAGTTTGCACCCATAGTGGAATATTGATATTATGAAAGCTTTCGGGAACCGTACTTTTTGGCAGCAATGCATTTCCAATGCATGGATTTTTCTGACAAGCTTAGCAGCGAGATTCCTTGTTCGCACCCATAGTGGAATATAGATATTATGAAAGCTCTCGGGAACCGTACTTTTGAGGTATTGTGAAGAAAATACAAGAGTTTATGACTGTGTGGAGGGATGTTGCTTATGCGCAGTTCTTTGATACATAAACCAGTAATGACGATCACCACTTCATCAGTGGATTGCTGATACCAGAAATTTGAGCATGCTTTGTGGTCAGTAAAATTAATAGTTATTTAATTTTTTCAAATTCCTTCTTAGCCAAATTACTTCACTTAAGATTGCCCTGTGGTGAAAGGAGGATGATTGAAGAGATTGAGTTGACATTTGATGACACAGATAGACAATGTTTGTGACATCTGGTGACACTGTTGGACTATGTTTGTGTTACCTGTCATGGTACATCAGTTTGTGTTCAAACAGGCCTGTAGATAGCTGTTGCCCACCCAAGAGTCGTTATCGTTGGCCCAGTTAATCTTGGCTAACATTATGCCTTCAAACTCAAGATGTATTGCATCCTGTTTACAATTGCTGACCGCTGGTTCAGTGTGTGTCTTTGTACTTAACAGGTTCGTGTAAACGCTAAAGTAAGCCTATTTCCCTTAAGTCATGGACAGTGATAAGGATTACTGCAAAGGTAAACATAATGTTTTCTGTCAACAGTTGCAAAATCTGGAACGAACTCGCTTTAAAATCATCTGAAAAACCTCTGTAAAAATCAATAAAATAAAATTGGTCTAGTGTTGCTTTTTCGTTATGAGGGGAATTCGAAAGTGGTTTATGATAATATTGTGCATGTAGTTGTGTTTATTGATAGGCAAATTCTGTGGCATATTTTGTTTGTTAAGGGATTAAAAATACTAAATTTGCCACAACCAGAATTTCTTCTTTCTAAGGATGCTGACAGGACATTTGAGTATTGAGTATTCCTTCTCAGGGGTTGGGTTTTCTGTTGGTGTTGTTTTGATCTCTAGCTTTCACCATTGATATTTGTTGTTTATGGTCTGGTATGCCTAGTTTGTAAACTGGTAGTTGTACAGGTCTGGATGATATCTCCATTCTCTTCCGAGGTGGAACTTGAGCTTACTGACTGTTATGGCCTTAGCTGTGTCCTCCCACCGGGTTCTAAAAGGTCAGATTGTCAATACTAAATCTGAGAGCTGGTCGAGTTCTGGATGAGAGCGTCTGTGCTTTGATGTTGTCCCTGGTATAAATACATGCACCCCTTGAACATAGTTCTTGAAGACTGCTGGTGACTAAGTCATTCTGGGATTTGAAGTATCCCTGGATTTCACAGTTTTCCATTCTTTGGCTTTGTCTCATTTAGAGCGACATCATTTCCAAAGATTACTTCATACTCTCATTTAGAATGATTTATACTATCCTAATCTTTGGAAATGATGCATAGTTCATATTCGCTTAGTAGCAAATTGTCGACATTGGTGTAGCATATGTAGAGTGCATTGTCGTTACTGTGTTGTGGTGTTGTGTTGTGCTTCTATGTACATGTGTTGTGGTGTGGTGTTGTGGTTCTATGTACATGTGTTGTGTTTTGTTGTGGTTCTATGTACATGTGTTGTGTTTTGTTGTGGTTCTATGTACATGTGTTGTGTTTTGTTGTGGTTCTATGTACATGTGTTGTGATGTTGTGGTTCTATGTACATGTGTTGTGTGGTTATCTGCTCAACCACAATTATTTCACTCTGGAAGATTTATATCTTCCCAGCGTTCTCATCTCTCCTCCACATCATCTCTCCTCTTCATCATCTCCTCATCATCATCTCTCCTCATCATTTCTCCTCATCATCATCTCTACTCCTCATCATCTCTCCTCATCATCATCTCTGCTCCTCATGATTCTCATGATTTATCGCTTGCACTAATTGCCAGAATTGCTTGGCCATGACTAGAGATGAATGTGACTCCCTCTTGTGGCTAAACATACTCTCTTTCGAAAGAAGGTAACTTCCTGTCGTGGATGGTAACAATATCAAGGGCAACAACATCTGGTTGTCGATCTTTGTGAAATGGAAGTTAGGCAATGATATTGGGTTCATGACTGAGACATTTGGCGGGCACAATATGGTCATGAACGTTTGGTGAAAAGCAGGCTCCGCCAAGTGTCTTGATAATTTTGAATGGTGGCGCCACCAGCACCAGATACACACATCAAAACTGACAAATTGCTTTCCTAAATTAGTTTGGTATATATATGCGAGTGAGTTATCACATGCCTGATTGTTTCAGATGTGAAGCAGTGCTGAGTGTCAGTGTTTCGTAGCTCACAAAAAACAAATTTTTAGTACTAATACATTCCCTGGAAGGGTGTTTTATGCACCCTAACTGTTCAGACTGACAATGTCTTGCACTAGGTTCCCCAGGTTGCAGGTACACAAAGTCAGGTGACCATGCTACGTTGAGTCACCTTGCAGGTGTCAATGATATACCACACCAGGTAGTGAGACTTATGCTTTAAGTGCTCCGCTGTTACGATGACAGTGTTTGTTCTCTTTGATGTATCTAATGACCTCTGTTGTAAACAGGTAAATAGACTTCCACACTTGTTGTCTAAATACAAAGAGTTGAGAGCTTCTTTGGAATCACTTAGATGTTGTTGATGTTTACCTGGAAAACAAATAAATTAGTTTGAGTTCATATATTGAATTGAAACCCTCTCATTCACCAGATGTCACTACTGTAGCCATGTTGATTTATTGCTTATGTTGATAGCGTGTTAGATTATAAATCATAATTCCAGGACAGCTTGAACACTGTGAATAAGGGAGTCCATTAGTATTCCACACCTTTTTGTAAATTGGAATTGACATATCTGGCATTACCTTCTGTTGTACAGAAGATATTAAATGACATCTGACTGCTGTGATTCTAAAAGAGACAAACGGCCTATGTAATTTAGAACAGGCATTCTTGATCAGTATCAGGAGATCTGACTTGTTTCTAGGTCACTTTTCAATTGCAGATAAGTTCGTGCCACTCGTGTATACAGCATTCCGTCAAGGCAAGATTGTATCAACGTTGTACATTTGTATAGATTGTGTTTGTGAGCATACAACTTGCAACAACTTTGTAAAGGAAGTGTTATGTTATATGCAGCTTAACTTGTATCCTTTGTTTGTTCATAAACATTGCTCATAGGTAAATACGAAGGTTACCTGCCGCATTAGGGTAGCTCAAATTTATTTACTCTGTAAAAATAACTAAAACAGTTGAGTTGGAAAGAGCTCTTTAATAATAAATTAATAAAATTAATATGTGTAATGCAACGTGTATCCTGGTAAAAACCTGCTCAAAGGTGCTAACAATGTTAAACTGTTTTAAATAAGTTATAAATATGTTAAATAAATGAGTCCATGTCAAGGTCACTGCTACTGATAGTGTTATAAAGACCGCACACAAAAAATTTCTTTAAAACTGCCTTGAGTAGGGCAACTGATTGGGAGATGTAAGGAAAGACAACTATTTAGATTTATTCCCCTTATTACGTACATTCAGACGTCACAACAACTGGCTAAACATCCGCAGTGTAGCAAATAGCAGGTGCTGTGCTTTTGTGCATCATAACTCGATGGATGCTTCAGAGAAGTTGTAAAAACCTCTGCTGGAAGTATGCCAATTGCGCACGGAAGGCATCAGCTGCTCCAGGGAGTTGTGGGTAATAGCAAGGATGCACTGCCCAGGGGTACTCTGAAGGGGATAAATTTTATTTTTTTCACCAACATCAAACAGTGGTCGATGCTGGTACCAGAATGAAATGTCATTACTTTGTTGTGCTCTGATAGTCTAATAACCTTGTGGTATTTCCATAAGCTCTGTCAGCTTGAATGATCACAGTATGGTTAAATAGATACACTTCCTTTGATAGTAACTATGTTACATATAATATATATATATATATATATATATATATATATATATATATTATGTAACTATTACAGTAACAGAAAAAAAGTTGTCCTCAGCAAGTTTCTATCAAATAAATCATACTTGACCAGTTGTAAGAAATAATTATGTAAGTTGCAAGGAAAATTCGGTGCCTTGCTCTCCATAGAAAGCGAAACATTTCTCACACATTTACACTGAGCACTGAATAGGAATTAGTTGTATCTGTTGTGCTACTAACCTTTTATCCCAGTGCCTTTCTTATTTGATGGCGCACACAAACAAGTGCTATAATCGTCAACATGTCCATCTGTGTTGGCGCTTAGACAAGCTGGGATGACAGTACATATTACACTTCCCTACTAAGAGTTGTCATTACCAGGGTTTATAGCCTTCCACCCAGCTGTGTCAGCCATCTCCCACCCAGCTGTGTCAATACATTCTAAGAAACTGTTTTGATGGGCCTATAGCCAATAACTTTTTTCCACGAAAAAAAACATCAAAGGGGAAGTATTTTGCAAATAAAACTTTGTCTTTGAACCTGGTACACAGTGGCATATTTACAATCTTGGGGGGATCCAAAAGAGGCCACGTTTTTGTCACCAATTAGTTTGCCAGGCTACCATTATTGCAGTAGCGCAACAGGTTATTCGTGGAAAATTCTTATCCCAAAGTCATGGTCCCGTAAATATGCTACTGTAAACACATGCATGCATGCACGAAAAAAATGCATGTTCTGGCAAAATTGTAGCTACGCTTAGATGCTAAGTTTAATACTCGACCCAAGTGTGATGCTTTAAAGAAAGTGAGATGGTGCGTTTGATGCTCTAAGGTTGTGGCTCACAGCCTGTTAAACTTACATGTCTGTAGGACAGGTGGTTAGTTCATCAGGTAACTTATATGTCTGTATTACAGGTGTTGTGGTTCTATTTACATGTATTGTGGTGTTGTGGTTCTATATACATGTGTTGTGGTGTTGTGGTTCTATGTACATGTGTTGTGGTGTTGTGGTTCTATGTACATATATTGTGGTGTTGTGGTTCTATATACATGTGTTGTGATGTTGTGGTTCTATGTACATGTGTTGTGGTGTTGTGGTTCTATCTACATGTGTTGTGGTGTTGTGGTTCTATGTACATATATTGTGGTGTTGTGGTTCTATATACATGTGTTGTGGTGTTGTGGTTCTATGTACATGTGTTGTGGTGTTGTGGTTCTATGTACATATATTGTGGTGTTGTGGTTCTATATACATGTGTTGTGGTGTTGTGGTTCTATGTACATGTGTTGTGGTGTTGTGGTTCTATATACATGTGTTGTGGTGTTGTGGTTCTATGTACATGTGTTGTGGTGTTGTGGTTCTATGTACATGTGTTGTGTGGTTATCTACTCAACCACAATTATTTCACTCTGGAAGATTCATATCTTCCCAGCGTTCTCATCTCTCCTCCACATCATCTCTCCTCTTCATCATCCCCTCATCATCGCTCATCAGGTAACTTACATGTCTGTAGGACAGGTGGTTAGTTCATCAGGTAACTTATAGGTCTGTAAGACAGGTGGTTAGTGCAACAGGTAACTTACAGGTCTGTATGACAGGTGGTTAGTTTATCAGGTTTCAGGAGCTAGTGAAGAGGAAGTCCAATGATGCTAAACTTACAGATCTGTGGGACAAGTAGTTAGTTCATCAGGGAACAGGAGCCAGTGAAGAGGAAGTCCAATGATGTTAAACTTACAAGTCTATAGGACAGGTGGTTAGTTCATCAGGTTTCAGGAGCCAGTGAAGAGGAAGTCCAATCATGTTAAACTTACAAGTCTATAGGACAGGTGGTTAGTTCATCAGGTTTCAGGAGCCAGTGAAGAGGAAGTCCAATGATGCTAAACTTACAGGTCTGTGGGACAAGTAGTTAGTTCATCAGGGAACAGGAGTCAGTGAAGAGGAAGTCCAATGATGTTAAACTTACAAGTCTATAGGACAGGTGGTTAGTTCATCAGGTTTCAGGAGCCAGTGAAGAGGAAGTCCAATGATGCTAAACTTACAGATCTGTGGGACAAGTAGTTAGTTCATCAGGGAACAGGAGTCAGTGAAGAGGAAGTCCAATGATGTTAAACTTACAAGTCTATAGGACAGGTGGTTAGTTCATCAGGTTTCAGGAGCCAGTGAAGAGGAAGTCCAATGATGCTAAACTTACAGGTCTGTGGGACAAGTAGTTAGTTCATCAGGGAACAGGAGCCAGTGAAGAGGAAGTCCAATGATGTTAAACTTACAAGTCTATAGGACAGGTGGTTAGTTCATCAGGTTTCAGGAGCCAGTGAAGAGGAAGTCCAATGATGTTAAACTTACAAGTCTATAGGACAGGTGGTTAGTTCATCAGGTTTCAGGAGCCAGTGAAGAGGAAGTCCAATGATGTTAAACTTACAAGTCTATAGGACAGGTGGTTAGTTCATCAGGTTTCAGGAGCCAGTGAAGAGGAAGTCCAATGATGCTAAACTTACAGATCTGTGGGACAAGTAGTTAGTTCATCAGGTTTCAGGAGCCAGTGAAGAGGAAGTCCAATGATGTTAAACTTACAAGTCTATAGGACAGGTGGTTAGTTCATCAGGTTTCAGGAGCCAGTGAAGAGGAAGTCCAATGATGTTAAACTTACAAGTCTATAGGACAGGTGGTTAGTTCATCAGGTTTCAGGAGCCAGTGAAGAGGAAGTCCAATGATGTTAAACTTACAAGTCTATAGGACAGGTGGTTAGTTCATCAGGTTTCAGGAGCCAGTGAAGAGGAAGTCCAATGATGTTAAACTTACAAGTCTATAGGACAGGTGGTTAGTTCATCAGGGAACAGGAGCCAGTGAAGAGGAAGTCCAATGATGTTAAACTTACAAGTCTATAGGACAGGTGGTTAGTTCATCAGGTTTCAGGAGCCAGTGAAGAGGAAGTCCAATGATGCAACATTCAGTTGTTGGTTGTTCTTGTCCAACATATTTAATAATCACCGTGTTTCATTACATGTATAAAATTGGTTAGAACTTAATAAAAAAACTTGCTGTTTAGTTCGACATACGTTGAGACAGTTGTCAATTATAAGTAATCAGCCACTCTGATTTATAGAAGCTAACTAATTGGTTGGATTGTTGTGCACAATTTCTTCAGACATTTCTCTGGCTAGATATTGTCGTGGTGTTTCCCAGCAGTGTGCCTGGAGCTGTAATTTATTTCTCCTTCTAGTCAAAAAACATGTCTGTGCAAGATCTATGTGGCAGGTGTAACAGTTTTCACTGAGCAGAAATGGAAAAGAAAGAAAAACCCAATAAAAAATTAAAGAAGTCTTAGTAATGCAATATCATTAGAAAAATGTTTTTGCAATGACATTTGACATTTCTAAGCAGTGTTAAAAAGTTATATTTGAGAGTCTGCATTGGTAGTGGATTTTTACCAAAGTCCTGGTGAACTTTTTTGTCGTTGCTGAGATCAGAAATGTAGCTACTGTCTTTCGTTATCCAATGCACTCATTCAGTGGTATTCACAGTTATCATGACTTGGCAAAAAAGCAACAAAAGCAATTTGTGTGTTATCATGATGACAGGCTTGGCGATTTCTGCAAATAGGCAGCAGGTTTGAAACTTGCTGTATTATTAATTGAATTCTATAGATAGGTTTTTTGCCCACATAATTATGTTGACTCCCTAGGAAACTGTGCATGATTAATCTGACATTGAGGCTGGCATGAACTTCAGTGATAAACACTAGCAGAAACATGAGCTAGTCTGATAAGGCAGGCCTTGATTAGTTTACTACCTGTGATCAACAGGTTCCTGGGCCAAGTGTTTGGTATTGGCTTTGTTTGGCGCCTGGCATGGTTTTTAATGAATTATTGATCTAAGATAGGGCATGGTTTCTTGTGTGCTCATAAAGACCTTTGCTTATTTATTGAAATGAAGCGCTACTGGTTAAACAGTGAATATATGGACAGTATTTTAATTTAACATAATTACCTCTTAACTCCAGTTGTAAATACATGTGTACTATATACAAGACATAAACCTTGATAATATAATGACAAATGTTCTCTGACTCGTTCAACTGTCTGTAATCATTACTTCTTGGCATGTTACATTTTAAGCACAGCACTGAGAGATAATACTAATTTTATGTGAGTATGCTGGAGTCAAGGATGTGACGTATTGCTTGACATGCACTTTTCCTGGCTAGGTCATGTCACAGGTACAGTACACTCCAGCAATGCCAGAGACATACACAAATAAATTTATTTATGTCTCTCTTCTGTCTGTGCCGAATTACAGATACTTGTTATTCTGTCTGTGGTGTTGACAACTAGTCTACTGAGGTCATACCATGAATGCACTGATAGTTAGTATTTCTTAAAGGTAAAAGGTAAAGGTATGTTCTTATATAGCAAGGTATCTTAAGATAATGTATTTAATAAAAGAAACTGACTAATAAACCATTACAAGAGAAGCACTAACCAACAAAAGAAACAGAACCTAGAAAAAATGGCTAAAGGTAGAAATGGCATCGACTGCCTTCTAGGGGTGAGTGAGTAAGTAATATAGGGAGTGAGTAAATAATATAGAGAGTAAGTAATATAGGGAGTGAGTAAGTAATATAGGGAGTGAGTAATATAGGGAGTGAGTAATATAGGGAGTGAGTAATATAGGGAGTAAGTAATAGAGTGAGTAAGTAATAGAGGGAGTGAGTAATATAGGGAGTGAGTAAGTAATAGAGTGAGTAAGTAATAGAGGGAGTGAGTAATATAGGGAGTGAGTAAGTAATAGAGTGAGTAAGTAATAGAGGGAGTAAGTAATATAGGGAGTGAGTAAGTAATATAGGAAGTAAGTAATATAGGGAGTGAGTAAGTAATATAGGGAGTGAGTAAGTACTATAGGGACTGAGTAAATAATATATGGAGTAAGTGATATAGGGAGTGAGTGAGTAAGTTCTTGCTGGTAGGTCATTGGTCGTTTTCTGGATGATGCAAATATTTTCTCGTAGGTTTTTATATATATATATATATATATATATATATATATATATATATATATATATAGATAGTTAGTTGATTACAACAACAGTTGAAGAAGTTGTGCAAGTCATGTCGTCATTTCATACGTTCCATATATTACATAATATTGATCGATCTGATTAGCTTTTATTGATATCCAGCCTTACAACCTTATGTGTGGTTATGACCATAATTCACGGCGTGATATTATCTATAAAATGGTGTGTTGCTCTTCTATCAGTGCCCCAATTTCTTACTCTCTTTATAATGTACAATTTCTCTTATTTGTTTTTTGAGTCCTTGTCGTTGCGCCCGATAGAGGAGAGCCTTGTTATAATCCACAACAGCAGTAATCTTCCTTGAGTTATGGACACATCTCCAAGAACAATGAGGTGTTGTGTTCTATGTGGCCTATATAGTTAAACACGCCCTGTTAGCGCCACAGTCAAAGCCAGCCACTTCAACAGAAAGCAGTGGTGCCTACACATGGCTGTAATTGGTGCACAGTGGCAGGCAGCCAGTGACCTGTGCCAAGTGCAGATCTGCCTGCAGATTAGCTGCATCGGTCTGTAGCGCTACCTGCTCTGTTGATTCTGTTTCTCCGTGGCGACCTCTCTGGCACATACCAGGATACTACGCTCTCTCGGACACCCTGGAATATCTATGCATACATCCAATGGATTTACCCTGATAATAGTCAACAGTAGATGACCCTTGGTGGACGTTTGTCACTCAACATGCCATACAGGTAACATTTGTTTGTTTGTTTGTCCTTGCGGCTGGACTCCCTTGTTGACCACTTCATACTGGTCAGTCTGAAGAGGCCAGTCAAGGACAATGTGGTGATCAGTCATTCTGTCTCAAGAGTGGTTTGACATTAATTCCTAAATGTTGACTTTTATTCTTGTTATATAACACATTTAGATGATGTTATGTAACAGTCTGTCACGGCTCAACAGATGTTCAAATAAATAAAAAATTTATGACAGAAAGTGGGTTCGTTTCCTAAATTTACCGGCCTTTCAGACTCAGGTTCTTAAATGTGGACCTTTGTTATATAACGCATCTAGATTCTGTTATGTAACTGTCCATTAGACTCAGTAGATGTTCAAATAAATAAATAAAAAATTTATGAGAAAAACGTGTCTGCTTTGCCAAAATTTGACAACCATCAACACATACTGTACTAAACACCAGAGGCATATGTTTGTAAATCTTAAGTAACTTGAAACTGGTTTGTTTGAGAATAAAAAACAGTTTGCTTACTTAACAAATAATAGAATCATAATAGTTACAGTAAAAACTGATCATATAAGAACAACCAAAATTGGAATCGCCATCATTATGTTGATTTTGAGTAATGGTTGATTTTTTATTATTCAGACATTGTTTATATTCTGAAGCAGTTGTGGTATATTTATTAATAATTTGTCCAGTTCAAGGGAATATCAAGTGGGTATCATTATTTAAAATTCAAAAGCCAACATGACATGATTTAAATGCAATATTCTTTATAAAATAGATGTATAAATGCAAATATATTCTAAGTGATATTTCATGAGATGTTTGTGTGAATAATTAAAATAATAAATTATTTTTTTATTATCAGATGATAGGTGACAAAACATGAGTTAGAAGTTAATCGCTCTGCTAATCTCATTAAGGATAGGTAGCTAGTTGTCAAATATGTGAAATTAATTTTGACAAATATTTTTTATTGTATAGGAAATGTTAATACTTTGAACAATCTTGACTGTTTTTGGATACATTTTTCTGTTATATTGGGGGTGTTATTAGATGGGTTGGTTGTTGCCAAACAATTAACTGTAAATTATTGTCATTATTTCCTTGTCTCACCATAAATAAACATAACATGGGTTTTGGGGTATAGTAATATAAAGGATCACTGATATGCGTGACACAGTATTTGATACAATATAATAATTTTATTGTATCTCTTTATACAAGTTGAGCAGTCAATTGTAGCTTAACCTTACCGATCTTTTATATAGTTTATGATTCATATGGTTTGCGTCTGCCTAAAGTTGCGCTTTGATCTAAACTGGACTCTTAAACGTTCCTCTGGGGGAAAATAAATAGTTCTTGTTTGATCATTTTGATATTATCTGGTAGTTAAGCTCAGTTATTTTGTGCATATTGAATCTTTTTCCTTGGTGATGAGCTTAACAGTGGCATGTAAGATACACAGGATGAGAGAGAGAGTGAGCTCATAATTATAGCTCACTTCCACGAATTCTCTAAACGGATCAGTTTGCTGCCAAGTCAGACCATATGCAACAGCAACAAATTGCCCTCAAACTTGTGTGGCTAAATAATTCAGATACCAGGAAAAAATTAGGTAATCTCTAAAAATTCAGTTAGAATAAAAACTGGATATTGATTACATAACTTACCCATAAATACAGTTTGGGGTTCTAAGAAAAACATCTGGATGCATAATTAGGGATATTATTTCTACTTCGAAGTATCGGTCGCCCTTTTTGTATTAATCCATTTTCTAACTTAAAAATCTGCAAAAGTTATCATCACAGTAAGGAACCGTCCAAGATTTAGGGTGGAAATGCAGTTTTGGAAAAACGTGTTGAGTTTTAATGAGGAGTTCGTTCCAGAACTTGGGCACAACCACAAAGAAAGCGTGCTTGCCTGGGTTAAGCTTAGTTTTAGGGACAAAAAGTTTGAGATAGATGATCTGAGGATGTCTGATAGAATGTGTTGTTGCTGGAAAGTGATTCTGGTTTCAGGGTATGTGTGTTGTTTGGTTAGCTGGTCTACCTCACAGATGCTACAGCTTGAATATCTGTGATGTTTCACATTCTTTCCCAGTCATACATCTTCCCCTGTCTAGCTGTTGTCAGTGACAAATTTCTAACTCACTCTCAGCAATAATAATAATAAGAAAATGTCTATTGTGCCTTAATCCTTGGAACCCCCCACCCACCCCCCTGCTCAGAGTTGCTTCAAAATAAACGGCTTAGACAATTTTGAAATCGATATTCAGTGTTAGTGTTGTCTTTGATGGGTGGGTGCGCTGGGGGAGTGAGAGGGGTAAACAGGGTTAAAAAGAAAAGACAAGTCTTCAGATGATGCAAAATTATAAGTTATATTATATTTTCCAACTGACCTAACATTAACAGGGAGTGAATTTCACTGATTTGGTGCAGCAGCCAAGAAAGCCCTAGTTCCAATATTTGTTTCAACTGTGGAAACAAAAAGTTAAATCAAACTACCAGTAGATGATAAAATCTGTATTTCTATTTCTTTTTCTTTTAGGTTATTTCGTCAATCATTCCACGATCTGTTATCGTAATCAGACTGTGTATTTTCACCAGCTTCCTCCAGTTTTACTTATTACTTTTTCAGACTTCTACCAGTTTCATCCTGTATTATCAAGGGTTCTTCAAAAATTTTCCTGTATTTTCTTGAAATTTTTTCTTATCTCATTCATTATTTTCTACACGTTTTTTGCACAGTAACATTTTCTCCTTTTTACGCGTAATCTGTACTATCTTATCTTGTCTTGCCCATTTTTTTTACTCCAGGGTTCTTTCAGTCTTCTCCATTGAAGGTGCAAAGTCTGTTTTATCGTAAAACCATGTATGCACTATATCTATTGTAACGTTTTTACTGCCCAAATGTGTTTTACTGAAGCATATTTTTTAATATAATAGGAGCATTATCTGTTTGTGAAAATCTACCTCGCCATTCAACACATTCGTGGAACAGCTGGGCACAATTTCCAGTACATGCGAAGAAAGTCTATCGGGGTCAGGGAATCATGGGAACATGTGATGGGCATATCATTAATACCAGCGAAATTGTGCTCCTTCTGACGGCATTCAAATAACTACCAAATTATATTAAACAAATTGTGGTTTACATCTGGTGTGGCAAGATGCTAGAACAGTTATAGTTTGTGATAATTGGCAGGCTCCTTGAATCTAGTTGAGCGTGTCTAATATTTGTATATATCAGTCCCCGTTAAAATGTCAGTATCTTTCCTCCACACAATCTACAGGCAAAACACCGACACATGAGATTGTCTGTGCAATGGATTCTGCTTACAGAACGCGTGTAACAGAATCTGCCGTTTAGTAGAATAAGACATATTGACTACAGCGGAATCATTCTTTTTTCTCACCGTATGTTTAGCGTAGTCCAGTGTAATTTTCTTTTCTCTCTAACGGCAAATACGTAATCACAGATAAATAAATAAAACTTGAGGACAAACAGTCCGTGTGTTAGGTGTGATGACATACAAGCCTTAGCCTTTATGTTTTGTGAAGTTAGTGGTTATTTATTCCTTCCCGTTTGTGGCACTCAAGTGGAGAAGTAATTTTCTTGTATTCACGGTGTTCCATTCAGACTTGAATAGAATAAAAGCCGACTGCCAGCTTACAAATTGGTTCTCGCCCCAACTGTGTGCGTATGTAATCAACTGCCACGGGAGGCCAGTGGATTACATGGCTGCGTGATCGCCATTCTTTTAGCAGTTATATAAACACCTGCCCGTGGCAGCATTCTGATTCCTTCACTGATACTTTGTGTGTAGATGTATAATTATCTACAAGGTCCAGATGTAACTGGCCCCCAGCAAAACTTGGTATATGTTGTTGGCCGTGTAATAGAGAATGTGTCATCAGGGCCGAGGTTGACTTAGCAAGCAAACTGACTAATCATAATAGTTGTGACCAGCGTCAGCCGAATGCTTTCTGTCTGATACACTGACCAACCGACACTGCCACTGACATTGCCACTGACATTGCCAATGACATTGCCACCGCTTGCAGTTGGTGGAAGCTCTGGTCATTACGGCGATAAATATAGTAAACAGTATTAACAGTTACGAAGCCATTTCCCATGTTGTAGATTCTTTTTCGTTTCATTTTTGTTACCTATTGTACAATTATCGTTCCATTTGTGGTAGTATGGTGATAATATAGTTATCAGTATTAGTGTTATTGATGCTACATTCGTGGATGTTAATAGCTGTATTTATGAAGAATTCGTTATCTCATATATCTAAGATTCTTAAATTACATTTTTGCAGTTGTATTGATGACTGGGAAACATGACATGACAAAGGCATTAAAAGCATTAACCAATGCTCATTCTGTTTAGATTAGTTGCATGAAACGTACGCATGTGTAACAAGTTTAACTTAAACTGACCCGTCTTACTCACTGACAGTAAATAGAACTTGACCCAATGAAATATGACTTGAAGCACATAATTATGTATGCGGTGATCGATGAAGCATGACCTTTGTGGAAAGATATGTCCCAGTTTCGGCCTACTGTGTTATCGGAGATCTACATAAACAACACGACAGTGGCGGGTTGTGATCAACCTGTACTACTGTGTTTGATTTGGAGAAGTCATCATTATCATCATAATCTAGTCATCCAGATAAAAGTTGTTCCTGCATAGCTTTGCCAGGTTCAATAACTGTTGTTCTAAATGCAGATGCTGATTGTTTTGGTGAAGTTAAATCAGTTGTGTGGTCTCCCTGGTCTTTTATGTCCTCGCATAGGTTGCCAAGTTGTATGGTCTCCCTGGTCTCTTATGTCCACGCATAGGTTGCCAAGTTGTATGGTCTCCCTGGTCTCTTATGTCCACGCATAGGTTGCCATGTGACCAGCTCTCAACACTTCTTCACTTCTCCAACAGTCACTTTTTATTGGGCTCGCCTCTGTCTGATTATCTCAGAGATCTTTGGTATAATTCTCTGTTTGTCATGGGTTGTGTCCGGGAGATATTGAGTGCATTACTTAGTAGTCGTGTGTAGCGTCCATCCAATTGGTCCTGTATTTTTTTGGTGATCACCTACAGTATGTTTCGGCCCAATCAGTGAGAACTGTTTCAACCAGTGCTCTAGAAATAACTCTTTCGTGATTCCTTTCAGTTGGTTAAAGGTATTCGAGATGTAAAACTGCGTATGTGTGGAATGAGTTTTGTACATCTGCCACACCGTACACCTTTCCTGTGTGCAATATGGATTTGTGGAATTTTTGAGGTTTATTGCCGTATTCTGTTTTGCACAGAAAGATGAGTTTTGTCAGTATGGTTGAGAGAGGAAATTCCGCCGAATGACAGTGTATTGGTTTATGTAATATCTGGTCATGCACGGCTTAAATTGATTTGGTTAAATGCCGTCTGCCCCATTGAGAGGCATTCACTGGCCGGCTACTGTGGTCATTCACCATGTCTGTACCGATGCTTGCTTTCTGAACAAACTTCCCCCACTTGTAAATTCACCAGCCACTCAGTGTCAAGTGTACAACTGGTGAAATTAGCCGTTCTTGGCAGCATGTCAGCTGGGGGTATTTCTCCGTGACGTCTCCCATGACGACCGTGACGTAGGTAAGCATTTGGTGGTCACTGAACCGTGATGGCGACTAGCTGGAACCACCATTTTCGGGTTGTAACCTTGACTATCTATTAGAATGAAGCGTCTGATTGATGTCCATGTTTACGGGTTAAATCAATAGTAATTCTTGTAATGAGAGTTTTTATCTTATAAAACAGTTACTTCTCATAAAAAATTTTTAGTTTAACCACCCTTGACAGATAATTATAGTCTACACACGACATCTCATATAAAAGTGAAATGGGTAAAGCAGCTAAATTATGACAGACATTTTTCGATGATGTCATTTTTTGTCATCAGACGTCAACCTTCTATTGATGAAATCTGTCAAAAGAAATTTACTAGAAATGTTTTTAAGGTGTAAAAGATGGATGTTCTTCCAACATGTATGAACTGCTTGTTATAAAAAATTGCTGCACATGAAAAGAGCCTGATGGATTTGAAAACATTTCCCCGACCGTATTCAGGTGAATGTCACTTTCTCACCTTTCAACAGCGCTGTCAGTACCTGGTTGGAGTTTGAGAAACCTTTCAGTGTCTGTTTGACCATACCACTGTCTAGATGTATGTAGCTCCGTCAATGAGGTAAGGCCATCTAGCATTACTTGTAAGCAGAAAGGATGTTCAGACAAATTGTCGTTGATAAAGCAGAAGTTTATTTACGTCTTTGCTGCGTGGTGTCACTGACTGAATTGTTAGTAGGTGTGTTTGGGCTGGATTCGTGGTCGAAGGATTATACAAGAATTGGTTTGCTTTGGCCAGTAATGCCAGGCTTTGATTTTCATGGGAATTTAGTGGAGTCCAGTGGACTACCACTCCGCTCATAGTTAGGAGCCCGCAGCATTTTTTATGTACAGCGCTCAAATGGGGTGGAACAGGCCGGCCTGGGGTGAGATAGAAAATTACATAATAGAATCTGAATATTCACCCCCATGCCAATTTCTGCACTACAGTAATTCACTTTTACATGTTTGTTCCTTATTGGCATACGTGTGTAGTTGTAAGTAAACATTATGTTAGGTTGTTTTATTCATTATATGAACATTGTGGCTTATATTTTAGCAAATTAAAGGCAGCTACTGTTTAATTGATTTTATATTTGATGATTGAATTGCGCTAGCTTTCATTGAAAAGTTTAAATCACGATTATGTAATGAAATGATCAGATTATGACATACAGCCTCCAGGAAACATAATTGTGACTGACATAGTTTTCATACAATGATGATCTATGATTTTGAAGTTCTTTCAATGTGCATACCATGCATATGATAAACCCAAAAAAACTCAAATATGTCAAATGCGAGATTTGGTAGATTCTGACAGCAGGTATAATTTTATATAGAAATATGTGCTATATAGGCTAAGTGCAATTCTTAAAACCTGCATTATTGGTGGTAGTTACAGAAGTGTCAGAACACCCTAATTACACTTCGCAATTTACAGCTGCGACCAGTTCAACGAAAAAAAACATTACATAACCAATCACCAGTTGGTTTTGTATGTTGGACCCAATTATCATTGATGGTTACATTTCTAGCAACACTGGCTCGTTTGTTCACCATTTCTGAGGTTTGTAAATTAGAAATACAAATTTCCATCCAATCTACAATCGTAAAGACGTGTTTATGATCTCATTTTGTCGCACTTGAACAGACAACCTCAAATTAGGCCATCTGCTTGCCGCTAAGCATCAACAACACTAAGAGCTGAAAACAGAAAATTAGTCTCTTCATTAGCCTATGGGTTAATTAGTCAGTTGTCTTGTTACCTCGTTCGTTCGTACATAGCAGTTATATTTGCAACACACTTTAGGTTAATTTTCATGTTGTTTTTTTAATGGCCAGTTATCATAAACTATGTTTATGATATAATATGGCATCCTGTTCTGTATATTTAGATTTCTTAGATAATATCATAAAATAGTTTTCTTCCATATATTTTTTAATATTAAAAGGGTGCTTAGTAAAGCTAGCACTTCAAAAAGGTAGTACCTAAAATATTGTATATGACATGGTCATTCACTGCCGTGGTCATTCAATGCCATGACATGTTTTCACTCTGTACCTGGGCAGCTTGACCTGTTGGACACGGTGGACTCAATGCTGGACATACCCTAAAAGGTTTTAGCTTTGTGCGACAAAGATAGTTTGTGTCAAATACTGCTGACTTGACTAAACAGTAGTCCTCTTAAATGGCCCATTTCACCAGAGGCCACCCCTCACCGTTAGCAACCTCACTGTTAGCAACCTCACCGTTGGCGACCTCGCCTATTTACACACTACAAATTTGAACATCAACAAACCTTAATCGTGATGGGTTAAATCAGTGGAAGAAACAGCTTTAAATGTTATTGTCTTCTTCTTTGTAGTCCATCGGTTTCAATGATGACTGATGTTGTGATCATGGTTGATAGTGATACTGATTTAACACTAAGATGAAAGAATGTGATGTATGAACATAGGTGTGAACATTACCGCTTTCGGGTGGGAAAAGCCGCTTTTTTCCTTGGTCTCGCATTCCCACCTTTTGGACAAGATGTCCCACTTTTTTGTATTTTTAAAAACAAACAAAAATTCACAGGGAAATCGATTTATTTCTTACACACAATGCCATTTGGGGCACATTTTATTTATTTGGTCAAGTGATTTCACATTTTCTTGTGTGCATTCACCACGAACGAGAACTGCACATCAAAGTGGTGAAAGAGCACATTAAAAAAAACGAAAGTTGAGTGAAGGAGGGCGTTTACCACTTTCATGAGCAGATGTTGACGCACGAAGAACCTGTGTGTGAAGGTTTTATAGTGAGGAAACTGTTGCACTGAAGCAACCCCACTCTCTCAGCCTCTGATGTCCAGGTTCAGCAGCACGAAGCTGTTACGGCTGAAGACGTCCTTGGCCGCAGTGGATGGCTAATGACTTCTTTGCTGCAGCAATTTCCAGGTTTCTAATCAGCGGACACTTTTGAAGGTAGCATTAAAAAAGCTTTTTACGATCAACGAGCGATAAGCAAGATCCGAATCATGAAGAATGAATTAGTGGCTTTGCACAATTAGTGGTTTTGGCACTTCCCCACCCGTGGTGCTGGTGGTAATTGCAAATGACAACTCTTGACAGTTGAGAAAAGCCCCTTTGATAGTTGATTACACCTCCATCATCGTCATGATAACAAATACCACATCTCATTAAGTTTTAGAAAAAAACTTTATGTGAAATTGTTTTTTTTATTTGGCCTAATAGACATGAACATGTTACTTAATGTGCAGCGCTTTTAACAGATGATGTCTGTTGTTCTTACAGAAATACGGAGAAGCGGAAGGAGAAGTCTCGCGATGCTGCGCGATCTCGCCGCAGTAAGGAGACGGAGGTCTTCTACCAGCTGGCCCACCAGCTCCCTCTACCACACAACACAAGCGCACAGCTCGACAAGGCGTCCATCATGAGGCTGGCCATCAGCCACCTCAAGCTGCGTGAACTGCTTGGCGAAGGTACTACAAATTTGCCCATTTTTTTATTTTGCAAGATTTTTTACATTTAATTTTTAATGCCGCGTAACATTGGAAACTGAGTGACACCCGTGTCCCATAATTTTCTTAAATGTCTCACGTGTTTAACTATTAGAGGAATGACAGCTAATTTCATTTAGTGTAGCATATATTATTATGATATATATGAATCACTGAATCATGATATGGCCATGAGAAGTTTAAGAATCACGGATAATGCTGTTCTACTTCATAGGAGCCACACTTGACTGCCTTTGTGTCGCTTCTTGGCATTGCGTCATTGTCTTATAAATGAGGTTTCAAACACAAGCATATAATTCATCAAATACTATACTATTCATGCAACTGACGTAATATTCACCTTGTGTTGGTATGCAAATGTGCATCCAGAGAGAATTTCAGTCAATTCATTGACACACTCGATGCTAACATGGTATGAGATTTGCGCAGTTTAGACAGAAAGTTCATTGGCATTATATAAATTTCATGCCAATTTAATGTATTCTTGATTCGATTTAGCATCAACTGGCAGCGACCTTATTTGCATCTGCTGCCAGCGCAACCACCGTTGCCTGATACAATCAAAGTAATTAACTTACAGAATAATTAGTCTCTTTGTAGCATTTGTATAGATGAATGGACGTTCTCAAAATGGCACACACAAGGTTTACTTATTCAGTCTACCTCTGTGGATTTATTTGCAGATTTATAGATTTCCAAATTGTATTCCATGTCCAGCATAATTTTAACCCATTAGGCCCCAGGATTTTATTAAAACATGCCACCATGTTCCCAGGATTTCTGGCAAATTTCGAGCGATTTTACCTCCTTTTGTTCAAAAATCTGTAGAAAAAACTATTCAATATTGACAATTACAACTTGTGTTTATTTTAAAGAGTAGTAATTTCTCCACATGCTTGTATACATAGAAATAGGATATATTAATAAAATGTTGACATTTGATCACAATTTGCAAAGACAAAATAGTACATTTGTTAAAGCTTTGAAAGTTGCGACTGACATTTGACAATGATCCCATTTTCAGTGAAGAAAATGTAGCTATACGTGTTAGCTTTGCACCACTGAAAACATTATCAAATTCTGACGGTTATTTTTCAGGTTACACCATATTTTATCATGACAAATATAGAAATAAAAATGTTTGAGATAACGTGAACAAAACTGATGAAAATCAAGATTTCCGAAAGGGCACCACATGCACGTAACGAGCCGTTGTTGTTGCAAAATATATCCGCTAGGGTGTGGCAAAAATCGTTTAGCTCGGTAGGTATTTGCCAGGATTTTTTTTAATAGAGGGTCCTGTATACGGCCGGCGGTGGCCGTTCCAGGACTGCACAGAGTGGCCGGCCGCGGCCGTTGTGGGGTCTAATGGGTTAAAGAAGTAACTGTAATTGAACATAGTTTTAATGTTAAGATTGGAATGAATGCTCAAAAAGAGGGTTATTAAGATCTGCAGTTAGGGAAAGTGTTTGAAAAATATAATATGCACCCCAATTTTGTAGCATTGACCCCCAATTTGCCCACTTCCGATAGTTTGAAGCACGATTTACAGTGTCCCTTGGCCTGGTGCATCTTTTGGTCCAAGTAGTGTCTCTTTGGTTTATATTAATCACTCACTCCGTAGCGCTATTTGGACCGCAAAAGTGCACAAAAACACAACGTTTTAAGAATATATGTATTTTATACGTGGAATGATTGAATGAATGCATTGGCATAGAACAAAATGGGGTAAGAATTGTCGTTTAGTGGCATAAATAATTTAGGCCAATCTATTATTCCTGATTACAGTGTATTTGAACGAAACAAAATGGTTGGAGAAAAATACATATTAGCCATGGAAAATTATGGTAGTTAGCAAAGTTTACTAGAAGTTGATTCTGAGGGTGTCAGTTGATCGGTTGCCAGACCTGGCAGTTAAGAAGAAGTGCAGTTAACACAAGTACAAGTACTCATAGATATAACTGGCTCAGCATTCAGTTAAGAAGAAGTGCAGTTAACACAAGTACAAGTACTCACAGATATAACTGGCTCAGCATTCAGTTAAGAAGAAGTGCAGTTAACACAAGTACAAGTACTCACAGATATAACTGGCTCAGCATTCAGTTAAGAAGAAGTGCAGTTAACACAAGTACAATTACTCAGATATAACTGGCTCAGCATTCAGTTAAGAAGAAGTGCAGTTAACACAAGTACAATTACTCAGATATAACTGGCTCAGCATTCAGTTAAGAAGAAGTGCAGTTAACACAAGTACAATTACTCAGATATAACTGGCTCAGCATTCAGTTAAGAAGAAGTGCAGTTAACACAAGTACAATTACTCAGATATAACTGGCTCAGCATTCAGTTAAGAAGAAGTGCAGTTAACACAAGTACAATTACTCAGATATAACTGGCTCAGCATTCAGTTAAGAAGAAGTGCAGTTAACACAAGTACAATTACTCAGATATAACTAGCTCAGCATTCAGCAGATGTATAGAAGCTCGTTGGACTAACTATGACCAGTTAAACCTGGCTGGAGGCTAATCTAGGGCAAGTCAATGATATCATCATCACGAACATAATGTCAGTTGTTCTATGTGGGTCATAATCTTTCCCCAGGTGTGTTTCTGCTTTGTCATTGTGTACATAATGAGAGGATTATTCACTTCAGTGCAGGGAGGGTGCAACAAGTTTTTTTAAGTATTAAAACTCCCTAATTGAATCCTTTAGCCCATTGTGAATCCAGTTCGTTGATGTTCAGATCTTAGTGCATGAAAAATTTAACTAATGTGTAGTCAGTGTAATAAAAATTCAAATAGTACATGCTGTTGTTAAAATAATTAAAAGACTTCACTTTGATCGTTAGATCGGGTAACTTGTGAATAGGTTAATAGTCTTATTGCCCTTTTCTCAAAAATTTTTGTAATGGCATCCGGTCAAAAATAATTTAATAGTTTCTCTGGTGATTTCATCAAAACTAAATAAGACGTTTGGACAAATGAGCTGGCACATCATGGCGCATACGTGATACGTTTGATGTTTTTGTGAAATTTCATTTAGGTAGAACCTTTAAAACTTAAAAGGAAATTGTAAAACAAACTTCTGTTAAGAAGTACAGGACTATCCTGTTATTAAAATAATTCCTTGTAGAATGGCTCGACAGTAGTTTTAACTTTATAAACTTTGACTTTATATTTTTTATAAACTTTGACACGTAAAGGAAGTGGCAAGCATTGCAGGGGGTTGACTAAAAATTACAAAGCTAATATTAATTACATGAAATCCCAGACTAGTTCCACATCAGTTACCCAGTGAAAATCATTCCCTTTCAGTTATTTTTGATATGGCCCCCTTACTATTTCATATGTCCATCCCGTGGCCCATTGTTGGTCAACTGTAGTGGTCAGTTAGTGTGTGGTTGATGCACTGCATGACTGTGTGAGATGTCATCCTAATGTCACCCACAGTTGAGTAGTCATTCAGGCAGATAGCATCATGGACAGCAAGCAGAGAATGTGACAGTGACCTGTGTATTTCAGAGTCTAGTTCGACACAATCACATTTGAGCGATAGCGATCGCTCCTGTAAATAGTCATTATGATTCTGAGTAAGTTGCAGTTTGTTGATGTGTGTACAAAACATTTCCGCTGCGCCCCGCTACACATGAAGTGTTGTGATTGCTCCTCTACATCCAGAAAGCCAACTTTTGTAAGAAAGCAGTTGCATTTAGAGCTTGCAGTTACTTAAGGTGATGAGGACAGGATAGAGGTGAAGACCACCTGGCCTTTGTTACAGTGGCTCTGCACCAGGATCTTATCTGATCGGAGTCAATTATCTTACTTTATTGCCTCTTTTCCATCCAATTATACACCATTATAATTATCTAAGCAGGCAGATTATCTGCTTCCACCCAAGCAGCTGTCTATTTCTGTGTGCAGTAATTGGCTGGCCAAGCAACGAAACCTGAAACCACAAAGTAAGGTCAAGCTTTGGGTCAATATGTGTGGCCTGATTTGGTCAGTCTGTATGACAGGCTTTGGTCAGTCTATACATATAATTATAGCCTGGTTGGGTCAGTACATGTGTCCTGCATTGGGTCAGTGTGTGGGTCAGTCTGAATGACCTCGTGTATTGGCTAGTCTCCTGCATCTTTAAAATTTCCCTAGGCAGCTAAGATCATCAATTTCACAACAACTTATTGTGCCTAAAACAAAACTTAACTTGGGTAAACGTGCTTTCTCTGTTGCTGCGCCTAGGGTCTGGAATGAACTTCCTATCACTTTGAAAACATCTGAAACTATAGCTATTTTCCGAAAAAAACTCAAGTCATCTGTTCCAAATTGCATTTCCACCATAAATGTTCGGTTGTCCCTCGTTCTGATACTGACTTTTGCACGTCCCTGTTCACGATTATGCTTAATGATTCTGTTTTGTTGCGCCTCTGAGCTCAGGTTCATGAGGATATAGGCGCCATAGAAGTCAATTATTATTATTATTATTATTACTTGGGCTGGCCAGTTTATTTCAGTCCAAGCTTTGACAAGCCATGATTATGAACAGTAGAAATGTAATAACAATATAGTGCCAACAAATGATAACAAACAATAATAATGTGTAATTTTATCACCGTTGGTAAGCATCTAGAAGATAGATAAGGGTTTGAGTGGGTGATGGGACAAAATTTAACGATTTACAGTAACCGTGCTTTAAAATACGCAGTGGCAACTGATTATAAGGTACAGCTTCCGTACCAACCGATGCCATTACCACGCAGTAAAAACATGACCGAGATCACTCCAGATGACACAGAGCTGTACGTGCGTCGTAGGATTGTGACTGGGAGCCAGGAACATTCTCTCTGTGTCTGGGAACCCCCACCAGGGTAACGTTTAAAAAGTGGTCGGTTATACAGACACATCAGTCACCCAGTCATGCAAGTCACGTAGTTTGAGTTGATATTTATTTTCTGTTGACAAACTACTTTGACATCGGTTTTCAGACATGTTGACCAGTCATTTTTAAACCAGATTTTTTGCCAAATATGTTACGTTTTAATGTTATTTTATATGGAATTGAGATAATTTACAAAGTTGAAATGTGTTTGAATGACAAAGTAGAACTGTCCAGTTGTCAAGGGATGGGTGGGTTTGTGTGCGATATGCGTGTGTGTGCATGTGTGGGTGCATGTATGTGGATTTTGGAATGAACAGTGGATATATTTAGGGATGAAGGTGAGGCTGGATTAACGGATGGAGAGATGGGAAGGGAGATGGGTGGGAAGAGGAGAGATGAAGGTTAGGTAGGCTGGATTGACGGATGGAGAGATGGGAAGGGAGATGGGTGGGAAGAGGAGGGATGAAGGTTAGGTAGGCTGGATTGATGGATGGAGAGATGGGAAGGGAGATGGGTGGGAAGAGGAGGGATGAAGGTTAGGTAGGCTGGATTGACGGATGGAGAGATGGGAAGGGAGATGGGTGGAAGAGGAGGGATGAAGGTTAGGTAGGCTGGATTGACAGGTGGAGAGATGGGAAGGGAGATGGGTGAGAAGAGGAGGTATGAAGGTTAGGTAAGCTAGATTGATGGATGTAGAGATGGGAAGGGAGATGGGTGGGAAGAGGAGAGATGAAGGTTAGGTAGGCTGGATTGATGGATGGAGAGATGGGAAGGGAGATGGGTGGGAAGAGGAGAGATGAAGGTTAGGTAGGCTGGATTGACGGATGGAGAGATGGGAAGGGAGATGGGTGGGAAGAGGAGAGATGAAGGTTAGGTAGGCTGGATTGATGGATGGAGAGATGGGAAGGGAGATGGGTGGGAAGAGGAGAGATGAAGGTTAGGTAGGCTGGATTGATGGATGGAGAGATGGGAAGGGAGATGGGTGGGAAGAGGAGAGATGAAGGTTAGGTAGGCTGGATTGACGGATGGAGAGATGGGAAGGGAGATGGGTGGGAAGAGGAGGGATGAAGGTTAGGTAGGCTAGATTGACGGATGGAGAGATGGGAAGGGAGATGGGTGGGAAGAGGAGAGATGAAGGTTAGGTAGGCTGGATTGACGGATGGAGAGATGGGAAGGGAGATGGGTAGGAAGAGGAGGTATGAAGGTTAGGTAGGCTGGATTGACGGATGGAGAGATGGGAAGGGAGATGGGTGGAAAGAAGAGGGATGAAGGTTAGTTAGACTGGATTGACAGATGGAGAGGTGGGAAGGGAGATTGGTGGGAAGAGGAGGGATGAAGGTTAGTGAGGCAGGACTAAGCAGCCCTACTTACAGTTTGTGTTGTGGCATTTTGTTGCAGTGAATGACGTCAAATACAGCACGAATGAGATGGCGCTCCACAGTAAGTTGGACCAGCAGTACCTGAAGGCTCTGGAGGGCTTCTTCCTGATCATAGCCAAGGAGGGAGACATGATGTACCTGTCTGAGAACGCTGCCAAGTACCTCGGTCTCACACAGGTCAGTCTACAGTGTCTCGTGGCAGACGTCTGCTACCTGTTATTATCATAAGATCACCTACTGACATCTTCCTCTGGATCCTCACTTTCCCGTACAATTCACAAGTCCTTTGTTGTCCAATGCCTCATGTTGTCTAACCATGCGGTCCATGTTCGTCGAGGTTCATTCGTCCCCTCGATCGATGCCTTCATAGTACTGCGGTGAAACAGTCATTTGCAATCGGTGGCCATTACAGCCTTTCCATGGCCCCTCGGATAATCTATTCAATGATTTTCTTTCAACTTTCACAGCGCATTAAGCATCAATTAACTGACCTCCTATGTGAAATTTTTTTTAATTACCTACCTTGTTTTCCAGAAAAACACCCAAAACGGACACTTCTCAATTTCTGAGATTTAGAAATGTTGGAGTGTTCAGAATATTAACCACAGTATTAATACATGAGCAGTTCATTGCCATTAATTGAAAGATCAAACGCAGCAGTACAGAAAATATTAACTTTTCTTACTTACTCATGCCCATTAATGCCACAACAATTTCTGTCAATTTGTTCAAGCACAGTTTCTACCATAGAATATTTTTCTGTTATATTTTTTCGTCATACAGAGTTTGCAACAGTAATCATGTGTTATGAGTTCAGAAGTATCGCAGCAAGGCTGGCTGAGTGCTGCATCTGTAAAAAAGATACACTCTGCGGTTTCCCAGCGAGTTGACTATAAATCTCTCCCTAAAGTAGGCAGGTCGGAGGAGCGTGGAGAAGTTATTGTTATTCCCTTGTGTTGTGTTCAGGGTGTGAACCCAGAGTCTTGTAGTAATTGGCGCCTGCTTCAGATTCCAACGCAAAAACAACAGCTCTGACTGCTATCTGGACAGGCTGTCAATCATTCCCTAGAACTAACTGGACAGGCTGTCAATCATTCCCCGGAGAAAGCCAGCTAACCGCGAAAGAAGTTGTTTTGGCTGTTTTCGCTAACCTATGTGCACTTGGGTTTTCACCCAGTTTGGCACATCGGAGTTGTTTTCCCTAACCTATGTGCACTTGGGTTTTCACCCTGTTTGGCACATCGGAGTTGAACTCACTGCAAAGTGAGATAGAATCAGACGTGTTTCTTAGGCTAAAAACACAGTAACACTCGGTTGTACCGCTCACCAACATTTGCAGTATTAATGCATTCAAATCATTTAACAAGATTTAACAAGATTGCCATCCAAGGCAAAGGCCCAGATGGCAAGTGGACAAGGAAGCCATTGGCTTATTGGGAGTCGAACATTTTTTCATTTATGCATAACGCGCCCTCCGGAGATATGTGTCAACTTTGTTTTTAAACATACTCATGCTGCTAGCATTTACATAATTGTTAGATAATTTGTTCCATTCATTTATTATCTGTGAGAACGAGTACTCCCTGATATCCAATCTACACTGATCCTTTACTAATGTTACCTCATGCCCTCTAGTTAGATCTCCTCTTAACCTCCTTGTCACTAGGTTTGTTAAACTAGATTCTTTTTGGTTACTTATATAAATGCAACTTGTGGGTTTAGTAGGATGAAGATTTCGTAAAATACCACTAAAATGTGTTTATTTATGAATTAAGGTGCTATTGGGCAGTAGTCAAATAAAACAGTTCCTTGACCAGCTAACCCAGGCTACACATGTGGTTGGTCAGTTTTCATTGATGCTGAATGACCCGTTGATCAATTCAATCCACAGTATATACAATTTTTATTGTTCGTGCATATATTCTTGTACGTAATCATGTGTTTTTGGTGGAAGAAAAGATCTCTTTCATTCAGTCTGCTGAACACTGTTGTTAACAGAAGTGACATTTAACAACTAGGACGTTTTACTTATTATTTATTTAACTTGTTTTTAATTGAACTTATCTGCTTAACTTATATGTTTATTTAATGTGTCGACTTAATTTAGTCGTTTATTTAACTTATGTTCACTTGTCTTTCAAACAAATTTTTATTTTAACTGTTAAACTTATTCTGAATTAACTAGTGTTGTCTTGTTAGGTATTTAACTCGGACACATGGCACGTCACAAGTGAATAATAATTAATAAATAAAAAGACAGGGCTCTGTTTTTACCCCAGACATGGTTGTTGATGCATAGTTGTAGTAAGTGTCCATTTGTATTCTAGTCCGGTCAAGTTGTTCTGATAGGACACAGTTATTTTGTTGTCAGTTAACTCTCAGTGCTATTTTAGCTGGGCACACACAAGTCAGGAGAATGAATAGCGATATCAGACAAGTGTGTTTGAGATAATTAGGCCAAAGAGATCTTGAGAGAGATTAACTCTAAGTGTGTTCTTTATGCGCTCAACAGGCAGGTTTCTGTTTAATAATGGATGGTCATTCAGCTTGGACACTGGTCATTTGAAGGGGCTGGCCCTGTTATAAGGTGTAGACAACATGGCTGTAGAAACCACCCTATTAACAGGTGTGGTTGTGGGGGACGTGGACCCCACAGGCTTAATTTGGCATTACTATAGCAGAGCAGCATTCTTGTGTTATTTTCAATCTAAATTGTCAGAGAAAGTTTGTGATACACATTTCAAATGAAAGACCTACCACATTTGTTTGGTTGAAATCTGTAATTTGGGCTTGAAGTTCTGTATAAAACCATTTAAATCCGATTACAAGCAATTTTTCAGACAACAGAGAAAATCATTTAATAATGTTCACTTCTCAAGCTAGTGAATCATTTTAAAAGGCTTGTTTCATTTGTTTTCAATCATTTTAAAAAGCTTGTTTAAGTTATATTTTTTAAGTTTTAAATAAATGTTGATATTGGTCTTGAAATCGTGCTGCGCTGCAAATACTTAACATTGTTAAAATGTAGATGACATTGTATGCACTTCTATAACGTATTGTGTGGGAAGCGTTAAACATTGATTAAACATTTGATATTAACTGCCCCTTGGTTATTGGACAATGTGCATTTGAATAGACATACTTGATCAGCATTGCTCATCTAAGTGTTTAACATGGCTTATTTGCAACGTTGCATATAGAAACAGCTGTCACATTGGAGTTTAGCCAAGTGCTGTGAACATTTGCCATCATGTGTACAGTGCATGCTACTCTTGACAGGACGTTGACAGTAAGGCACACAGTTTGAAGCAGGTATAACTTGTGTGTAGTTATTAGTGGTTGCATTGAAGAGTCCCGTAAGACAGGCCATATAAATAATTGTGTCAAGCTAAGCTTCCAGGCAAGATGTTCAAGGTTTTAAAACAACTGTACATCCTTAAAACCAGTGTTACCTACATCAACCCCGGACACTATTTGTATTTCAAGTGACTAACCAGCGTAGTCGCTGACACAGTGCAGAACAACAACAACATTTTTCTTTTACTTACATAAAATAAACCACGTTTCATGGACTAAATCGAAATGGTCACTGCCAGAAATCTTGATTAAAAAATGTGATTTCCTTCTTGATTAATATTCTTTATTAATAAATATATTATTCACTGAGACGTGTGTTGCTGAAAGCTTCTCTATTTAAATTTTTTATATATTATCCCTAAGTGCAAATCAGTGAAGTTAACCAGGAGTGTGAATACAGGCCCACCCTTAGTGAAGTTAACCAAGAGTGTGAATACAGGCCCACCCTTAGTGAAGTTAACCAGGAGTTAATACAGGCCCACCCTTAGTGGAGTTAACCAAGAGTGTGAATACAGGCCCACCCTTAGTGGCGTTAACCAAGAGTGTGAATACAGGCCCACCCTTAGTGGAGTTAACCAAGAGTGTGAATACAGGCCCACCCTTAGTGGAGTTAACCAAGAGTGTGAATACAGGCCCACCCTTAGTGGAGTTAACCAAGAGTGTGAATACAGGCCCACCCTTAGTGAAGTTAACCAGGAATGAATACAGGCCCACCCTTAGTGGAGTTAACCAAGAGTGGGAATACAGGCCCACCCTTAGTGAAGTTAACCAGGAGTGTGAATACATGCCCACCCTCAGTGAAGTTAAGCAGGAGTGAATACAGGCCCACCCTTAGTGAAGTTAACCAGGAATGAATACAGGCCCACCCTTAGTGAAGTTAACCAGGAGTGTGAATACAGGCCCACCCTCAGTGAAGTTAACCAGGAGTGAATACAGGCCCACCCTTAGTGAAGTTAACCAGGAATGAATACAGGCCCACCCTTAGTGAAGTTAACCAGGAGTGTGAATACAGGCCCACCCTTAGTGAAGTTAACCAAGAGTGTGAATACAGGCCCACCCTTAGTGAAGTTAACCAGGAGTGAATACAGGCCCACCCTTAGTGAAGTTAACCAGGAGTGAATACAGGCCCACCCTTAGTGAAGTTAACCAGGAGTGAATACAGGCCCACCCTTAGTGAAGTTAACCAGGAGTGAATACAGGCCCACCCTTAGTGAAGTTAACCAGGAGTGAATACAGGCCCACCCTTAGTGAGCTGTAGTAACGTCAACAAATTAGAATGATTATTTACATTAACTTCACAATAGGATACCACAACAATCTTAATGTTGGTCAGATTATTAGAGAATGTTTGTTCAGTTATATTTAATCGCCGTGGGATAATCAGTATGTGTGTGTAAACAGAAGTATAATTACAAAAGTAATGTAAACATGACCTTAATATAAATTACACATTACATAAATTGCACAAGATATGTAGCAACATTTAGTAGGCACATCAAACGAATCCGCCTGTTGCCATTTTGTATCAGCACCAATGTTAAGTAGGTCACTTTTAGTGTCATTTTTACCATTAAAAACAATATAAATTGCCAACATATATATATATATATATATATATATATATATATATATATATATATATATATATATATATATATATATAATTTTATTTAAAAGCTAATGAAATAGTCTTTCCTCCACTGTTACCTTTTAAGGAATTACTTCAGTAGTTTTTGCACATAGTTGCTTTGAAAAAGGGAAGAAATTTTTTTCTGTGAACGCGCGTTGCTGCTGCCACGTTTATGCAAGTGGGGCATGTAACATTTTTATCTTTTAGCGCCAGCAGTTTTAAACTGACCTAGCACTTGCGGGCATATTTACCCTGTATAATCGCTCACCAAGAAGCGATTTTTAAAATACCTTTTGTTATGCATTCCTTGTCCTTTACTGTGGAATGCACTTTACATAGACTGCCCTTTGTAACACTTCATGTGATCAGTACTAATTTTATTTTATTTATATTTCCTTGACACCATTTCATAAAAAATAAGTTAATGAAAAATAATTGTGTTGTGAAGTCAAGCATGTGCACTTCAAGAACATTATAAAGAAGTACAGTACTTTAGGAAAAGGCTCAAGTAGCAGTTACAGGCAAGTACACAACAATTTGTACTTAGACTTACATCCACATACAAATGTACTTAACTCCAAAACTTTTTACCCCTGTTGTACATATGAGGTGGTAGTTGTAATGCTTATGTTATATGTTTTGCTTTGTAGATAGTTTCACAACACAGACACCACAACCAACATACAACTACACACTTGGGTTATCGCACCTCACATGTGTACCACAGCCAAAATATGTTTGTGCAGACATTTCAGATTTGTGTAGACATTTCATATATATTTCACTTATACAGTAGATATGTGATTGATGTTCAAGTTGATCATTTATATGTCACGGATATCAATGGATATCACCAATGGAATGGTTTTAGAAAAACTCAAGTTAGAAGGTGAATTAGAAACAGTGGCCTTGAAAGTCAGCAACGCCAGGATGGGGTAACTAGGCCCATGAGAAGAGCATTTCAGTTTTGACTGCAGCAATGCCAGAACAGGTTAAAATCCTTTAAAAAACGCAGTTAATAAAGTGCTCGTAGACAAATACCTGGATGATGCTTTCAATATGCCAGTGGCAGTTAAATATAAAAACAAGGACATGTGTACAAAATAAATTATCTATTCACTTAAAGTTATGAATTTTGGAATTTTTATTGTGGCAGTCTTAAATTATGAAATTATCCCCACACAATTGTACAAGAGTAACATTTTTACATTTCTGAACTTCACAACGAGTGGTCTTTACAATGATACTACACTTGAAGGATCTTTAATAACAAAATCCATTCTTAAATGTATGCATTTTGGAAATTGGCGTAAAATTGGCAGATACACTGTGCTTTTCTTGACAGTGGCAACCTTTAAATATTAATCTTCGTATAGAATTAAGCTAGTCAAAATGTTTGCAAATTCTTAAAGAGTGGCCTTTACAATGATACTGCACTTGCAGGATATTTTTTTTATGGTGTTAAAGTTATGCATTTTGAAAATTGGCTTGAAATCGGCAGACACTTTTCTTGATGGTGACAACTTTTAAATATTAATATCTTCCCACAGAACTAAGCCAGAGTCGAAATGTTTGCATTTCTGAACTCTCTGACATGCTAACCTTTAGTCAGTTCTTTTCTCGTACAGTGATCACCTAATTAGCCTACAATTAGTATTTCATGATTACCATAACATATCTGACCACATTGGCTAATTATATTATAATTGTATTACAGCTGACACAGGCCATGACACATTCACAATGGATGCACCAATGTCTTGCCAATGCCTCAAAATCTGTCCATCAAACTCAAAGCGATTAAATGAAGTATAGAAATCACAAGAGAAAAGCATTCCACCTGTCAAATACATAGATAGCAGAGATATTTTTTTAAGAAACTAAGATATTTTGCCCACATTAAGAAGCATGATGCATTGGAAAAGACGACAACAAGTGAAAAAAGGCAGAAATAATATATCAAGCACATCACAAAATGGGAGAAAGACATCACAGATGTCTTCAGAACTGTGACAGTGGCAGGTAGAATAACTGTGACAGTGGCAGGTAGAATAACTGTGACAGTGGCAGGTAGAATAACTGTGGCAGTGGCAGGTAGAATAACTGTGACAGTGGCAGGTAGAATAACTGTGACAGTGGCAGGTAGAATAACTGTGGCAGTGGCAGGTAGAATAACTGTGACAGTGGCAGGTAGAATAACTGTGACAGTGGCAGGTAGAATAACTGTGGCAGTGGCAGGTAGAATAACTGTGGCAGTGGCAGGTAGAATAACTGTGACAGTGGCAGGTAGAATAACTGTGACAGTGGCAGGTAGAATAACTGCAGAAAGATATTGATTTGCAAAAACATTTGGCCAGCAACGTCCAGAACAGTATATGCAAATTGAAGAGATACAAATTCTACGTGTCGTGAAAAATATTGACATTTCAAAATCACCACCCGGTACTGTAGTGGTGAAGAAATATGCATTGCGAGATGTTGCTAACAACTAAGCGGGTTCGGGAACTGTTATGTAACGGTGCCCCGCCTGGACCTCCCGCACGGACATCCTGGTTTGTGACCTCCCAAGAGCCATGACCTCCTGGAGCCTTGACCTCACAGTGAGGAGACCTCCCGGAGCGGGTGGGCTCCACAGGTGTCTGGCTGTTTCTTCCCAACATTGTTAGGTAACTAATACCGTTGTATAACCATTTTAACAAAGAATGACTTAGCCTAAAAAAATGGCTGTTGTGGGCGGAATACACCACAGTGAATAGAGCTGTCTATTAATACAGTCGTTGTGAATATGTCGTGAGGCCAAATCATCTGTCAGGCATAACAAAGGAGCTATTAAATATGTGTGTCTACTTGAATACACTTAATGCAATGTAGCGGGTCATTTGCATCGCAGTTTAAGCCTGAGCAGATAATGTTTTGGATCGTCATTGAAGCAGATTTATCGCCGATAACATATGTAATGCGTGCATTCACGATTCAGTGGTTACGATTGTTTGCATTTTCCAGCGGTCTGAAAGATTGTGTGCAATGGAAGTCTTGGCGCGCTATGAAACATTCTTCGGCTTACTATTTTGTTTGTTGCGTCTTCGTGGTGGTAATCAGTAGATGTCGTGTTTCTGATCTATGGTGTGCGCAGGCAGGAGCGTGGCATTCATTGTCTGTAGTCTCCAGTTGTGCGTAAACAGCCTCGGGCAATGAACAGCGGAGTTTTTATGTCGATCTTTTGACCTTCACCCTGCCAGTTTATGTAACAAAATGTTTCAGCAAGCAGCGCCCTGTCACTTTGGCCCTGTCACAGCGTCTGTCGCAGATGTTAGACCTGTGAAAAATTACACAATGATGCAACAGCTGTCATTAAATGCCACATACTTTCCTCGTAGTGTTGGCAGTTTTTCCTGGAAGTGTTGTTTGTTTATTCATGAGTGTTGCTGGCCGCTTGTTGCTGTTTCTTCAGTTAACCTGATGGCCGTGGCAGATTCTGGCAGTAGATGGACACCAGTTGTCATCCCTCGATTATCTTCAACAGTCAGCAGACTGCTGATGTCCAATCGACAGCCAATTGCACCGACAATGATATTAGTCAAAATGCATTTAAAAAAACGTTATTAAATTTGTTTAATCTGCAGGTTTTGTAGTTTGTCAACCATTGTGATCTATCAGGCTTGCTAAATCCAAGTTATTTTCATCTCCTGTTCATTATCAGTCTTCTATAAATTCTTTAAATTTATACACAGTTTGTGCTTCATGTAATGCACCTCAACAAATGGAAAGTAATCTTGTGCATCATAGCATTTGGTATAAACATTGCTAAGTTTAAGCAAGATTAATTTAGTCAGTTTGGTTAAAACATCAGTTGTTTTAATCAGATTGGCTACACTTTGTTCTTAGTCAGCTTCCAATAGTAATATATTGTTGGTTTTCATGGTTTGTGATCTCTCTTTGTTAGATTGAGCTGGTGGCCACAGTGTGTATGACCTATTATGTGCGTGTGTTGTAGATTGAGCTGGTGGCCACAGTGTGTATGACATATTATGTGGGTGTGTTGTAGATTGAGTTGGTGGCCACAGTGTGTATGACATATTATGTGGGTGTGTTGTAGATTGAGCTGGTGGCCACAGTGTGTATGACCTATTATGTCTGTGTGTTGTAGATTGAGCTGGTGATGAAGTGTTTGACATGCTATATGGATGTGTTAGGGTTGAGCTGGTGGGCCACATTGTGTTTGACCTGCTATATGGGTGCGTTGTAGATTGAGCTGATGGGTCACAGTGTGTTTGACCTGTTATGTGGATATGTTGTAGATTGAGCTGGTGGGCCACAGTGTGTATGACTTCACACACCCGTGTGACCATGATGAGATCCAGGAGATGTTGTCGGAGCGGCCCCACCACTCCGACTCGACGGAGGAGGAACGCGTCTTCTTCATGCGCATGAAGTGTACGCTCACTAGCAAAGGTCGCAACATCAACCTCAAGTCAGCCACCTACAAGGTAAGATCACCCTCTGTCTCGTTCAGTGACCGTTACAACATTGTAGGACACTGACAATTTCCCCTGAACGTTTTCTCTCTGGACATTATACGTATAATCTATACATTCTGTGGGACCAGTTCAAACTCAACAGAGGAATGGAACTGGGCCAGTTCAAAAACAAACCTGGGTCAGTTTATGCCTTTGTGTCTACGTTACTATGATAAAGTCTGAACGATAATTTCGTAACACAGCTAATAAAACTCGATGCAGTCAAGAAATACAAATCCTAATAACTTTGTACTGTCTTCAGCAACTAGCTTTTCATCATTACTTTCGTGTAGAGTAATGATGGAAGTACACACCCAGACTGAATACCCGTAACCAATTGAAGCAAAATCTTGAAATTTTACTCGCATGTAACACTTTTGTGACGACCCTTTGAGAATTGCTCATATTCACTAGGCTCGCGAATATGCAGACTCGTTTTCATTGGTCCAGTCGTTTTTCCAACGCGTTTGTCTCATTCATAACTTAAACATTTTTTATGCCCCCTCTGTGTTGGCCGTAACGATGGCCCTACACATCTTGTTTCGTTGATTGTGCACGTGCCCACCTTCAAAACTGTCCCCTCTCTACTTCAGTTACAGGAATACACCTAAGTGTTCTGTAAATAAAAATAAAGTTACACCACAATAACAGATGTTCAGCCTAGTTTATAATTAATCGGTTTATTTTATATGAGCAGTTTAAAGCACATCACATCATATTGGTAACTCAGTTTTTCATAATATACAACACATAATGCTATAGGTCGTGGGAAATGGCCTTATAAGGAAGTGCAGCTTGTACAGCATTAGTAAGACCACTAATAGTCTAGCATCAAAGATCAAGTCAGCTGTTGTGGGAGATAAGGCATATCACAGCTGTCTCACATTATGTAATCGAGAACCTCTAGGCAAGCTTTTTCACTGGTATGCTGCCTTCCCTGTGGATTACTCTACACTGCCAACTTCCATGTACTGACTTGGATAGGTCATGTTGACCTTAATTTTGATCCTTCCTGCTTGGGCATATCTATGGGCTTGAGTGAGAGACATTGTTAGGTCGCAGTGACCTGAAGTGCCATTGCTAGGTGAGATGCCTACAATGCAAGGTCACAGCGACCTCCGTTAGTGCACAACAGCCCATTATTGAGAGATGATTTATGGTCGTATCACATGTCATATCCTTGGTCATAAGTTACCAAATTACATTATGTCTGGCACTGCAGACTAGATGAAACTACAGTCGCGCCTCATTATAACGTGGGGGTCCACGATATCAGACCGTGCTGTAAGCGAGGCGCGTTAGGTGTTCCCATATCTGCCACCAGGGAGCTACTAAACAACAGCGATCGCCGCCCGCTGCACCAAGTCCACAAACGCTGTCGAAGCCCTATGACTGTGCTTGCAGCACTGTTCTATATGCCAACATGCAGTTTATGGAACTTATTAAACTTTTTATGCTAGCATCAACGTGTATTATTTTTAAATGTCACACCCTGATGATTCTTGAACTGAATAGATCTACTACGATGATGATGTACTGGCCAAGGCAATAGGCCTACAAATCGAAAATAATAACCTGTATCTGAGCAGCCGAAAACATTTATAATTTGACAGACTTAGTATGTAAGCTGATAAAACACAGAAAACGACAATAGGTAGAATTAATAAGTGTTTCACTTCGTCATTGAACCGATCTCGACCAAAGTTCAAATTTATTACGCACCGCTTAACATCGATTCATTGTTTCATATGCGGATGACGAATTCATATTTTTTGCGCACCGGTAGAGCCTTGGGTTCAGAATTTGGCATGTTGGTTTCGCGTCGCGAAAACGATTAAATTTATGATGTAATGGAAGCATGTCGTTTCACCCAAGTGTTATGTTGGTATTGCATACTAAATGTGTTTAAAACTGTTTATATGATTCGTACACGAGGCGCATTTGTGAATCTCGATTGCAATTTACAAACCGTCGAGGCAAAGCCAGCGACAACGATTGATGTCGGCGACAGCGCAAGACAAACAACACATTGATACTCGTTCTTTGACATTGTTCGCCTAATGTTTCTTGAGAATTATCAAAGGAATTCTAAGTACGTTTAAGCGTGCCCATTTGGCACTTTCCCCTGGCGGCAGAAAATCGGGGTCCACGACCGACCGCGTTATATCCGAATCCGCGTAATAACGGGGCGCGTTATAACGAGGCGCGACTGTAGTTTGAAATTATTAGTTATAAAAAATTAATTGTCTCTACAGTTGTAGAGGGGGGGAGGGGTTCTCGATGCATTTCTTTTGGAACTTAATATTTTTTCTGTGATGTCAACAAATTAGTGTACCAACCATTTGCAGTATTTCTACCACATTCCTGTTAAATGTGACGTAGATTGAACAAGATCCAAAGTTGTACATGGCTCGTGAATGATGGAGCCGTTTGGAAGTCATGAGTGGTTCCACAACTTCCCTGTACTGACTTGGATAGGTCATGTTGACCTTAATTTTGATCCTTCCTGCTTGGGCAAATCTATGAGCTTGAGTGAGACATTGTTAGGTCGCAGTGACCTGAAGTGCCATTGCTAGGTGAGATGCCTACAATGCAAGGTCACAGCGACCTCCATTAGTGCACAACAGCCCATTATTGAGAGATGGTTTATGGTTGTATCACATGTCACATCCTTGGTCATAAGTGACCAAATTACATTATGTCTGGCACTGCAGACTGGATGAAACTAGTTTGAAATTATTAGCTATAAAAAATTAATTGTCTCTACAGTTGTAGAGGGGGGAGGGGTTCTCGATGCATTTCTTGTGGAACTTAATATTTTTTCTGTGATGTCACCAAATTAGTGTACCAACCATTTGCAGTATTTCTGCCACATTCCTGTTAAATGTGATGTAGATTGAACAAGATCCAAAGTTGTACATGGCTCATGAATGATGGAGCCGTTTGGAAGCCATGAGTGGTTCCACCACGTTGGTTTTGTTCTTATACATTTTGTTCCATACATTTACACAGTCAGTAGATCATTTCGACACAGTTCTTTTTCCATTCTACTTTGGACCATCTAGTTTCTCCGGCCTTAGGTTTGAAAATATATTTCTATGACGATGTGATCAGCTCCTGAATCTCTGGACCTCTGATCTTATCAAACCACATTCTTCTCGGAATTTTCCATAGCCAAAATCTCTTGGTTTTGAGATCACTTTCATTTATGTGCAGTGTCCACTCCTGTATAAGTTACATTTATGTGCAGTGTCCACTCTGTATAAGTTACATTTGGTTTTTAATTACTGGTGATTCATAGAAGGCAGGGAAGAATGTCATGTGACCGGGAATTGGAGAAACAATGCTGGCACAGACTGTGTAGGGATAAGGTTGGCTTGTGTAAATAACTGAGTGTATATGGCGCATGCAAGGACATGTTGTCACCTCAATGCTATGGACAATCAACAAGTGTCTTTGATGGAGTCCGGTGGAATTTTAAGCGGTGCGTATTAGTGAACTAAAACAGCAACGCTGCTGACATTGACACAAAGCCTGGTCACCCCACACGGCGCTCCGTCAGGCTCACCCATGGCAACTGCAGTTTGATGACGGAATGGCAGCTTTGTCAGGCTCTGGGTACAGTTTTTAGAATGAGCGACCTGATTAACCTGTGCTTGTGTACAGGTGCCGGGTATTGATTAGAGTCATTTCTGCATTGGGCTGTCGCTGTATAGACTACCGAGTCATGATGTGAATAGCATGATTTTTTCATAGCCATTTCGTGTTAAGTGTAGTTGCCGTTTCACCTACTGTATTTATAGACTGCTGCATCATTGCCATTAGAGGGGATATTTGTTGAGAGGTATATTGATAGGTTGGGCTTCTCTTCTAGGCGATGAGATGTTTTCTTGGAAGCGCGCAGGGATTGGTGTATAGATTATGTCCTTCCTTCATCCATTGTCTCTTGCAA
Organism: Lamellibrachia satsuma; assembly: GCA_033239005.1. NCBI lineage: Eukaryota > Metazoa > Annelida > Polychaeta > Sabellida > Siboglinidae > Lamellibrachia > Lamellibrachia satsuma. The sequence goes on from BSQZ01000104.1 coordinate 477,486, forward strand.
TCTGATCTGGTTTCAAGGCATAGAATGTTTGTTTACTTATTTATACATGTTCATACATTTACAAAGTCAGTAGATCATTTTGACAGCCTCCGTGTCAGCTGCACTAGCGTGGTCTACAGGACTTCAAGACAGACACATTCTAGTTTTTCATCACTTAGTTATTTGGTTTCAGAGCAAGCTTCCAGCCTCTATTAAATGTTAAATGACTGGGATACATGTGTGCGTGCGTGCGTGCGTGCGTGCGTGCGTGCGTGCGTGATAACTAGTTAGAGAGCAGCTATTGCTTTTGATGGACTTTTCTGAAGGAAAAAAGCAATAAAATATTTTCTCTGAAATTTCAACAGCATTTCAAATGACTGAAAACATTTTACATCTTTGAATAGTGAGATAAATCTTGGGAGAAAACTGAAAGAATGCTGAGCAAATGAAAAATCTGGCTCCAACAATAAAGAAAATCTAATATTTGCTATTCTTTTTTTAGTGATGCTAGACACTCAGTGACAGATTATGTTATTGTAACAAGATATGTTGTTTATGTAACGCCTGGACCTGTGCTGCCACCTATTGACCTAACCTACTGGCCTCTGTCTGCAGATTAGCACAGGAACAGTTGTCCCCCCCTGGGCTAGCTATAAATAACAACTCATTTGTACTAAATGTAATTGCACAGATCAGATTGTTTGATATGTGCCTGTAGCTGAAGATAGTGTTTGAGTTACTTGTTCAAATGCTAATAATAAGAAGTAGCAATAATTACTACTGAGAATAGTGAGCCCGTAACATTAATTACTTAAAATAGTTAGCCCATAGTAATAATTATTGAAAATAGTTAGCCTGTAGCAATAATTACTATGTACCTGTATTTTGACTTGGCTTGATACATAATAAAAATATCTTTTGAAGGTTCGTTTCTTGTGGTTCAATTAAACTTGTACGGTTCGTTTCATTCTAGAGACTGAAGCAAAACACACTTGAATCAATCGTTTTATTATTTTTGGAAGGATTCCAGTACATTATTTCCACATCACGGTACATTAATTCCACATCCCAGTACATTATTTCCACAACCCGGTACATTATTTCCACATCCTGGTACATTATTTCCATATCCCAGTACATTATTTCCAAATCCTGGTACATTAGTTCCAAATCCTGGTACATTATTTCCACGTCCCAGTATATTATTTCCATATCATGGTACATTATTTCCATATGCCAGTACATTATTTCCACATCCCGGTATATTATTTCCACATCCCAGTATATTATTTCCACATCCCGGTACATTGTTTCCACATCCCGGTACATTATTTCCACATCCTGGTACATTATTTCCACATCCTGGTACATTATTTTCACATGTGGCTAATTTTGTGGTTGTTAAACTAACTGCGTATCAGCAAATGTCACTTTTTTGCAAACTGTTGGATGTTTTCCCGTTGTTTTATTCTAAGATGTGGATCTTTTATTCTTTAAAACTATTCGACTATGAATTCCCTGGGCGTCTCATCAGTAGGCTGATGATGAAATTGTTCACCAAAAATGTTAAGAAACTAAATGAAATTAAATGAAATAGTGAAGAAGTGGAAGAAAGACGGAGGGAGGGAGGGATGAGAAGAGGACAAAGGAGGGAGGGAGGGATGAGAAGAGGACAAAGGAGGGAGGAGGGAGGGATGAACAGCTGGGTTGGCTAACTGTTGTCAAACAAACAAGCTGACTGTTCACAGATGTTGACATTGACAGAAACAAGCTGGCCACCACCCAACAGGGAGGGAAGACTTCGCAGGAAGGAGCTGTATTTGATTACGCAGCAGCAGCAGCAGCAGCAGCAGCAGCAGCAGGGTGGCCAAGTATTGCAAATTTATGGAGCAAATTTACACAATAGGCCTGAGGCACCCAATTGCATTTATATGCAGAATCCTGCGGGAAACTGACAGCAGACTTGGGCAAGATATGCCAGATGTTGGACGCACACTTCCTGTAGTGTTAGTTGACCAGTCCTGAAGCACTCTACAGAGCTTGCACCATTGACAAAGCAAAGGCGACTGCTGGGAATGAATTAGACCAGTTCTAGGAATCTCATCTTGCTTGTGTTTGTAGTGACACCAGGTGGTCAGGAGATTGGTTTCATAGGAGAGAAAGGGAGTGTTTTTTGGCTAGATGTATTTATGTAATGAACTATTCCGAGACACTGGTACCCGAATCAGACTCTTCGGTCCAGGTCGATTACAACCTTCACTAGTATTTGTAGGTCACACTATTGATGAAATGAGCTGCGCTTACATAAGGCTGGTAGATCCTGTTGCATTGTGGGAATTTTCATAGGCTTGTGCCTGCTATGATTCTCACGTTGGTTGAATAGACATGTTCAAATTAACATATGTACTGGTTATACAACAAATGTTTATTAGTTTAATGCTGCTATTAATCACGAAGTTAGCTTAGTGCGAGATTGTTAAAAATATGTTAAAAATAACATCATGTCTCGACTTCCTGCCTCAAGGTAAAAACAATCTTCCTGCTGTCCTGTCAACATAACTCGGCTAATAACGTGGTCAGACAGAGGCAGTAAATGAGTCTATCAATTATTGTCCACATTATTAGTATTGGAGACATGACAGTGTGTATGCCTCTTGAATATTGATCTCCCAAACGACATTTTTGCCTGTTGTGTAACTCGGTCTTCTTGCATTTAGGGGCCATTTCAATATCTCAGTGTATGATGCAACACAACACCCATTTCACTTAACCTTAGACCCCCCTTCACCCCGTACACAAAACTTTGAATTACATTGTTCTGTGGATACCTGTGAACATGTCCCTGTCCTTGGTGCTGGAACCATCACATACCACACTAACATACCACACATACCACAAGTGTACACGTATTAACATACCACACAAGTGTACACATACTAACATACATCACAAGTGTACACGTACTAACATACATACCACACAAGTGTACACGTACTAACATACATACCACACAAGTATACATGTACTAACATACCACACAAGTGTACACATACTAACATACGTACCACAGAAGTGTACATGTACTAACATACATACCACACAAGTGTACACATACTAACATACCAGACAAGTGTACACATTAACATACCACACAAGTATACACATATGAACATACGTACCACACAAGTGTACACATACTAACATACGTACCACACAAGTGTACACATACTAACATACGTACCACACAAGTGTACACATACTAACATACGTACCGCACAAGTGTACATGTACTAACATACGTACCACACAAGTGTACACATACTAACATACCACACAAGTGTACACGTACTAACATACGTACCAGACAAGTGTACACATATTAACATACCACACAAGTGTACACATACGAACATATGTACCACACAAGTGTACGCATACTAACATACGTACCACACAAATGTACACATACTAACATACGTACCACAGAAGTGTACATGTACTAACATACGTACCACACAAGTGTACATGTACTAACATACGTACCACACAAGTGTACACATACGTACCACATAAGTGTACACGTACTAACACAACATAACAGAATGTCATTTATTTGTTAGTGTTTCGTAAGCACCCCTGTGAAATGGGATCAGAAAATTTTAAATGTGCGACACTCAGTGAAACAGTGGCCCCTTAGTCGAGCCGTTCATGTACCAAAAGTCACATCTGTGCCGATGTGTCGTCGCAAGTGGACCAATCATATCACATTGAAAAAAAGTCAACTGTAATTCCTTGTCGTTAAAACTGAAATGAAGTCGAATGCTAGCATTTACCTCAATTTTAATTGTACATAAAAATTGGCAATAACTGAATCAAGAAACGTTAACGTTATGATTTGTGGGATTTAGTTCTTCGTCTGCTCACCAGGTTGTATGACAAGCAGGCTGTCCCACATGCAGCTGAACCAATACACCCCTTGTTTCGGTTTATGATCGGTGTTTTGTCAAAACAGAAAATTGTATAATCATTCAATTCCCAGCTTGAGGAATGTTTTCAGGAACATATTAAGATATTTGAAAGTGAATTTGAAATCTCTACTTATCTTGTTTTGTCACTCCAGGTGATCCGTTGTACTGGCCGCCTCGTCACAGCCAACTACCAGTCTCCGTACCTGTCCGGTACCACACACACTGGACACAATCCCACCTGTCTGCTGCTGGTGGGAGAGCCCATCCCACACCCCTCTAACATCGAGGTTCCTCTCGACACCCAGACCTTCCTCAGTCGCCACAGCATGGACATGAAATTCACATACTGCGATGACAGGTATGCATTAAAAATAATAAATAATGTTAATGGGGAGATGAAATTCATGTTTCAAAATATATTTTTGGTCCAATTTTATTTTCACAGTTATTTATTGCTAAGTTCATATTTCTTTCAGAGCCAGTAGTATGTAGATTTGTACGGAGGACTTTGGGTCGGTTTGAGATACTCATTACATCACGAGGAATGGTAATGTGACCAAAGGGAATGTTTGTTCTCTCATCTTACGATGATTGTTAATACATAAACGCCAACTGCCACACCTTGTGCTGTAGGATCTATGACTTGCTGGGTTACCGGAGCGATGACCTTATTGGGCAGTCAGTGTATGAGTACTACCACGCCCTGGACAGCGAGGATATGGAGAAGGCCTACAAGAACTGTATGTACACTCACTTTAAAATCATCTTAAACTATAGCTACCTTCAGTAAAGCACAAAGCATATTTTTTAAATTGCTTTTACTTTCTAGATGCTTAGATAAGGATTTAGAATGGAAATGCTGTAGGAGAGCTGGCGGACAGTTGTAAAACAGCATTTCTGAACATTATAATGAGATTGTATGGTTGTACCAGTGAGATTGGCGTGCGTTGTTTCAGTGTGATTGTATGGTTGTACCAGTGAGATTGGCGTGCGTTGTTTCAGTGTGATTGTATGGTTGTACCAGTGAGATTGGCGTGCGTTGTTTCAGTGTGATTGTATGGTCGTACCAGTGAGGTTGGCATGTGTTGTTTCTGTGTGATTGTATGATTGTATCAGTGAGGTTGGTGTGTTGTTTCTGTGTGATTGTATGATTGTTCCAGTGAAGTTGGTGTGCGTTGTTTCAGTGTGATTGTATGGTCGTACCAGTGAGGTTGGCATGTGTTGTTTCAGTGTGATTGTATGGTTGTATCAGTGAGGTTGGTGTGTTGTTTCTGTGTGATTGTATGATTGTTCCAGTGAAGTTGGTGTGTGTGCGTTGTTTCTGTATGAATGTATGATCGTACCAGTGAGGTTGGCAGGTGTTATTTCGGTGTGATTGCATGGTCGTACCGATGAGGTTGGCGTGCATTGTTTCAGTGTTCTCGCGCGGTCAGACAGTCACCAACAGGTATCGTTTCCTGGCGCGTCGCGGTGGCTACGCCTGGGTCGAGACTCAGTGCACCATCATCTACAACAGCCGCACCGAGAAGCCGCAGTGTGTCGTTTGTGTCAACTTCATGATCAGGTACAACGCCCCCTTCTGGCCTCTCACGCAGACACTTGTAGCCGGGCGGTAAATGTGTAGTGAGTTCGATTAATTTTGAAGAAGTAGTGTTTCATCTAGCTAGTCACAGATTTCTATCTGAATTTCAACTCGAATATCATCTTTACCTTCCATGCTGAGCGGCAAGGTTGGTATTCATAAATACATAAGGGTCAAATTTATTTTAAAATTATGATTCATTAAAACCCATTTATTTGTGCAGTTAAGTCACTAGAATAGATGTAGTTTATGCTAAATAACATGATTGAATCTTTGCACATTTGATGGGTGGTTGATTGTTTAAAAGACTCTTGTGTGTTTGCCTCAACAAGAGAATACAAAATGTGTCGAAATTAGTGATGTAAAAACATACGTTGTATTAAGGCGTACTTCCCTTATTGTTTATGCACTTGCCAGTTGCATTGGTTATTCTTTGGCAAGTTTGTATTTTTACATCCATCATTAAAATACAGCATTTTGAAATAAATAAATAGCAGACGATCGATGTCTAGCATTTACTTACAAATTTACTTAATTTGAAAATTCTTTCATGTGTTTCCACGTGTAACTAACTTTCATGTGTAACATCTATTATTGCAAATAAAGAATTGTGAAATAAATAACTGCCAGACATTGATCGTCTGCTATTTATAAGTAGCTATAGATGTTGTTTTTGAGCACAGCTGCCACTTTGAGACACAATCCGTTGACAACAGATTGTTAAAGTGGTCGGTGTGCTTTCCGTCTGGCGTAAACACGTTTGACTCTCATCAAAATCTGTTTAGCCATAAAAAGTCAAACGCACAGGATTGTATATATTGTTTATTGTTATCACTGCTTGGTTGAGTCGACCGTCTATGATTCCTGCATCAATTGATTTCCCGCCAGCGTGGTTTATCAACACTTGCGCTGGCGTAGTTTTTGCCTCCGTGCTGGTGTTATCCCTCAGATCACAGTGCGTGTATCGACCGCATTTGCACTGCCCCGGGCGGTTGTGGGAATTGTATTTAGTCAGCGTCGTGGTTGAACGGACACCATACACTGATCAAGTCTTGATAACAGTCTCAGTGATTACTAAACATGTTGCTTATATAAGTTGACGTTTATGTAAGGTGCACATCAAAGCAACGCTGAGTCAAAACGCAAGAATTTACCGTGGCGCAGTCATTCACGTGTAAAATGCGTGGGAACAAGATCAGGCACAAGCGAAAATATTTATATCCTTAAGAATTGTTCGGTTTGTACCAATTGTATCAGAAATGTTGTGTGGAAATAAATTGTAAACATCTGTTTAGATTGTGTTTTTATGGAGCAGTATAGAGAAGTGATTATTTTGTCTCATTTGTAAAAAAAAATAGTATAGATGGGTATCAGAAAGTATCCGTTCTCACAGAGAGGACAGTAAATGCTGCCCCCTGTTGGGATCCCAGGAAGTAGTTAACCCATGTAGTTAGAGATTAAGTGCTGGTGATTGTTTTTAGATTTGTGCTCCTTGTAAATTTATTGATGAACAGGAATATTTGGCGACTATGAGTATGATTGATATTTCAGGACTATGACTGAAATTTGAGGACTGTGATTGATATTTCTAGTCAATGGCAGGTGACATTTGCACCTGTCCGTTGTATTGTATGTTGATTATCTGGAGAAAAAATGGACAGAATTTGATAATTGTTTTTTACCAGGTTCTTAAAAAAATACTTATTAACACAGTTCATTTGTGAAAGATTCAAAATACAAATTTGCCAACAACAAACAAACAACAAACGTTGAAGGTTCCTCATCAATTAATTTTTTTGCTCATCTTTTTTCAGACATATTGAAAAATCAATCCTATCAAGTATCCACTAGCTAGCTAGTTTGTATAATATGTTTTATTTACTTTAAATGAAATCAATGGACAAACCATTATTAAGAGGACTAGTAAAAATTTTGCAGAAAAATTGCAAAAGTGGTACTATAATATAAGGTTAGCAAAGTTTACTAGTCACCCGATCTTATGATCAATCAAAGTCAATTCTTTTGGGGATTTTAACAAAAGCACTGTTGTTAAACCAACTGCATATTACTATTCTCACTCTACAGATCTGGACATAACGAACCCGATTCGCGATCAATTGACGACGGAGTTTTAATATTGTTGCTAATGGAAAGCTAAATAGTGATCTGACGCCGGTAGTTCGCTGTCAGGGGCATCTGGTCGAGAAAGCTAAAATTATCTTCATGGACGATGTTTATTGCTGCAGCGGTGTGGAGGACGAGGACGTCATCCTGTCTAAGGTGCAGGCCGATGCGGAGGAGGAGGATTTTTCTCTCGGAGGAATCATTCCCATCACTGACAAGATCTTTGCTCCCCGCACCAAGGATATGGAGCAGGACTACTACATGCCACCAGAACTCACTGGTAGGTGGCACCACGTGATTGACGAAGTTGGTGACATACGTTTGTTTTTGTGAACAAAATTGCCACAAGTTTGGTTCACTTAGAATAAATTATTAATAATAAATTAGGCATTTACGACGTGTTGTGTATCTGGGTAAAGACCTGCTCAAAGGTTCTGACGAAAAATAAGTTATGCCACAATAAGTTTAAAATGTTAAAAAAGTCATAAAATGTTCCCGTTAGCTAGAAGGTGGTTTGATGAATTATACATGGAAACAGATATTTGATGGTTTGATTAGGAAAATATTTGTGACCAGTGAATCACCCGTGATGTTGTTGACTGGTTTGTTGTAAGTTCCCTCAAACTGTGTAAAAGTGTCCAAACTATTAGGCCCAGCCATAAGAAGTTGGCATTAAAAGTTAGCCCAGAGGAGAGTCCCAATTTCATCACCCACAGTTTATTTGAATAAAAACTTAGTTGTGTTATCTGAGACGCTTAATATTTTAAAGAACTAATTGACAAACACTTGACTACTATATCATGCATTTTAGAATGTTGCCACCATGAGGACCACTTGTTTGGATTTGAGGTTCAGCACAAATTATGTAATTTATTATTATTAATGAACGCCCATTGAATCATTAGCTGTACAGCTCTCGCAGTGTGTAGATGATGTGCAGCACGTACGACTTGATATCCACACGCACGGTTATCAGGCCTGGGTATTTTAGTAGCTATTCCGTAATTGTTTTGTTCACAGACCCAATCTGGGTGGCCCCAGCACAGTTCACTTGTCAGTCTTGTGAAGCACAAGGATTTGTAGACCACACTACCTCTAGATAGGTACCCTGGGTGCACAGTGTCACCCTAGTTTTGTAGGTCAGGTTGGGTGCCCTTTATCTGAGACACCCCACTCCCCTCTCATGTAACCAAATATAGTATGTCACATGACAACCTTGTTCAGCTAGTTCAGGGATGGCTTCAGTGTCCCAGTGAACTGGTGTCTAGACTAGTTCTAGTTCATACAAAAGTTATCATCCCCCGCCCCTTCTCTGCCTCTCCTACTTCCCTGCCTCCCCTCCCCGTCCATCTTCCCTGCCTCCACCTCCCCTGCCTCCCCCTTCCCAGCCTCCCCTCCGCCTTCCCTGTCTCCCCCTTCCCTGCTTCCCCTCCCTCTTCCCTGCTTCCGCCTTCCCTGCCTCCCCCTCCACCTTCCGTGCCTCCTCTTGTTCTCCTTCCTCAGTTATTAGAGGAGCAAGCTCTTCAGCCTGGCTCTTATTGTTACAGCTCTTGGCAACAACATTGTCAATGATCTGACACATCTTGCTCCGACCGCCGGAGACGTCATGGTGCCACTCTGCTTCCCGTCGCAAGGTACGCATAGCGCCATCTGATGGAAATTTGTTACACCATCCCACCTAGCATCATACAAGTTGTAATATTGGCTTGTATTGTAAAGAATACCACGTATATGTGGCTGTACACACATAATATTAATAATAATGAACTTCTATAGCAACTAAATTCTCAGGAACCACGCCAATATTGTTACCATGAACAGAGACGCATAAAAGTTGTAATCAGAGAGAGCGGCTGACAAGGATATAGGGTGGAAATGCAGTATTGAAAACAAAACGTCTTGAGGTGAACTGGAGTTTGGTCCAGATTTTGGAATTTGCCTAAGCATTATGAGTAACGATTTACTTCAAACCACAACTATTGAGATGACTCTTACTCTCAACAACTCTCAAACGAACAGAAAAACTAGTCATCCCAGAATGCCTGAAGAAGGCTGCCAATGGCAGCCGAAACGTGGAGAGTAAGTAATCTCAGTGTTTGTGGCTTGAAGAAAACTGTTACTTGTTGAAACTACCGACCTGATGGACACGTTCACAAATGCCTTAGCATTGTTAGTAGAGCTTGATGCAGGAAGCATTGCACAGAGTGATTGTGTGTGTTGATACTCATGAACTGTTCGTTGCAGCTCCGTTCACAACCATGTTTGATGACATGTTCTTCGCTGGCTTTGAGAAGCCCCACACACAGAAGGAGGCACCGCCGGTGTACATGTCAAACGGCGCAGAGGACATGAGCAACACCGCATCAACCCCCAGCCAGGAGCCAGAACCTATCAACACAGACGACAACAAGCAGACGTATCGTCAACAGGACATGTCACCACTCACTGTTGACACCACCCCAAGCTATGTAAGTCACTGCACAGGGTTAGAATTAACTTTTCCCCCACTAGTCCCCCCCACTAGTCCCACCATTAGTCCCTCCCACTAGTCCCTCCCACTAATCTCACTAGACTCCCCCACTAGTCCCCCCCACTAGTCCCACCATTAGTCCCTCCCACTAGTCCCTCCCACTAATCTCACTAGACTCCCCCACTAGTCCCCCCCACTAGTCTCACCACTAGTCCCTCCCACTAGTCCTTCCCACTAGTCCCTCCCACTAGTCCTCCCACTAGTCTCACTAGACTCCCCCACTAGTCCCTCCCACTATTCCTCCCTCTAGTCCCTCCCACTAGTCTCTCCTACTAGTCCCTCCCACTAGTCCCTCCCACTAGTCCTCGCACTAGTCCACAGACTAGCTGCCCATAAACCTCACTAGTCCTCCACAATATTCACTAGTCCCGTCAAGTTGGATGGACACTTCTGGAGTAACTGGTTTATACTGGTTTCTGCTGATGTCCCTTCAGCTGACAATCATCTGTTTGGGCGACCACAGTGGAAAGGGGAATCGGTGGTAAATACCCTGAAAATCCACCAGTTTAGAAATTAGATTCACCTGACAGCCCGACAGAAGACCGGTTTCAGCCACGTCGCCCTCTTCACTTTCAGAAATATGTTTATGCTACCAGACGGCGCCACTGACATTGACTATTCTGCACAAGTCACATGGATTATCATTTCAACAAATTATTAATCCATGGAACAATCTACTAGTCTCGGACTTGCGGGTTAGCAATCGTTTTGAACTCTGCTGCATTGGGGCCAACCCATGGATGTGTTTTAGAGTGTATCTATTTATCATTAAAACTGGCAAAGTTTGAATAGCATTTTTAACTTAACTTGGTGTCAGCTGTTCAAATGTAGCTATCTCGACTTAAATATAATTTATCATTTAACACTGCATTCAAGTGTTTAAAACAAATGTGTAACTCGAACATATTCACTGATGATATTCATATTAATGCCTGCTCTTTGCTACTTTCTTGCAGTTGATAATTTACAATAATACAAAACACATTGAATGGAGCAGTGTATGCGAACTGTGTGTCAAATCTGATTAATTGATATGTCTACTTTCACAATATACACTGTATTTTATGGGGTGCCTGTGATCATGTCGATTTCTTGCCGTTGACAGAGTCCCGAGGTTTTGAGCAGTCCCCCAAGTTTGATCGATGAGAAAGACTCGTCTCCAATCGTTGACCAGTCGCAGTCAAATGGGGGTAATACCCTCAGCCCCAGCTCCAACGTGTGTGACCAGATCGCCTCGCTGACCACGGATGACATTGTGAGTCAATAGTGTTGTTCCTTCTCCTCTTGATGTCTTCAGTCGCTGGGCCAGTTAAAGGAAACATACAGCGATTTAACTTAGAGATTCTCATCCTTGGGTATGCATACCCCTGGGGGTACGCTCGCCAGAGGTTTTCCAGGTGGTACATGAAGAGTTGGCTGAAGTCAAGGTTACACGTAATGATGCAAAAATGTTGTCATTGTGTGGTCCATGAAGGAAAAATTTTTTTTCTGTATTACTATAAAATTTATACAAAACATATTCCTGTCAAGCAAACATTCAACGCTATTAGAAAACATTGTCATCCAAGTCCATAAATTGCTATTCTCGAAAGACCTACAGTTTTCCCAGTTAAGATACTTCCCATCTGAATTATGCGTAAGTTATGACGAGTTCGCCTCGTTTCAAAGGTTAGTGCCTAACTAGTAAACTTCATAAAGTCCAACATCCTCAATACCAGGCTCTTCTGCCTCCTGTGTGGACCAAGAGGTTCGACTTGCTCTTCCACACAGAGGTCCTTTGGCTCTCACAGGGAACATGATGTCGCACAAAGATGTGATTACCAAATTCTTTGATTGTGTTGGCATGGAGCAGTTCAAAAAAACGTTGTTGAAAACCTCTCGGACAAAGGTTGTTCTTGAAGCTGGCATGTTTGAATAACATTGTTTTCCACCTGAACTCACCTAACAAGTCACAGTCGGTTCACCACGGTGATTGATTTCGTACAAGCAAACAAAATCAAAGCACACTTCAACATGTTTGAACAGCTAAGCGTGGCGCTTCAGGATGAAGAAACAGGACATGAAAACATGGATTCCATGCACAATTCTCATTCAGTGTGGGGGTTCGATGTCTATCAGATGGTGTGGAGGAGGACATGTTGAAGTTCTTGAACGACTCCACCGCACGTGATGCATTTGAAGCTCATACCCTGCCAAGCTGTTGGGCTAAGATGAGTGAATCGTATCCATATGTGGCTGAAGTGCTCATGAGGGTATTGCTGATGTTTTCATCGACTTATCTCTGTGAAGAAGGATTCTCGTCAATGTTCTGCATGTAAACTAAATTAATGCCGTGCCTGACTGTGCATGAACGAAGACCTCCGCGTCTCCTTATCCAAAACTGTTCCCCGAATCGAGGCCTGCTTTTGACAGTGTTGAATGGTGTTTCGTCTATAATTCTTTGTCACCATGATGGGGTATCTGGCCAAACGTTGCAGGACACGGGGTACGCGGGGAAAAAAGAGATGCTGTATATTTACATAGAGATGCTGTAAATATTTATATAGAGATGCTATATATTTACATAGAGATGTTGTATATTTACATAGAGATGCTGTATACTGCAATAAAAGACAGGCTAGTAAATCTTCACCTTTGAAGAGGAAATGGAATGTTTTCCCTGGTACGTGTATTGTCTGTGTTCCCAGGACCTGGAGATGGAACGGAGAGCTCCCTACATCCCAATGAATGGGGAGGAGGACCTCGTCTTCTCCATGTCCGCTCCGGTGCCGCTTGTTGACATCGACGATGACAATGGCATGAGGTAAAACTGACATGTCTGTGACAAATTGCATGCAGTGTCGCATGTGCATATGATGTCATGCATGTGCATCAGATGTCATACACGTGCATCAGATGTCATGCATGTTAGATTTCTGACAAAGAGGATTTTTAGTTGAAACAATAATTTCACTAGCATTGTTCTGAAACAGGGAACATCCCCTTGTAAGGTTTGTGGGTGACTGACTTCTTGTGCCTGTATGATGAGTTGTGACTTGTGACAACATATTATAAATTGAGACAACATATATTTTGTAACATATGATAAGTTGTGACAACAAGATTGGACAATTTAAGTCTGATTTGTTATATAACTGGAAGCCAGCGTAACTATTTAATTGACGCAACTATGTATTGTGCACAAGTGGCATTGTTCTTATTGCAAACAATCACTGAATGCTCCCTTACCAGATGCATGCTGGGAATCACCGAGTCCGTGTTCACGCCACTGCCGGCGAACATCAACAGCAATAAACAGATTCCGATACCGCTGGCCGTTCAGCGTCAAGAAGCAAGTGAGAAACGCAGACAGACCAGTATGAACGCTGCACAGAACATATGTGTGCCTAAAGTGAAACCTCCTGTGACAGACTGTCTAGAAACGGGGCCCCCTCTACGGAAGATGCCTCGTTTTGAGGGCTTGCCACCCCCCCTCTGTGACAAGCCACCCCCCAAGTCGCTTCTTGCATCCGCCCTAGCGACGACCATGACGGTTGTGACCGCGCAAGCGACACAGCCCAGCACGGTGACCAGCACAGGTGAGGAACGCACTTATGTATGCACACACAGGCAGTGTCTTTTAAAGTTTCAACTCATGGGCATTGCTGAATGTCAAACAGGCAAAACCTGGGTTTTTATTACGTATGAAAATCTCACATGGGCAGAGCAGGATTTCATATGGACATATTGAGTGTTGTGGTTGTGTGATGGGACAGACAGTGTTGTAGTTGTAGAGTGTTCAGACAGATAGTGGTGTGGTTGTAGAGTGTCCAGACAGACAGTGTTGTGGTTGTAGAGTGTCCAGACAGACAGTGTTGTGGTTGTGGAGTGTCCGGACAGTCAATGTTGTTGTTGTTGTGGAGTGTTGGGACAGACAGTAAGTGTTGTGGTTGTATGATGGGACAGACAGTAAGTGTTGTGGTTGTGGAGTGTTGGGACAGACCGTTAGTGTTGTGGTTGTGGAGTGTTAGGACAGACAGTAAGGGTTGTTGTGGAATGTTAGGACAGACAGTAAGTGTTGTGGTTGTGGAGTGTTGGGACAGACTGTGTTGTGGAGTGATGGGACAGACAGTGTTGTGATTGTGGAGTGTTATGACAGACAGTGAGTGTTGTGGTTGTGTGATTGGACAGACAGTAAGTGTTGTGGTTGTGGAGTGTTGGGACAGACTGTGTTGTGGAGTGATGGGACAGACAGTGAGTGTTGTGGTTGTGGAGTGTTGCGACAGACTGTTGTGGAGTGTTGGGGCAGACAGTGAGTGTTGTGGTTGTGGAGTCTTGGGACAGACAGTGAATGTTGTGGTTGTGGAGTCTTGGGACAGACTGTGTTTTGGAGTGTTGGGACAGACTGAGTGTTGTGGTTGTGGAGTGTTGGGACAGACAGTGAGTGTTGTGGTTGTGGAGCAGACAGTGAGTGTTGTGGTTGTGGAGTCTTGGGACAGACAGTGAGTGTTGTGGTTGTGGAGTGTTTGGACAGACACTAAGTGTTGTGGTTGTGGAGTGTTGAGACAGACACAGAGTGTTGTGTTTGTGGTTGCAGCAAAAGATGCGACTGAATCAGTGCTACTCAACCTGCTGGTGTGTGGCGAGGACGTCAACCACGGCTACCGCATCGACCAGAAGGACTGCGAAATCACAGGCTCCTCCGAGGTAACTATGGCAACCAGGCTCAACTGTGGGGATCACTCACAGCTTGAGCTCGTACAGATACTTGAAATAGCACCTAGGTTATACATACATCAAAGTCATGATTGCACGTTAACGTATTCAGTTTTTTTTAAAGCAATTATATATTTCTGCAGCTAGAGTTCTAAGCACACTGCATCTAATACTAAGTTTCTTGAGAGGTAATTATGCTTAATATGTCTTGGTAGTTAATTAAACATTATGTTCAAAGATTTTATATATGAAAGAAACTGTTAATTAATTTTTCCTTCTACTCAAAATATCAGTGCAGTTTTATTTCACATTTTCCAGGCTTTAAAACATGTCAAGCCAGCAGATCGTTAAGATGTGTAAAAGCTAATGAGCTTGGTGCTCTTAAAGCATTGTTAAAGTTCCAATCAAAGGTTGTTGAATTTAGATAATGTAAACATTTACTAAACAAATAAAACAAAATTTCCATGTTGTTAGTTAGTGCCTAAATATGTTTCACCTGTTGATAAATATTGATGTCCAATAATCAGGCGTACTATGTATTTTATTTGAGCAAACACCAAGTTTTAGTTACCGTAAATATGTTGGGGCATGGCTCGACAAGTATTAGTTTTTTCTAGTGACCCATCCTCAGTTTCACTCTTGGTCTCTGTATTTATTCTGCCTGTATTTGGGTGAATAATATTATTGTCAGCATTATTATTGATAGCTGCAAGATATCTTGTTGTGACGTCTATTGTGCATTGCAGGTTGACAGTGGCCTGCCGGCCCTGACAGAGGTGCTCACGTCCCACGGCACGCAACGTGTGTCAGAGCGCAGTCTCTATACCAGCAGTGGTCTGGCACTTCAGTTGGAGCGCACAAATGCGAGCAAGGGCAAGGAGGCCTTTCTGCAGAACATTTTTGGTGTCGGGCGGGAGGGTTTGGCCCAGCAGTGCCCACCCTCCCTCCAGGGAATCGTCTTAATACAACGCAGCAACGTGTGACGACATCGCGTGCGTCCTACACCTGATGTAGCTTTTAGCGCAAATTGCGCGAACCAATGACCACCCATGATGTTTACCTTTGAGATGGACTCAATGTTTCGTGCATCGAGGAGGTTGCCCCCTGGTGGCGACGACTAGTATTATCTTGCACCGTACGAGTGTCGCAACATGTTTCTGTGCACGGTCACAAGTTTGTATGATGCAGTGTGCTTAGAACTCTAGCTGCAGACGTCGGGCGGAAGAAATATTTATATTTTGGATAATTAATGTTTGGTAGTGGCAGAATCGTGGCGCAGTCGTTCGCGCTGCGATATTGTGACGATTCGTAGTCTTTGTTGGCTTTCCCGATCAAAGCAGTCTTTCTATGCACTGCTACATTTGTAGCAGCACGAAAACACAATCGATCTTCCCCAGCAGCTGTAATGGCGTCTATTGTTCTTAGAGACTTGTTTACGTTGCATCGATGTATTGAAGTGTTTTTTTAAGTTCTCGATTCTTGGCACATGCGCCTGTGTAATTCTGTTCAGGGTTGTGCAAGCCATCAACAAGACTGCAATATGCGGGCTTTTTCTGCACACAGTTGGAGAGGTGACTATATTTTGTTGCAGCGACCGTGTACGCTCTGCTTGTATGTTACTGTCGTCGTTAATAATCACTCCTCAGTAGTTAACCTGGTTGTCGTCGAAAATTATTTGAGAAAGTTAATTTGAAACATGCCATAGGGTGCTTTTGTGTAAAATGATATATGTTACATATTTGTAGTTGAGAGCATTCTCTGTATAATCTGACCCGACACCAGCATTATTGAGTTACCTTTCAGTTTGGCACTTACTACGATCTGGGCACTGAGTTAGTCTTGTTGCTGGAGATGTTTGTAGGAGCTTATAGTAAATGCATGTGTACAAAGATGTAATTCCATAGTAGCTGGGTGCTTTGTGCTAGAACGTGTCGCTGTTTCTTTGTCACATTTTACAAGTACATGTAACTGTCTTCGGTTAATGTAGTGTAGACATTGAAGGTCGTCACTGAGTGTGTTTGTCTAACCTATATTCAATACCTAGAGAATGTCAGCAAGCACAAATTATCTTGGAAACGTAAGCCAAACAATGGGCGGGGGGTGCGATTGTGCATGCGTCTGACCAAAACTATGTGTGACGTGCGTGCATGCAACACACATCACCTTGAATTCGGACTTTTTTGCGGGATAGCCACATAACAGGGCGGTCCCATTCGATAGGGGCCGGCCAATAGGAGGGTAGTTTCGATGTAGGGCTGCGATGCGGGTCGGGGTTATAGACCGACTCTGTGTCTGTTGGGTCGCTCACAGCACACTCTGTACAGTCGTGTGAATTTTTATTTTATTATATGTTACCATTTGACAGTATAATCTGACTATGTGGGCATGTGTCAGCAGGGGGTGCCACTGGCATAGATCGAGACGTGGGGCGGGTTCGTCCGTGCACTGTCATAGCGAGGACGTCGGTGGACTGGTTAACAGGGTGTTGACATGTTTACCTTGGTTTACTTGTGTTCCCGGCATATCTATCTATCTATACACTCGTGACATTGTAGCAGGTGTGGTCGTTGTTTCGTCAGCATGACGATGGCAGAGGTTGTTAGATCAGCCGCTCGCTCACAGGACTGTTCTTGTTCAAACTGAACAGGAGTTTCGTAGCCAGTTTCACGGTTGAGCGAGTTCAACGTCGGTGGACTGGTTAACAGGGTGTTGACATGTTTACCTTGGTTTACTTGTGTTCGCGGCATATCTATCTATCTATACACTCGTGACATTGTAGCAGGTGTGGTCGTTGTTTCGTCAGCATGACGATGGCAGAGGTTGTTAGATCAGCCGCTCGCTCACAGGACTGTTCTTGTTCAAACTGAACGGGAGTTTCGTAGCCAGTTTCACGGTTGAGCGAGTTCGTTGTTACATTCTCTGCCACGTCATTGTGACACTGTCGTTGCTGTCTGGTGACTGGTTGGCGTCTCTGTCTGTACACTTGTGACATTGTAGCAGGCTTCGTCACTGACTGTGGTCTGTGATGTCACACAGTGAACTGTAGCACAGTAACCCAGTGGGCTACCTCCACGACAGTAACCCAGTGGGCTACCAGTGGTGTCACCAATCATTCATGACACATCATTAAATGACACGTCATCGATGATCTGTGCGGGATGGTTTTTTAAAACCACGGCTTGATTTCGGTTAGTTTAATAGCAACAGCGAGTGGTTTTATAAAAACGAGAATATTGAAGTAGGGATTTTAGGAGAGAGGGAACATGGGGAAGAGATGGGAGAGACCAATTGATTGGTAGGAGGAATGTTGTATATAGAGCTGCAGACATTGACAGGTGGAATCGTATTATGCTAAAATCTAGAATATTATATATCAACTCTTATTGTTTGTCAGATGAGCGTGACGGGAACTTGTCACGAGAGCGTGACAGTGGTGATGTTTGTGAGAGGTAGAGGACAAGGGTGATGTCACTGTCACATTGTGTCATCACCAGTTACATTGTCAGCATCATAGTATAGTGTCGCTGGTGACATCCGCTCATGTTAACCATTAAAGTTTGTATCAGTACAATGACATTAAACACGGTTGTCGTCGTAATGTCATCCGTGACATTTGATGACATACAAAGTATGGTGTCAGTGAGACATGATCTCCGACGGTGTCATCAGTGATGCGTGTTGTCACCAGTGATGTGTCAGAGGTGCATTGAATGACTTTTTACCGTTATTACGTGGAATTGTTCCGTTTACCTGGTGAATGTTACTTTGTACTCGATACTGCACCAAATTAGAGAATATATCGTCTGTGTAATAAAAACTAGCGCAGAAATGTTGTTTTATTTGTTGTCTTATGGTGAAGATTGTGTGCGTGGGATAGAGGACCAGGTCCTGGGTTATATGACATGACCAGGTCCTGGGTTATATGACATGACCAGGTCCTGGGTTATATGACAGGAGCAGGTCCTGGTTTATATGACAGGACCAGGTCCTGGGTTATATGACAGGACCAGGTCCTGGGTTATATGACAGGACCAGGTCCTGGGTTATATGACAGGAGCAGGTCCTGGGTTATATGACAGGACCAGGTCCCGTGTTATATGACAGGACCAGGTCCCGGGTTATATGACAGGACCAGGTCCTGTGTTATATGACAGGACCAGGTCCCGGGTTATATGACAGGACCAGGTCCTGGGTTATATGACAAGACCAGATCTTGGGTTTAACAAGATTTAACAAGATTTGCCATCCAAGCCAAAGGCCCAGATGGCAAGTGGACAAGGAAGCCATTGGCTTATCGAGAGTCCAACAATGTTCATTTACTTATAACCAGCCCTCCTGAGATATGTGTCAACCTTGTTTTTAAACATATTCACGCTGCTAGCAGTTACACAATTAGTAGACAATTTGTTCCATTCATTTATTGTCCTCTGTGAGAACGAGAGCTTCCTGATGTCCTATCTACATTGATCCTTTACTAATTTTACCTCTGCTATCCTTCTTGAGTGAGAAAAACATATTTCTATCAATATTTTCAAACCCATTCAATATCTTAAAAACTTCAATCTGATCTCCTCTTAACCTCCTTGTCTCTAGAGTTGTTAAGCCACATTCTTTCAGGCGTTCTTCATAACTAAGGTCTCTAAGTTCTGGAATCATTTTAGTTGCTCTCCTTTGTATGCGTTCAAGCGTATCTATATCCTTCTTACGATATGGTCTCCATGCTTGTATACAGTATTCTAAATGAGGTCTAACTATTACTTTATAAAGAGGTATAATTAACTTTTTTCCCTTGTATGTTATGTTTCTTCTAATCAATCCAAGAATTTGATTACCCTTTTAAGCTGCAAATTTATTGACATTTATATGACAGGACCAGATAATCGTGACAAAGTACATATTTTCTTGTGTTCTTCACACAAATATAACGTAGTATCACAAACTTACAGCAGTTGATGTACAATATTTACGATGCAAGGCAGATTTCAAGTTAAAAATACAAATTTCAACCATAAAAATGTGGCAGATATGTAGAACGGACACTGGAAACAGCCAGTATCTAGAAGAAAGGACAATCGGTGAGATAAGCTTTGGGGAACAGCATAAATGAGACATAAATGAGACATATCGTTAGAAAAATGTAAGCATGTTAAAACAAGCTTCGTTGTTTCGTTGCACAGCTGACATTTTCTAGACATTGCATTTTGGTTTTTATAATCATATTTGTTACATCCAGAATTCCAATTTTTTTTTATATAATACAGTGAATACGTCAAACTTGTACCACCTTTGAAACTTACATGTCTGTGATACATATTGTTGTATACAAAAGTGAAATCCCCTTTTCTTAGAGGTCACATTTGTGTTGATGCTGAAGCAATAACACTGTCTGTGTCCTTCGCAGAATATCCTTACCATACATTATTCATCAGTCATTTGTCCGAAGTCCGGCTCATTTGCACCCGCTCCATCCTGCCTTGTCAGCGTAATGCATCTTACCAAATTTCCATTGGTTATTTTTTCAGGGCATTTTTAGTTAATTATAAATGGGATATCAAAGTCAGGAATGGAGACTTCTAATAGTTAAACATGACAATATCTTCCACAAAGGCCAAATTACGGGGGGTATAATTACAAATTATAGGCACTTTCAGTTGTAAAAATTGCAAACATTTCCATAATACACAATTTCCGCACTACACACGTTTTCCGGTGTTTAGATTTACCGTAACAAATTATTTTGCTTTAAAAAGTATGCAGTATGCAGGGTCTACATTTTGAGACTTTCCGCTGCAAATTTCCAGGGCCATCTCCGACCTAACAAATTACTATTGATGTACATGTCATGTTAAATAACACCGTTTCTATTTGTCGTCAGGTACGTTGCACTTTATTTTGTTTCTGCAACCCCGTAGTCAGCGATGTTTTGCATTATATCCGCATGTGGAGATTATCCAATCCCCGTCAGATGGCGCCACCACCTGTCGCGGACGCCGCTTTCGGATGATAGCATCGACAATCCAGACTTCGTGAGGTGGCGCCACTATCAGACCACATACCACTAAGTGCGATTTTTTGACAGTACCTCTTTTGGGGATTTCTTGTTCCTGGAACAGTTCTCTTATAATCTGCTTTCATTTTGCACTGATTACAGCCGGTCATTATTCTGCTACTTAAAGAGTGACAGGCAATGTGACCCGTGGTGTCAAGATAACGCGTTCTTCTCCTCTTGCCTGCTACCGGGGCCAACATTGTCTCATTCTCCAGTCCATCGCTGTTCCTCTCGGTATGTGGCCAAATGTGATAGCTTTTGTTTTGCCACCATTACTTCCAGTGAACAAGTCGGCCCGATCTGCTCTTAGACATTGCATTTGGTGTTCTTGAAGTTAACTGACGCTGTTGACGTGTTTTAAAAGAAGCCGAAGGACAGTGTGGTTCAAGGTGCTGACGAAACGTTATAATGATCTATATTGGGAAATCAATCCTACTTATACCGTTGCCTGGAATCAAGCTAATCCACGTTAGGATTAGGCACAGGTGTCAACCCTGAACGGTGCACGCCCGTAAGACTGGTAAGACAGAAATCCGTAAGATCGCAAACGAACCCGTAAGATTATCTACGTTCGCTGGTTTGCGCATGCTCAAAAGGAGCTCGCCGTGCAAACTGGGATATATTCATTGTGCAGCCAGAATATATGCGATGGTCGCTTTTCGGGCGAATGTTGAGCTAATTATCTGTTATTCGTATGCGATTTCACAAATACGGGCCGTATCCCATTATATAAAAAAATATCAAACTGCACAACACCGTAACGCCTTCATTTAAGGAAACCAAGTAATAAAGCTTAGTGGATAAATCGTATGAGTTTGCACCTATGTGTTCGGTATAGTTTGTAGCTTTACACATCTTTAACAATTCATTGATTATAAACTACATGTTCATGAATCGGTTTACAAGGTGGGTAGTCAGGGTGACGTGATTATTACGTAGTGGGCCTAATTAAACTATCACGTCGCATAGGTTGAGACTGTCTAAATACAAAAAAATCGCGTCATCGCAGCGATGTGAATTAGCTGGACCCTGTTACTATTATTAACATTATTGATTAACATTAATAGGTTGCAGTAAATATGTCAAAACCACTGACAGCCGACATCTGTTATGAACCAATAAGCACATCAAAGGTTGCGCGCTACAGCTTTTGCGCGTATGTTTTGTAATATTAATGATTACCAGAATTATCAATTAACTGCAAGTTTTTGGCGCCTTTGATGTTTGTTATCTAATTACAATAATAACAACGATCATTTATATTCTTTTTTTAGTTTGATAGGTTGCACAGCATTTTGATTTTGATCCGTCACATAACTATGTATCAAATGAGTGCGTGCGTCCGAGCGTGCGTGCGTGCGGGCGTGTAGGTGTGAATGTCCATGTGCACGTGTGTCGGGGGCGTTGTGTAAAGGTACACGGCAGAACATTAACACACTTATATAATGTTCACACCTCTTTAGCAGTGACGTGCGCTGTGTTGTGTAAAAGCACACTTCATTCAGCGATGTTTTGTATGTCTGTCAGATTTTAGGTTTGGACCCTGGCCTACAAATATAATCAACGTATCTCTAAATCAGGGACGCGTACACTTATAAAATATTAAATGAACAACTAGGCCTACGTATATTGGGGGCCAGTTTATCAAACGCAAACACGGCCGGTCAAAACTCACAAAATGGGCGGATCCAGAGGGACTCCTCCGTCCTGAGACGTGGCGTCTCAGGGTGGTTGATACCCACGTGACGTCGCATATATCCACACTCACGAGAAGTACGGCGATGTGGTTTTGGAGAAGCACATTTGCGCCACAAAAGAACAGCGCCCTCGCCTCAGTAGCTCTCGAAAGTAATATATAACGAACTTATTGCAACCACCAAGGAGCAGACCTAGCAAGATATCATGTCCGAAATGAAAAAGGTGGTTTTTATTACATCAGCGCTGACGAAGCACGTGACAGATCAAACAAAAAGCAGAACGCTTTGTCATGAAAGAACTTTTTTCTTGATGATACAACAGTATATTATTAATGTTGTGCGTTGTGCAAACTCAGCAGATCTCTACCACCGCTTTCATGTTCATATCTGTTTAGTGAACTGTACGTTTGGCATATGCAACGTTTTGTGCATCGGTCATATTTTGGGTTTAGACGCCGGCTGCAAATGTAATCCATTTATCTCTCCGCCAGAGATGCGTAAACTTATAAAATATTAATTGATGCTGTCGTACGTTGTCAACGCAAACACGCCCGCTCAAAAGCGAAAATGTTCTACATTAGCCGATGTCATAACAGGATGCTTATAAAAAGCCAACGCGTTTTGACATAAAATGTTGCAGTCAAATGCGACTAAATGGTCGCAAGATCCGACACACAGATTTCACTGACCACACCTCACTTAATATTCTTCAATCTTTTTATCGCGACAACATTATTTAGTAACTGAGATTCGTTTTCTTTTGTTAATGTTTGTTAACGATCACGTTTTTATTGGTGCAGATGTTTTTTTGGATGCCTGGTATGATAAATTGTTGTAAAATGTTGTTTTTCATTACGCAATTTATTAAATGACGCAATTTGTCAAATTTGCGCATGTTTTGGATGTGAATGTGTGCGTGTGCGTGTGCGCTTGTGCGTGTGTATGTGTGTTTGTGCCAGTGTATACGTGTGTGCTCATGTGTGAACTGGTGCAATTTAAAAAAACAAAGTGTCGGTACTGAACCCACCACCTCAACAGTTACCGACTAGGTCCGCAGGCCAAGAAAACCTGTACGATTTTTCTCACAATTCTGCACCATTGTTTGAGTAACGAGTCAGCGTAAGTGTGTCCATAATACGCGATCGTTGTGTTCTTGTTGTCTCAGAAAAGCACACAACCCTGTTTACTATCACTCCGACCGTGTTTGTCTACGAGCATGTTGTTCGTTACGTTAGCCTCCACGCAATAAATTTAATTTGTCTTAATGCGTTCTCTGTTATTTTTAGCTGTTTACTCAGTCGGGTAAGTTATGGCATAGTTATGTCGTAAAAGACCAAATTAAAGTTTACGAACCACCAACATGACGCGTGGTGTGGATTCTAAGCTTGACTTAGTGTGATTTAAGGGGACACTTGACAGCGAAATCTATTTTCGCTATATCTTGTCACAGCTTGCAGACATTTTAAAGCAGAACTGCTTTGCTCAATGTTTAGAACTAACATTTCGTGTGATGTGCTTGGGACAACAGCAACGTCCATACAAACATTGTATTTAAGACACATAGCTGTAGTAGACAGCATGGGCATTTCGACCAGACGCGATCACAAGTTCCCGTATATAGGTCTAAACAACGCTAAGTAGTTTACAGCTATTACTATTGTATTATAGCTTAACAATGATTGAGGCAGATTTTTGTTGTGTGCACATTTTGGCAAGCACGGCTAAGAGACTGTTACAAGCTATCAGGATAACTATTGCCTATTTGACATTTAAACAAATGTTCGGCCTTGTTGCTTTAATGCGTTTACAATCAATTTTATAGATGGTGTAATATTTTATGGTGTAATATGCTATGCTACGTAACACGTCGTTCAACACCAACGCGTATCGTGACGTCGGTAGCAGCAACACATTCACACATCTGTTTATTCTACTTGTTAAAATATTAAATTACAGTTCTTTAAAGTGTTGACACATTACACGAGTCTTTCGTTTTATCCTCTGTTTATTTCCGCGGTCTTTATGTGTGTACAATGTCGTGTGCGGCGTCACCTTCCCCTCCACAGTGTCGTTTACGTAACGACAGCAACGCCGGCGCTGAATAAACATTTACATTTCGTCACCGGTGTGTAAACGTGGAGCGACCTTCAGAATATTATCTGCCGTCCATCATCGCAGTCCCGGCGAGCGCGTGACGACTGGCGAACCTGGCCCGGTTCTCGAGCAAATAAACATCAATTTGTAACGCGTGGAAATTCCGCTGGATGAAACGGCCGATTCGATTTATGTCCTACGCTGGCTGCGCATTCCTGCCTCTCAAGCAGATTTTAAACCTATGAATTGTATCAACCTATCTTTGGTTATATTGTCATTTGGTTGGAGTGGGTGAGATTAGATTGGTTGTTTGTGTGTTGTCGGTTTTTGCAACCGGAAATACCGGATTCCAGTTTATTGTTTTATCAGGTACCATGATTAGAATACAGTGTTCTTTGTGGCATAACCATAGCTCACTCCAGTGACGCATTGCATCACGGTACCTTCCTGTTTACTGTATGTCCAGCAGGCAGGCAGGCAGACAGGCAGGCACGCACGCACGCACGCACGCACACGCGCGCATGCTATGTTTTGCCATGTTATGGCTAAATTATGACCAACAAAACGTCACAGCTAAGATGTCCAGGCTACATTGTACATGTAGGTGAAGAGAGTTCGTGTTGACGCTTGCCGACCCGTCGTGCTGACAAGGAATCCAAATCTCGGGTATACAAGAACATACGGAATCTGATAAATTCGCAATTTCTATTAACTAAAGTTTAGGGGTCATCTCAGAACATCGATGACGGATATCAGACGAAATTACTTTCGTCTGGGGGAGGGGGGTTCAGAGGCAGTTTGGTCTGTCGTCGGACATCGATATTTTACGCGTTGGACTTTCGCACCCCCTCACTTTGTTCATGCACACGGAGAACATGATCGCACCATTTCGTTCTTCGTTTTATGCCGTCACGTGATACACTCATACCAAAATGGCGACATAAAAAAACCGCTTCGTCAACCTACAATTTTTGGATCACCAAAAGTGACGCATGCCTTCCAAAAATATTACTGTTATTCAAAGTTAATGCATATAGGCAAATGATAGATTGTGAATCGACGTAGATCGACCGATATTTTTAATATGTTGATATCATCATATCAATGTTTGCAAACTTTCTTCTGAGACCAGATGAAAGCTATTTCTTCTGTGGTAGGACATTGATGTTCTGAGATGACCCCTTATAAGGTACCGCCCCTCCGAACAAAAGCCCCCTCCGGACAAAAGCCCCTCAATCTAAATACTTACGAAGTACTGATTGCAAGATTAATTAATTATTGATATCATGTATACAGTTTGTTTGTTATTTTAGGAAAAAAGTTCGTTTGTTTTTAGAATTTCGTAAAATTAACGGGATATTGTTTTCGTTAATTTTAGGAAGTTTATATTAACATCTCTACATATTATTATTCCTTAGTTATTTTTGTCAAGTGAAAATAATAAACTTTCGAATTCGTCAATTAACTGTCTATTGTGTGAATCACCATTATGGTGCATAGACTGGTCGTTAGATGTTCTATAAAATTAATATTAACTACTAAGATGTCTTTTTAGGCCTCCGCTTATTATCTTTTACTATTTGTGGTTTTTGTGCTCGTGGATTCGCTAAATTTCTAATTCGCTAAATATAAAGTTAATGTTACATTTATAACGAGTCTAGTATATATTTATAATAATAACAAGCGATAACAATATCATGTTTCCAATCTTCCCATCATAAACACTTTCAGATAACAAAATAACTGATAAGCACACCAAAACAAAAGGGGTTAAGCAGTTCCTAATCGATAAGCAGTTCCAGTTGTAAACAGTTGGATTGATACACTGGGGAGCTATGGAGGATAAGCAAGTTTAAACAGGTGGTTTTTAGTTTACGGCGAAATGTTGTTATAATTATGTCCTACATACTTCATACTTATCACTAACAAGGAGTGGGTTCCACAGAGTCGGTGCAGCAACTAAAAAAACTCTAGTTCCGAGATTTTTCTTAACACTGGTAACAAAACTATGTTTGTTTCTTTTTTCCTGAAAGAAATAGACAATGTAAAATTATATAGAGTGCATAAAAATGTATGTAATTATAATAGACTTACTTCAGCATTTGTTATCAATGTTTGCTTCCAGCTGACATGTTTCCGTTTGGCTTATTCCCACCGGATTGTTGCCAGCTTTGTTTATTTGATATTACTTCCAGTGCTTTATATTTTACTGTATAACACAAATATTTTGTAAGTATTTATATTGTGTGGCTTTTGTCCGGGGGCTTATGTCCGGAGAAGCTATGGCTGGAGTGACTTTTGTCCTGTGGAGCTTTTGTCCGGGTGGGCTTATATCCGCGTACCATAAAAATACGACCTTGACCTTAGCAACAGAAGATTCGACGCCCTGTGATAAAGTTCATATGCAAGCGTACTCGCGGATGCGGCTCGCGTTTCTGCGCAGTCAGCCGGTCTTTGGGTCTTGCACGATACATGCCAATTTCAATTGGTATTAGACGACCAGTCACCGGTGCCTAATAACTGGACGTGTGGAAAATGGCCCACATCGGGGGCGACGAGTAAAGATTTGCGTGACAGCAGTTGCCACACGTCCTACAATTTGACCGGTAAATCGATATATTCTGGCAACGTCCGCTTTCACACGTGTAAGGTAGTCACAGTGACAGTAAACATTAATATTTATGAAACACCATGCACCTTGGTCGCAGCTAGAACTTAACGCTTTCGTACTCCAGGTTATCTACCCATGATATTTGACATGCGCGGACCGATTATATTGATGACCGACAAGATCGTGTCTTTGCGTGTAATATTTCAATGAATATCCAATAACTTACAAACGTGCGTGTGTTTGTATGTTACGTACGCTACTCCTCCTAGACGCTTCGCATCTCGGACCCCAAACTTTTCGGGGTTCATCTACGGCCTCAAGGTCGGGTCGTTAAAATTTTTTTTTTTGAAATTCACCCCTCTATTACCGTTTCGCGAACAATCGAATTACTCACTGTAGTTATTGTATGTGCTATGTTACGTAATGCAAGGGCAAAGCATCGCTAAACGTTACTATGACTGCCCGTATTACAATTTCGAGACATTGACTGGTAGCACCAATGTCCGTCCGTCCGTCCGTCCGTCCGTCCGTCCGTCCGTCCGTCCGTCCGTCCGTCCGTCCGTCCGTCCGTCCGTCCGTCGGTCCGTCGGTCCGTCGGTCCGTCGGTCCGTCGGTCCGTCGGTCCGTCGGTCCGTCCGTCGGTCCGTCGGTCC
This sequence comes from Lamellibrachia satsuma, assembly GCA_033239005.1. Taxonomy (NCBI): domain Eukaryota; kingdom Metazoa; phylum Annelida; class Polychaeta; order Sabellida; family Siboglinidae; genus Lamellibrachia; species Lamellibrachia satsuma. The sequence continues at coordinate 505,468 of BSQZ01000104.1, forward strand.
GTCGGTCCGTCGGTCGGTCCGTCGGTCCGTCGGTCCGTCGGTCCGTCGGTCCGTCGGTCCGTCGGTCCGTCGGTCCGTCGGTCCGTCGGTCCGTCGGTCCGTCGGTCCGTCGGTCCGTCGGTCCGTCCGTCCGTCCGTCCGTCCGTCCGTCCGTCCGTCCGTCCGTCCGTCCGTCCGTCCGTCCGTCCGTCCGTCCGTCCGTCCGTCCGTCCGTCCGTCCGTCCGTCCGTCCGTCCGTCCGTCCGTCCGTCCGTCCGTTTTGCAAGTATGGGGCTGAAATTGTGTACGCGTGCTCGGGGGCTCAGGGGTATGGTTCAGTACACTATTGAAATTCCCCGGGGATGGGCATTACGTCGAAAGAACCAATGTGAACTTTTGACGTAACTGACGTAACAATAACTACGTGCAATTGTTAGCAACACTACGCGTGTTTCGACCACCGTTACGTGATGTACGTCAAACGTCCACAGAACACTTCGTGAAACCGGCAGTGATTTTTGTGGCGTGAAGTTGTCATAAGCTCTTGCCTTTCCTCCCGTGCAACGCCCGGGAACTGAGATATTTCTGTGAAAACGTTTAAAATATTGTTATCATGACAGTCACCTAAGAACTACAAAGTTACTCCGTCCGGAGGATAGGTATTGTCTGGTAGTTTACCCAAACCAGTTTCTGCCAGGCACCTGTCATAATGACAGAGTTCCGTTGAAGGTTAGTTAGTATAGTTTATGTAACTGTGCATTCTCTGGCGGTAAAACCACAACGCCGTTAGGCCTAACTACAATTCGTCTTCACGTCAATGATTTAACTGCTACAACTCTTTAACCAACACAGACTAATCTACGTTGCTGGATACTTCCTGCCTCCCTGCAATTTTTTTAATCCATGTAAATCAATCAAGACGATGTTAATTCGTGATATTACATAACAACGCATCAAACTGGTTCCAAGAAAAACGCCGACAATAGAAACATTTAACGAGGCGTGGTCACCTCTACTCGAGGTCACGAATAAGTGCCTATGTAACCAAGTCCACCATTGTAACATTGTAACATTGTAACACAATCTAATCGAAATTTCAACGTACTTGCTTCTTAAAATATCGTCTGATTATTATATTATTTCCATTGAACGTTGGCGTTGATCTAATTATTACGGCATTATGGTCCAGCCGGTGTGTAATTACATGTATTCTGACCATTCAATACGGATCTCAGTCGATATTTATAGACACAAATCCTTATATTGTGTTGGCATCAAGGTCGAGTCACGTGCTAAGAATACAATTATTTCCTTCTTTATAGCAGTCGTGTTCTATAAATACTCTGGCCGGCCTTCGTTTGGCGCGCTCCCAATAACGGGCTCAGTAGCCTATATGCCATATACTCGACCTTATTCAACGAGGACTCCAATCAATGCGTGTCGCGTGTAGTTGCTTGAGCGCAGAGATAGAACGATTACACGCAAACGTTTCCCAGAAATAGTGTTGTTAGCCAGGTTTAAAAATCGATCCCTTCTGAACAAAATCAATATCCAAATAATTAATACGCCAGGGGCGTTTTTCATCGATGTAGACCAGTGTTCTGTCATGTGTTTTTAAAATAACAGGATAAAGTTGGCACAAATAACTGGACAAGGTCGAGTCTGATTATTTGTGCAACGTCGCCAGGCTGTCGAGACTCGAGGTCGATTGCAGATGTATGCAAATGTACCATCACTATAATTATATTTATTTCACATGCCTAATTATTTGAGCAAATTCGAAGTTGGAGATTATATTCTCGCAATCAGTTGTCATTCGGTTTTAACACAATTCAAATGTTCGTTTGTTAGTTCAGTCGAAATCGTGCACGTCCGATTATGAAATCATATCTGCACAACTGCATCAGATAGGGCATATTGAATGCGTAAATCATAATAATTTGTTTACTGTGTAAGCATGGCTATTGATTAGATATAAGCCATTTATTATTTTTTAACACTGTTGTATTTTAAGCGCCTCTAAACAGAATTTATTTTCCGCTGTACAATGGGATTGCGATACTCTCTGCGGGTTGGTCTTCAATGTAGAGTCTATTCGAAAGCTGTGTTGAAATGCCGCGGTCTATCTACTAAGCTGTGTGAATTGACGCAGGCCTCTGATATGCGTTGTAAGATAATGGTATTGCACAACGTTCGTGGTCTACGTGATCTATTATAGTCTGTTTACACGAGTTGGTGCAGTCACTGCGGCGCAATAATGCTAACTAAATTACGTCGAGACGTCGGTAGAATCGACCTTGAATGACTGCGTAAAAACTCAAAAGTCGACGTCGCCTGGAGTAAACAATTATGGACTAATGAGAGCTGTTTTTCTGTCGGCTGTGCGATATGGCACGTGTTGGACAATGTTCCCTTGTGTCTCTCGGAGGCTACGTCTGTCAGAGGTTGCTTCCATTTTAGTTTCGAATGTTGCGCTGTTTTTTCAATATTGTTTCCGTGGTTTCTGCGCGTCATACGTGCAGGGCTGCGTAGTCTGTGCTTTGTCAATGTTATTTTTTAGGTCTTGCATATTATTCCGGTTACGTGGCGGTGGCTTTTGCATATCTTGTACACTGTTGATGTGGGCTCCGATACTTGTTCGTGGTTTGTCCCCACCAAGCCATCGTTTTGTGAACGTTATGCCCCGGAGTTTTCCAGTTATTACAAGGAATAAGACCAGAGCGGGAGAAAAGGTTCATTGGCCAGACTGAAAGAAGGTCAACACGTGAAGATGAGAAAGACCAATATCGGACAGAATGAGGAATAAGTTAACGGAGCCAAGGAGACATGCCACGTGACAGAAGGCGCAAACGAGGTATGCACGAGATACGATGACGATTATCTCGCCACACGTCCGAGAATGCGTACCACGGAGGATGAATAGAACCGATGTGATTACAGCACGTACACTATGTCGACAAATGCAATGCGATAATTTCGTCAGACAACCACGTCGTTTGTTTTCTTGTGAATCGCGTGACGCAATGAGTTCTCGTTCAGCAGTGGCCACCATCTTTAAATAAAGATTTAACTTCAATAGTGTACTGGTCTTACTTCAATAGTGTACTGGTCTTACTTCAATAGTGTACTGGTCTTACTTCAATAGTGTACAGGTCTTACTTCCATAGTGTACAGGTCTTACTTCCATCGTGTACTGGTCTTACTTCAATAGTGTACTGGTCTTACTTCAATAGTGTACTGGTCTAACTTCCATAGTGTACTGGTCTTACTTCAATAGTGTACTGGTCTTACTTCCATAGTGTACAGGTCTTACTTCAATAGTGTACTGGTCTTACTTCAATAGTGTATTGGACTTACTTCAATAATGTACTGGTCTTACTTCAATAGTGTACTGGTCTTACTTCAATAGTGTACTGGTCTTACTTCCATCGTGTACTGGTCTTACTTCAATAGTGTACTGGTCTTACTTCAATAGTGTACTGGTCTTACTTCCATCGTGTACTGGTCTTACTTCAATAGTGTACTGGTCTTACTTCCATAGTGTACTGGTCTTACTTCAATAGTGTACTGGTCTAACTTCCATCGTGTACTGGTCTTACTTCAATAGTGTACTGGTCTTACTTCAATAGTGTACTGGTCTTACTTCAATAGTGTACTGGTCATGCAGTTCTGTTCTCAACTTCAATGCTTACCAGTCATATTTAGATTTCTTCGTAGAGCTTGACTTTGGGGCCCTGAGACTGAGTCTGATATGCAACGACACCACCCTGTGGTCTGATCCTACACTGGAGAAGGTACTTTATGCCTCACAATTAATTTTGCTGCTCTTCTACTTCCTGTTGACTAGGATATAGTCCAGTTTATGGTTGTCTCAACAGGGGTCCATATATGTCATTGTTTTTCCCTTAGTTTCTTGAAACGGGTGTTTGCGATTACGAGTTTCTTTTCTTGTGCTAGTTCTGATAGAAATTTACCGTTCCTGTTGGTTTTTTCATGATGTGAGTACGCGGCATCGCTTGGTCCCAGTTTTGCATTAAACTCACACAGAATGGCAAGTATGTTGTATACTGGTAACGATTCCTTGGCTGCGGCGAGAAGACAGCGAAGACCAAGGGGATCGTCAGGTCGGCAGCGATCTAGATGTGAAGTCCGGCTAGACAGTCTGGACGTGGGGACGATGAGCGGGAAAGGAGTAGAGGTGGTGGAAATGATGGAAAGAAGGAGACTGGAAGTAGTGTGCATCCAGGAGACTAAGTGGAAGGGAGACAGAGCAAGGACGATGATGGGAGGGTACAAGCTACTGCACGCAGGAGGAGATGGAAGAAGTAACGGAGTGGGCATCGTTGTATCCGAAGAGATCAGTAAGACGGTTGTCAGAGTGGAGAGATGGAAGGGGCGCATAGTGATGGCATGGCTGATAATTAGGAAACAGTTGATGTGTGTTATGTCTGTGTATGGGCCACAGACGGGAAGGACGGAGGCAGAGAAAGAGGAGTCCAGGGATGCTTTGGAGAGGATGATAGGATTGGTGGAGCTGGTGGTGATGTTGTATATCGCGGGAGACTTCAGTGCACATGTTGGAATAGTGGAACCAGGTGAAGAGGAGAGCGTTGGCAGGTATGGATGGGGAGCGAGGAATAGAGCGGGTCGAACTCTGGTGGAGCTGGTGGCGAGAAATGGGTTAGTAGTGACTAGCTCTTTCTTCCAGAAGCGAGAGAGCTACAAGACCACATACAGGAGTGGACAGCTCAAGACAGAATTAGACCTAGTGATAGTTCGGAAGCAGCAGCTATGGAAGATTAAGGATTGTAAAGCTGTGGCTGGAGAGCATGTCACGACACAGCACAAGCCAGTGGTGTTCGTTGTGCGTATGCAGAAGAAGAAACAAACTAAGACTGTGGGCCGCAGGACTATTAAGTAGTGGAGGTGCAAAGACGACGTCGCTGTTGAATACAAGGAGCGGATGACGGTTAAGTATGAAGAGCTCAGTGAAGAAGTTGGTGGTTTGGAGGATGAATGGAAAAAGTACAAAGAAGCATTAGTGGGAGCTGCAGAGGAACTATGTGGAAGAACATCAGGAAAGGGCGGAATGTCAAGGAGTAGTAACCAAGGATGGTGGACAAGCGAGGTTGCAGAGGCAGTATGCGAAAAGAAGGAAGCCTGGAAACAAATTGAGAAGACCAAGGAGAGAGGAAACGAACCGGATGCAAGGATGATACACATATACGGGCAGAAGAAGAGAGCTGCAAAAAGAGCTGTTGATAAGGCGAGGAGAGATATGGAAGCAGATGTATATAGCAAGCTAGATGAGGATGGTGGAAAGAAGATTATATACAAAATGGCCCGAGACAGGGATGAGAATAGTAAGGACGTGAAGGGTGGGACGGTGATGAAGGATAGAAATGGGAAGTTAGTGACAGAACAAGAGGCAGTGCTGCAGGTCTGGGAAAGATACGAGCTCGCCAAACTCCCCTGACCTTGTTACGACGCGAAGAATCCGTGGCGTCGTTATAGCAACGGTAACCGCAGACGACACGACCTCGCTACGTGCCGGCAATTGTGAAGTTAGTGACCGTGAAAACAATTCTTTTGTCGACAGTCCGACTCTCATCGGGATAATTTAGTTCAACTACGTGGGTTGCGAACTCTTTTGTCCCCGAGTACCGCGATATTAGCCGACGAATGATTCCTTTGATTGAGTAACCCTATGTAATAACATCGTCGTATCTACAGTTCTGTTTACATAAATCCCTTACTTTTCATACCCAGATTCTACATGCATTTTAAATCTCAAGTTACCTTACTCACTTAAGCGAACATGGCAGTTTGAATTTGCCTTTAACGTAAACAATATAAAATAAAATTCGCCAAGTAGACTAATCAGTGTATTCATAAATGTGGAAATTCAGGTATTCTTGTAATGTATACCGCGTTTCCAAAATTGCCACACACCTCATAGAGTTGTTTAAAATATTATAGATTTAATTTATTATATATCATACAGACAAATGGTCAGAAATGGTAATCTGAAAAAGGCTGGTTTAATTTTCAACAACATTAAAGTCTTTGAGAGTTAATTTGAAATGTTTCACTGGAAGTATGACGTACATCGTAACTTAAATATATACTAAATGTTGCATATTCACAGACACTACACATATAACACTACACATATAACACTACACATATAACATACACGTGGTTCTTAGGGGTGGCACATAACTGATCTTTATTTGCAAACGCATGTATTACTACTCAGGTAGTTCGCCACTGAACATGTATCACTACACATGTAGTCCACGACATAGACATGCATATTTAACATTTCCCTCCCGGAATAATTATGAAGAAGTCTACTAACAACAATATAACTTCTTCTGTATGCCTACAGTGAAATAATCTACCTGATTATTATAATAACATAGCTACGCACTAGCAATGTAACTCAACACTACACCAGTTTTCAACCATGTCCCGCTAACTAAATTTATGTAACTAGAGTCCACTAGCTCACTTATATATGTTACACTACAGAGAAGCTCACTAGAAATGCCTCATCCATCATATATGTCCACTCAAACGTCTTATCCTTCTCAAGCAAGGTAGTGAGATGATGGAGTGTGGAAGCAAGGTAGTGAGAGGATGGAGTGTGGAAGCAAGGTAGTGAGAGGATGGAGTGTGGAAGCAAGGTAGTGAGAGGATGGAGTGTGGAAGCAAGGTAGTGAGATGATGGAGTGTGGAAGCAAGGTAGTGAGATGATGGAGTGTGGAAGCAAGGTAGTGAGATGATGGAGTGTGGAAGCAAGGTAGTGAGATGATGGAGTGTGGAAGCAAGGTAGTGAGATGATGGAGTGTGGAAGCAAGGTAGTGAGATGATGGAGTGTGGAAGCAAGGTAGTGAGAGGATGGAGTGTGGAAGCAAGGTAGTGAGAGGATGGAGTGTGGAAGCAAGGTAGTGAGAGGATGGAGTGTGGAAGCAAGGTAGTGAGAGGATGGAGTGTGGAAGCAAGGTAGTGAGAGGATGGAGTGTGGAAGCAAGGTAGTGAGAGGATGGAGTGTGGAAGCAAGGTAGTGAGAGGATGGAGTGTGGAAGCAAGGTAGTGAGAGGATGGAGTGTGGAAGCAAGGTAGTGAGAGGATGGAGTGTGGAAGCAAGGTAGTGAGAGGATGGAGTGTGGAAGCAAGGTAGTGAGATGATGGAGTGTGGAAGCAAGGTAGTGAGATTATGGAGTGTGGAAGCAAGGTAGTGAGATTATGGAGTGTGGAAGCAAGGTAGTGAGAGGATGGAGTGTGGAAGCAAGGTAGTGAGATGATGGAGTGTGGAAGCAAGGTAGTGAGATTATGGAGTGTGGAAGCAAGGTAGTGAGAGGATGGAGTGTGGAAGCAAGGTAGTGAGATGATGGAGTGTGGAAGCAAGGTAGTGAGAGGATGGAGTGTGGAAGCAAGGTAGTGAGAGGATGGAGTGTGGAAGCAAGGTAGTGAGATGATGGAGTGTGGAAGCAAGGTAGTGAGATGATGGAGTGTGGAAGCAAGGTAGTGAGAGGATGGAGTGTGGAAGCAAGGTAGTGAGAGGATGGAGTGTGGAAGCAAGGTAGTGAGAGGATGGAGTGTGGAAGCAAGGTAGTGAGAGGATGGAGTGTGGAAGCAAGGTAGTGAGAGGATGGAGTGTGGAAGCAAGGTAGTGAGAGGATGGAGTGTGGAAGCAAGGTAGTGAGAGGATGGAGTGTGGAAGCAAGGTAGTGAGAGGATGGAGTGTGGAAGCAAGGTAGTGAGAGGATGGAGTGTGGAAGCAAGGTAGTGAGAGGATGGAGTGTGGAAGCAAGGTAGTCAGAGGATGGAGTGTGGAAGGAAAGTCTGGCACAAACTTTTGATAATAGTTTGCCATGCCGATGAACGACCTCAATGAACTCACATCAGTGGGTCTAGCTGCATCTAGTATGACGGTTATCTAACCGATTTGTGAATACCTTGGGCATCAATCACGTGACCCAGATACTCGAGAGAATCTCTGGAGAATTCGCATTTATCTCGATTCAGCTTTAAACCGAATTCTGTCAGTCTTTCAAACACCCTACCCAAATTGCTCAAATGCTCTGACTCTGTTCTCCCTGACACAAGGATATCATCGAGATATACCTTGACACCTGACAAACCCCGTAACATTTTCTCTGTAGCATTCTGCCAGATAGCAGGTGCCGTGGTTGTGCCAAAGACTAGCCTGTTCTGTCTGAATAGACCGTTATGCGTTGCTATGGTGAGGTATTCCCTAGATTCCTCGGAAACCTCCATTTGATTGTACGCATTCGCTAGGTCAAGTTTGGAGAATTTAACTCCACCAGCCAAGTCAGCCAGAATATCATCAATGTTGATATTCGGCGGAGACACTGTTTTCAACTGAGGGTTAACAGTTGTCTTGTAATTGCCACATAGTCTAATCGCACCATTCTTCTTTGGCACTACTACAACACCCGTTGCCCAGTCACTGCTTGTGACTAGTGTAATGACCCCAACTTTCTCAATTTGGCCTAACTCCAGCTCGACTTTCGGGCGTAGAGCTTACATTATGTGACCCAATACGGTTTAGTGTACACTGGTTTTGCTCCCTCTACTAGTTCAACATGTGCCTTAATCCCTTTAAGCAACCCAAGTTGTCCATCAAACAAATCCTGATGCTTACTGACTAGCCCATCCAACTGACAGTCATGTGATAGACACACGGACCCTGACCCTGATCTAAACTTGATCTCGGTCCAGTCAAGTTTGATAGCTTCTAACCAGTCTCTGCCAAACAGTATGTGTCTACTGTCGGGGACAACATACAACACCAAGTCTACATTATGCGAGTTATACTGCACATTCACCTTAAACATACCTTTACATGGCACTGATTCACCTGTGAAACTGCGTAACGCCTTGTTACTAGGCTGAAGTTGACAGTTTGCAAACTTTGACTGATACACATCAACAGGGATCATCGAAATAGCAGACCATGTATCAAGCTCCATTGGCAATACAACGCTATTTACAGTAGGACGCACAATGATAGCAGATTTGTCAACATTTAATACACAATTGGTTTGACAATGCACATCTAGTATAGGCAAAATCAATCGCCATACAATTTTTTTCTATCTGGCTGTTGCTGTTGTATAGGCGAAGATCTCGCTCATGATAATCGTACGCATTTTCATGAAAAGCGAAACCTTACAAAACGCCATAAACAGAGCAAACATGTATATCACTAAAGTTACCTGACAATAACCATGTAAAAGTGTAAAATTATTACCTTTTTGTCATAACCCATGTGCTTGTCAAAATTTTTATATAACCGGATGTTGTTGTGAGCGAGATTACCAAACGGGATTCTCGTAAATCAATATAAGGTCACGCTAAGAATTTCCGTCTGCTGGCCATAGAGTTACATCATTAATCATCCCCATATAAACTACTAACTTACTAACGGGTGTTTTATTTATGTATGTGCTGCTGGCCCACTCTGGCCTCATTCTACACGAAATCGCGTTTGACCATGTGACCCAAAGGCAACATCACGTGCACAGTATGGCGGCTAATTGTGAAATTTTTCTATGTCACCGATAAAAGTACTCATAAGTAATTATTTTGAGCACATTTCTTCAGTTTCTTGAAGCCGAAGCGTTGGTTGTATGTCACAGAATACACATATGAAACGGTTAGTACGTATCGGTTTTAAAACTTAAGTTATTAATTCCGTAGCCATTTGGCTACGGAAAGCCCAAATCGGCGCTTACGATAATGATGGCCTGGAGCTCCGCCCCAAGGCTAGCTGAAGGGTGGGGCGGATGACTCTGCATAAATCTTACTTAGCTCGATTTGAAAAGTTATCAACTGTCACCGTATACGCCGGTCGCTGTCGCTCACGCTCAGCCGGCTCAGTGTTTTTGTGTCTCTCACGTTTGCCTTGCATTCAACACATTTTGGCAAAGTGGTTCTCTCGTCCACAAGTGTGGCATTTCTTACCATAGGCTGGACATTGTTTCCGATCAAAGGCGTGTTCTCGGCCACAGAACTTGCAGTTGGCCTGGCCCGGGAAAATTCGTCGAACTTCCGTGCTGCCCTGCCGCGGCGAAACCCTTTAGTCGGCCTTGACCTTCATCACATTGTTTTTACAGTTGCCGAATCGTGCGTCTGCTGCTGTCCTCGGAACAGGTTCATGTTCTGACGCGCAGCATCATGTCCAGTGGCAATTTGCCTCGCTGTCTGCAATGTCAGCGTTTCCTCGCGAAATAGTTTTTCTCGAAGACTGTCATCGTGACATCCATACACCAGTTAATCGCGCAAATTGTTCTCCTTTTCGTTGCCGAAATTGCACGTCTTCGCCAAATTGCACAATCGCGCTATGTACGACGCACTCGTTTCGTCGTACAACTGCTTGCACAAGCGGAATTTGTACCGATCAATCAATTCGTTCGTTCTCGGGGCGAAGTAGTTGTCAAAGCGCTCGAGAAGTACTTTCACCGTCGGTACGTGTTCGCCTTCGATGTCATAATCGAACGAACTGAATATCGTCAGTAACTCTGCACCACCAAGCGTAATCACCAACGCAATCTTCTCAGCTTCATTCTTAGTTGTAGCTCATGTAGCAAGCAAATACATATTAAATTGCTGCTTGAAAGTTTACCAACTTTCCTTCGCGTTCGACCCAGCTAGGCAGAGTTAGCGCCATTAGCCCAGTGCATTCTGCCAAGCTTACGCGTCTTCTTCGGCTGTTTCATTCACAGCTCAACGTCAAGTTTCAGTAACTGTTTCACTCACAGTACATCTGGGAAACATCTAGTTTCCACACATCGAGGAGTTAGTACCATCCCATCCGTTTCGTCGCCAATTATCTGTTGTATATTTACAGACACTACACATATAACATACACGTGGTTCTTAGGGGTGGCACATAACTGATCTTTATATTTTGATAATGTATGCAATGGTTAATTAACATAGTTTTATGTTTAGCGCTTTATAAGAAGTTTTCTTCACACGTCGTGTAGCGTCTGTTACTCCACAGATAACCAATTGCATGGTTTCAATGTCTACATAGCTATTTCGGGAAATGTATCGTGAGAAACGAGGTTTGCACTGGATAACGAGTTTCCAAGATACACGTGTATTCATTACATTGTATTCATTTGGGAGTGTGTAATCTTCCTCTGAAATCTCGGCACTTAGAGATCATTCTGCTTGAAACTGTAATAGCCATTTGTAAGTCGTCGATCTTGCATGGTTCTCCGCTGACGCAGTGTCAGTAAACCCGAACTGAGGGAATTATTACAAAGAGATAAAACTACACCTGCTAATAAAACCCACTGCTGGAAAGTTACTGTCAGACGGGCTTGAACGCCGACACTAGAGTACGTCATCACATAATGGAAATAAAAAATGGAGATAACTTGCAGTCAACTGCAACTCAGGAAAGGTTAAGAAAATTAAGAAGATTATATAATTATAATGGAAATATTTCACCTATAACTTGACATAATTCCCCAACGCTGAATATCAAAAGCATGGTATGCCGCATCCTACCGCATCGGTGTTACGACTTGACTAGAAAGAAACAATCAGTATTGAAACATTACTCATGCATAAGAAACAACTTATAATATCACAAACCTAGTGTAACGTTAATAGTGTGTGACGTTAATAGTGTGTAACGTTAATAGTGTGTACGTTGTTAGAATAGTTCCTTTAAAAATATATATCAACATAATGTATACTTCCTCGTTAAATGCAAATTATTAAATACATCTCAAAACTGGTTCCTGAAATGATAAATCGTGGGTTGTATGAAGGTGATATCTAGACTTTCAAAATGCGTCTAAGAAGAAAGTATCAGAACACGGATTGCTGCTTCAGATTGGATGTCGAAATGTAGACTAAGAACAGTGGAGACGAGATACTGTATTAGGAACGACAATCGGAGTAACGGACTTCGAAGTTGCAATTAGAGAGGAGATACTGTATTAGGAACAACAATCAGAGTAACGGAATTCGAAGTTGCAATTAGAGAGGAGATAGTGTATTAGGAACGACAATCAGAGTAACGGACTTCGAAGTTGCAATTAGAGAGGAGATACTCTGTTAGGAACGACAATCAGAGTAACGGACTTCGAAGTTGCAATTAGAGACAAGATACTGACTTAGGAACGACAATCAGAGTAACGGATTTCGAAGTTACAATTAGAGAGGAGATGCTGTATTAGGAACGACAATCAGAGTAACGGACTTCGAAGTTGCAATTAGCGAGGAGATGCTGTATTAGGAACGACAATCAGGGTAACGGACTTCGAAGTTGCAATTAGAGAGGAGATACTGGATTAGGAACGACAATCAGAGTAACGGATTTCGAAGTTACAATTAGAGAGGAGATGCTGTATTAGGAACGACAATCAGAGTAACGGACTTCGAAGTTGCAATTAGAGACGAGATGCTGTATTAGGAACGACAATCAGAGTAACGGACTTCGAAGTTGCAATTAGAGAGGAGATGCTGTATTAGGAACGACAATCAGAGTAACGGACTTCGAAGTTGCAATTAGAGAGGAGATGCTGTATTAGGAACGACAATCAGAGTAACGGATTTCGAAGTTGCAATTAGAGAGGAGATTCTGTATTAGGAACGACAATCAGAGTAACGGACTTCGAAGTTGCAATTAGAGAGGAGATGTTGTATTAGGAACGACAATCAGAGTAACGGACTTCGAAGTTGCAATTAGAGAGGAGATGCTGTATTGGGAACAACAATCAGAGTAACGGACTTCCAAGTTGCAATTAGAGAGGAGATGCTGTATTAGGAACGACAATCAGAGTAACGGACTTCGAAGTTGCAATTAGAGAGGAGATGCTGTATTAGGAACGACAATCAGAGTAACGGACTTCGAAGTTACAATTAGAGACGAGATGCTGTATTAGGAACGACAATCAGAGTAACGGATTTCGAAGTTACAATTAGAGACGAGATGCTGTATTAGGAACGACAATCAGAGTAACGGACTTCGAAGTTGCAATTAGAGACGATATGCTGTATTAGGAACGACAATCAGAGTAACGGACTTCGAAGTTGCAATTAGAGAGGAGATGCTGAATTACGAACGACAATCAGAGTAACGGATTTCGAAGTTACAATTAGAGACGAGATACTGTATTAGGAACGACAACCAGACTAACGGACTTCGAAGTTACAATTAGAGACGAGATACTGTATTAGGAACGACAATCAGAGTAACGGACTTCGAAGTTACAATTAGAGGGGAGTTACTGTATTACGAACGACAATCAGAGTAACAGATTTCGAAGTTACAATTAGAGACGAGATACTGTATTAGGAACGACAATCAGAGTAACCTACTTCGAAGTTGCAATTAGAGAGGAGATGCTGAATTACGAACGACAATCAGAGTAACGGACTTCGAAGTTGCAATTAGAGAGGAGATACAGTATTAGGAACGACAATCAGAGTAACGGACTTCGAAGTTGCAATTAGAGAGGAGATACTGTATTAGGAACGACAATCAGAGTAACGGACTTCGAAGTTGCAATTAGAGAGGAGATACTGTATTAGGAACGACAATTAGAGTAACGGATTTCGACTTTGCAATTAGAAAGGAGATACTGTATTAGGAACGACAATCACAGTAACGGACTTCGAAGTTGCAATTAGAGTGGAGATACTGTATTAGGAACGACAATCAGAGTAACGGACTTCGAAGTTGCAATTATTGACGAGATACTATATTAGGAACGACAATCAGAGTAACGGACTTCGAAGTTGGAATTAGAGAGGAGATGCTGTATTAGGAACGACAATCAGAGTAACGGAGTTCCAAGTTGCAATTAGAGAGGAGATACTGTATTACGAACGACAATCAGAGTAACGGATTTCGACGTTGCAATTAGAAAGGAGATACTGTATTAGGAACGACAATCAGAGTAACGGACTTTGAAGTTACAATTAGAGAGGAGATACTGTATTAGGAACGACAATCAGAGTAACGGACTTCGAAGTTACAGTTAGAGAGGAGATACTGTATTAGGAAAGACAATCAGAGTAACGGACTTCGAAGTTACAATTAGAGACGAGATACTGTATTAGGAACGACAATCAGAGTAACGGACTTCGAAGTTACAATTAGAGAGGAGATACTCTATTAGGAACGACAATCAGAGTAACGGACTTCGAAGTTGCAATTAGAGAGGAGATACTGTATTAGGAACGACAGTTAGAGTAACGGACTTCGAAGTTACAATTAGAGAGGAGATACTGTATTACGAACGACAATCAGAGTAACGGACTTCGAAGTTACAATTAGAGACGAGATACTGTATTAGGAACGACAATCAGAGTAACGGATTTCGAAGTTGCAATTAGAGATGAGATAATGTATTAGGAAAGACAATCAGAGTAACGGATTTCGAAGTTGCAATTAGAGAGGAGATACTGTATTAAGAACGACAATCAGAGTAACGGATTTCGAAGTTGCAATTAGTGTGTATATGAACGTTAACGCAATATGGGATGGCTGCTTCAACCCTTTAACCTGTCCAGGAAGATAAAACTAATTATATCTCTAATACGTTTATCATCCAACTAATCATTGGCCTATATCTTTATAAAGCAGTTGCTTAGCAACGTGAGAGCAACGCGTTCATGTGAGAAAAACAAGACACTGCAAAGATACAAAAAGTAACTGATCTTAGCCGAAAACTGAGAGGCATTAACCTTAAACAACTCATAAAGGAACACATTTTTTATTAACAGGAGACCAGGATATTATGGTGATCCAAAATTGATCTTTTAAATATTGAATGATTATGTAGGTATAGATGGACACGTTTTTTTTAAACTTAGCTAATCTAAAAAAAAACAACCACCTATTCCGTATTTGTCAACTGTCATTCACAAGTCGTGAGACTCGAAGTTTTGTATCCAATGTCACGGTCTCACGGCAAAGGTCTGAACTCTCACGTATATTTTCATAATCTTTAGTAATTAAAATTATGCTTTGCGAAAATTAGACACTTGATCTAGTTGTGTCTATTTGCGAAAGCCTCAGTTAATTGTACTGGTAATATCCGCCATTTACCAAATAACGTGTGAAACGCGGTTAGTGATTGGTCAACCAATGAGAATTCCTGTTGGAAAGCAGTGTAAGCACGTGCTGAATATGAGCTTAACTTTACTTTTGGAATATAAGTGCCTTCACAATTCTCCAAATACAATAAAAATTCAATGAGGGCCATGAGCTGCGGGATTTCGCGGCCTGCGGCCCCTTGGCCGAGGCTGGGGAAATGCTCCCGCATAAGAACCCTCCAACTTGGTTGACAGCTACGCCATTCTCACAGAGGATGACAAATGAATGGAAACATTATCAATTGACTGTGTAGTCGTTGTCAGTATAACTATGTTCAAAGAATAATTGACATATCGTTTACAGAGGCGGTCCACCCATACGCAAGACACTGATGGACTCTTGATAAACCAACGACTTCTTGTCCCATGTCCTCTGGAGTATGTTGTTTTGGGGGCCAATTCTGTTAACTCATATTAAATATAAAATGAGTCGTCGTAATGTGTTGCTGATCACAGATCACCAACCACTGAACTGCAGGTGTTTTGATACGGGATAGAAAATAATGTTTAGTACATAAGCCTCAATGTTTAGCTACATTAGTGTCAAACATGCATTTTTCAGGGACGGGAATGGGGACTTGGCCGTGCGCTGCATGGAATCCGGTCTAAGGGTCTAACAAATTCATGTTACGCCCACGCCTACTGATCGGTGGGAAATGTCATATTCTGATAGAATACCCCCCGGCTGGGCGTGCTCAACGTATTGTGTGGTTAAACACGGGCCAGGTGGGTCCTAGATACGACGACCGGGAGATTAGGTGATCGAACACAATGGAACAAATAGCCCAAAGAAGCATGAATCACGCCGGTAAAAATACCGGTCATACATAGCTGGTAGCGAAATTGCCTAATCTGATGTGAAAAGTCGGCCTAAGCTCGTGTACTAGTGATACGATCGTACACCCCCGGGGTTTATAGTTGTATGAGAACGCACAGTGTATTGAACATGACCACAAGTACCTACGTAACGTATGTAACGTACGTAATGATACATTGCTGTAGATGCCCCAGCCCAGGGACAAAACCAGTGGGAAGTATTCCCAATCATAACGTTAGCTTAAGTGTACTTTTCCCTGACATTTGATACGACAAGCCATCTAAACGGCTTCGCGCTACTTTGTTTAACCACTGAACCGTAGCGAGGCGCCGCAATCGTTCGCCTTTTGAGGCACTCGGTTTTTTATCAGTAGGCAAAGCTGTCTAGTAGCGGTCCATGCGACATATCTGAGCATGACATATTCTTGAGAACCACGTCATTGTACACACTCCTAGATTACGAGCGCATATTTAAAATCGATGTTTTATTACTAGAAGTCCAAGAGGACATTGCCATGAGTATTGGGCATTAGTTGTGTATAGTTCGAATAATAGTTACTGATCAATGTTGCCTAGTCATAGTGCTTCGCTGTGTTGTTTTTTTATCGACCATTACGTGTTATCTTGATAGACCAAATTCACGACGACCTCACAATGAGCGCTATTCAAACCAGCATAACAAAAAGCGCTATTCACGTCAGACGTTCCATGTACGAGTACTACTTTGAAGTCGACGTAAGCAATTCCTTCACATAGTTATAAATATTCCCCGTAAGCGCGTGTTTCTGCTACATATGTATTGGTTAACAAACGACTTTATTAACAAGATCGGTCATGTGGCATAAACACAGACTGAGAAACGTCATCCTAACATCAAGCGCACAAAAGTATTAGTAAAACTAATTTAAACGATTGATTCCCGGTAACGATGACTGAGTTTCTGACATTAGCGACTGCGCAAACACGTGTCATCTTATCGCTGGTTGACATACGACACGATCAACAACCCCATCTTGAGGACACGAACCAATGAGTTAAACCCGTTTCTAACACGAATACCCTGTCATGCTGACAAAGAGACTCGTTCTTCCAGATTTGCATTGATAAACGCTGTATATTGTCCGCTTCGATGAACACAAATGCTGTGCCTGATGAATGGTCGCCGTGCAAGAAAGTAGATCAAGCGTGACGACTGCAAGAACGCTGCCCCTGGCCCGACGGTTTCTGTAAACCGCGGCTAGTCGTTTTTAAGAGGCAACATCGATGCCATTAACAACAATTCCGAAACGTAACGATACATACAAAAAGTTGTATAAATCATATGTAGTGCGTCATACACTGATTAATTTAGTGTGCACTGTGGCGTGCCCTGCATGGTTCGTGTGCAGTGCAATGTGTTATGTCCTAGGTCCTGTGTAGTTTGGAGCATGGTCCACTCATTATGTTGTAGTGCGGTGTATCATTAGTGTATCATGCACCGAGTCGTTTTAGTGTAGAGTAGTGTAGTGTAGTGTAGTGTAGTGTAGTGTAGTTTAGTGTATCATGCACTGGTTCGTTTGTAGTGGAACGCACCGTACACATGTTCGTTTGCAGTGTGCAATGTGCATGATAGCCTCTATCATGCACATTGCACACGCCCGTTTTTGTGCAGTGCTCCATGCACTTGTTCGTTTGTAGTGCAGTGTATCGTGCACTTGTTGGTTTGTAGAGCAGTGTATCGTACACTTGTTCGTTTGTAAATTGTAGTGCAATGCATCGTGCATCTGTTCATTTGTAAATCGTAGTGCACTGCACCGTGTACTTGTTGTTTGTAGCGCAGTTCGTTTGTAAATTGTAGTGCAATGCATCGTGCATCTGTTCATTTGTAAATCGTAGTGCACTGCACCGTGTACTTGTTGTTTGTAGCGCAGTTCGTTTGTAAATTGTAGTGCAATGCATCGTGCATCTGTTCATTTGTAAATCGTAGTGCAATGCACCGTGTACTTGTTGTTTGTAGCGCAGTTCGTTTGTAAATTGTAGTGCAATGCATCGTGCATCTGTTCATTTGTAAATCGTAGTGCAGTGCACCGTGCACTTGTTGTTTGTAGCGCATCATGTAGCGCATCATGCATTTTTTCGTTCGAAATGCAGTGTAATAAGTCTATCATGCACTGGTTCGTTCGTAGTGCTGCGTATATCATTTCATCTGGTTCGTTTGCTGCACATAGTATAATTCACTGGTCAATTTTGTTCTGCCGGTGTATACATACAAAAGCTGATACATAAGCCAGACTACGACTTTCTCAGCTGAATGACAGCTACATTCGTTCATTCATTCGCCAGTGTAAGCCAGAAAAACGCTACACTGAACTTAAGCGTGTTCTACATCGCGACCATCCGGTTATAAATTTAAAAAATCGTTGTCATGTTAATTTCCGCATATTGTACAACTGGCGGGAACGCTTTACCTAGACACTGCTACCACCACACACTCAACTGTTTGACCTCCTTCGGCCGACTCAGTGACGACTTCGTGCACGTTGCCCAATTTCCAAACGTGGTATTATTGAAAATATAGGCCGGCGCTAACAATATGTCCTTTCTACTCGGAGACAAAGAGCTGCTATTTTTGGACAACGACATGCATTCGTCGTGTGAGGTGTAGGTAATACAAATACACGATGCACACAATTGCACGAAATGGTAGTAGCAACGCTGATGTGATTAATTATTAGGTCTACATACGTCGTAACCACGTATTAAACGTTCGTCATTAAATATACAATATGAAAACTTCTATTGCGCCGGAATCATGCACGAACTCAGAGACGCATCAAAGCTAAAGGGTTTGGCAGACTCAAAATCGGTGTAAACTGTAAAAATTGTCAAAGGAGGATAAAAACATAACACTTCAGATGACGGCAAAATGTTATTATGTTCGTGCTAACCTAACACTGACATGTTATTTATGATGACGTTATATATTGAGCTTGTGTGTGACAATTTGGAATCAACCAGCGAGAGTTGCGACTACTGTGGCGTGTTTAATTGTTTGACGCTACATTACGTTACCGAGCTTTCACAGATACACTCGGTCGCCTGCTGGCAATATTCCCGAACACAGCTCGGTTTATATAACGCCATAGACAATCAACGCGTTATGTTAGCTGGCAATATGTACATTTGACACCGTCGCACAGCGAAACCAACCATGAAGTGTGCAGAGTCGTAATTAATATAAGCGGTATGACGCACTGCTTAGAAAGCGCAGTATTTTTTCGACAGTACTTCAAAGCCGTCTGTCTCGTTCGTGCCGCTCGCACGAACCTTTTCAATGTTCAGATTTCACGACGTTTCTGAGCGGCAGCGTACGTATTATAGCGTTGCCGTTTTTATGAACGACCCCTTTTTCTGAGACACAAAAAAGAGACCCGACTCCCAAGTGGCCCCCATCATTGTTGTCACGACATAATTTTTTTAGGAACCACGAAAGGAGTCGTGACCTATTTTAGACAGGATTTCACGTATGGTTACAACCTGCCCACACGGTGACGGGCCAATGTTGATTCACGGCAGTGTCTCGTTGTCACCAACGTGTCGCTAAGCGCTTGACAGTAAATCTGTATTAGTTGCCGTCACTGAAAGCACAGCTAGTGACTATTTTCTTTGATAAAATCGCGATACCGAAGCTGCAGCGAGCTTTATGGTCCACGAGAGTACTACCTTTATGGTCCACGAGAGTACTACCTTTATGGTCCACGAGAGTACTATATTCATGGTCCACGAGAGTACTACCTTTATGGTCCACGAGAGTACTACCTTTATGGTCCACGAGAGTACTATCTTCATGGTCCACGAGAGTACTATCTTCATGGTCCACGAGAGTACTATCTTCATGGTCCACGAGAGTACTATCTTCGCTTGCCTCGACACGTTATGGCGTGTTTTCTATTTGGGACATTTATAAGATTGCAAATATGTAGTTATTAATGTGCTAGCTTACGCGCGTGCACGTGTTTGTACGCGTGCGCGAATGTGCTTGTGTGTGCGCGCGCGTGCGTGCGTGTGTGTGTGTGTGTGCGTGCGTATGTGTGAGTGTGTGTGTGTGTGTGTGTGCGTGTGTGTGTGTGTCCGTGTGTCCGAGTGTGCGTGCGTGCGTGCGTGTATATATGCGCGCCACACAAATATGATAATAATAACAATAATGCAAGGTGTTGCAGACTAACTGTCTGAGCACTACAAATCTCCACATTTGAACAAAACGTCGTTTACATGCTATAGTAATTAACGCATAATAACGACATACCACATACTATAACCAAGATTTACATAGATATATTCGCATCCTTGGGCTGTCGTTTTGACAAGTGACTCGTGATTGCAACTGGGCACAGTGAATGAGGAAGATAATACGAGGCCCGTCGATGAAATGCAACACGGGACAGATTGCCTATCGTCGCAGCGATATCGCGCGCGGTCGACATCGGTTGCGAACTAAGAGCTGCCTTTGTTGATCAAGTGCGCCGCCACGCAGTTGCACCGGTTCACTCGCTGTCCGCTGTAACCGGACACCCGATGACTCCGTATCGACCGAGATCGCCAGTTCGACACGCAACGTCAACGCAACCACGGTGACTGTCAACGCCAGCGCCAGTCACCTCGACGCCAGGCGGCGCCACGCGCCATAGGCAATCTCGCGCGCTTCTATTTCTTGTTCTTCCAGTACAGAGCAAGACTCCGTGTTAGCCGCATATAAAACGTAGCTATGCTATTGCGAAACTGGGATTCCGTCTAATCATCATTTTATAAACGATCAATGTAGCCTGTCTAGTTGATTATGACCATAATTAAATTATTGACATTGTATTGTTAGACTGTTATTTAATTTGAAAATGCTTTTCCGATCTTGAACCTTTTCCTGTTGCGCGAACTTTGGACTCCGCATGAATCGACGAACTGTCGAATGATATTTTTTTTCAGTCTGAATGCATTGCAGTGAACGAACAACGCACGACAGTCATTACAGGCGGCCTTAATCACATAAGCCATTAACCTAAAAAATATAATAACATGTAGCCATTAACTAAGATAGCATTCGTTGTGCAACATATACCTTCATACGTCACCCGTATTACCACAAACACACCGACGTTGTCAATTGTTTGTAACTGTTATGAATCATACCATCAATCATAATGTACTTGTGTCTCCGGTAATTATTGACGCTGCGAAAACCATCCTTTCTTACTGCGGGGGTTAGGATACAACATTTATTTAATCTAAAAATGATTAATGACCAGAACTGACCTTTGTGACTAAACATAGAACCCATCAGATCTTGTGCCACCAAACAGCTACACAACACCGTGTATTTGTGTTAACTATTCATAGCAATGTTTAAATGTCAGAAACACGCGTGTGTACGATTGAGATAATAAGCGTTCCGTTGTTTGCGTCACACGTGGCTTAATTTGCTCCGCAATAGTCGATTGAAGGCTGGTGTGACGCAAACTTCTATTAATGGCTGACATAAATTGACAGACTTCTGGTGATGAATTCTTACCAAGCAGACGGACAGCATATTTACCAAATATTCGATAATAAGTGAAATGCGCCTCAGCATTCTAGTAAATGCTCAGGATACGATGCCTTCATAAAGAACACTGCACGTTTCCAGGAAAAACGTTTTCTTCCGGTGATGAACAAACAGACGCGCGTGAAATTGAAGTAGGATAGATTATGTGGTGTCACGTTTATTTACACGTCTTACAAAAACACATGCTTATCTCAAGAGAGTGATATTAGTCAGGCAGAGAAATTCAACAGCGGAAGAAGTATTTTGTTTGTAAACCGGGACAATAATGTTAAAAGAAGAAAAAGGAACATGTCGTATACATTGTATGTCCAATTGATTTTTCGGGGAACAAATGTTCCTCTTTCTACAACAGGGAGAACAGCACACACACACACACACACACACACACACACACACACACACACACACACACACACACACACACACACACACACACACACACACACACACACACACACACACACACACACACACACACACACACACACACACACACACACACACACACAAACACACACACACACACACACACACACACACACACACACACACATTAATATCTTATATTAGCATGTGTACATATCGTATATAGTACAATTAAGCATATCATTCGTAATACAGTTGGGGTCGATCTATCTTAACACTCTCGTGATTGTAAAATAGGACTTAAGATTCCTAAGGTTGCAAATGAGTTTGTCGCCTGTGTGGTGTGGGTCTCTGGGTCTGTCGCCGGTGTCGTGTGGGACTCTGGGTCTGTCCCAGGTGTGGTGTGGGACTCTGGGTCTGTCCCCGGTGTGGTGTAGGTCTCAGGTTCTGTCGCCGGTGTGGTGTGGGACTCTGGGTTTGTCCCAGGTGTGGTGTGGGTCTCTGGTTCTGTCGCCGGTGTGGTGTGGGACTCTGGGTTTGTCGCCAGTGTGGTGTGGGTCTCTGGGTTTGTCGCCAGTGTGGTGTGGGTGTCTGGGTTTGTCGCCGGTGTGGTGTGGGACTCTGGGTCTGTCCCAGGTGTGGTGTGGGACTCTGGGTCTGTCGCCGGTGTGGTGTGGGACTATGGGTCTGTCGCCAGTGTGGTGTAGGTCTCTGGTTTTGTCGCCGGTGTGGTGTAGGTCTCTGGTTCTGTCGCCGGTGTGGTGTGGGTCTCTGGGTCTGTCGCCGGTGTGGTGTGGGTCTCTGGGTTTGTCGCCAGTGTGGTGTGGGACTCTGGATCTGTCCCAGGTGTGGTGTGGGACACTGGGTCTGTCGCCGGTGTGGTGTGGGACTATGGGTCTGTCGCCAGTGTGGTGTAGGTCTCTGGGTCTGTCGCCAGTGTGGTGTGAGTCTCTGGGTATGTCGCCGGTGTGGTGTAGGTCTCTGGGTCTGTCGCCGGTGTGGTGTGGGTCTCTGGGTTTGTCGCCAGTGTGGTGTGGGTCTCTGGGTCTGTCGCCAGTGTGGTGTGGGTCTCTGGGTCTGTCGCCGGTGTGGTGTGGGACTATGGGTGGGGTGGGAGATCCGAACGAAAAGGTTTCAAAGGAACAAGTATTGACCTCCCGTAATCGTCCGTCATTAATTGACATGTGCTGGCCCAAAAAGCCCAGCGCCCAGTACTCTCCGCTGGGCAGTATCTTAGATTAAGGGAAGTGATACGACCATGAGAGCGTCTTCTGTCGGCTTTCCTCACAACTGTGTCAACGCCGTCAGTAGAGATAAAGAGGCGGACCCCACGTCGAACATGGTTCAGTCTAGTTCGATCAATCGCGTGTCGAACAATAGGTTATTTACGTTTATTGTCTACAATTAAAGGGACATGATCTGATCATGTTATTGTGAAGTCATGTTCTGTATCATAGACCATAATCTGTTCCAACATATTGACAGCCAAGCTGTATTACCATGAGCTACACAATGTTTTTATAACTTGACCTTGTTTGTTTATGGATGTCGATCTTGCCGTTTAGCCTGCAATGTAAACATGATGTTCGGGGCGAAATATTAAAATTAAACATATCACGGTCAAGTTATATTAAAAAACATTCGGGTCGCCAAGAAGTTATAATAGATATAACGTAAACTACACAAGATGTTATAATAGATATGTGTGTGTGTGTGCGTGCGTGTGTGTGCGTGCGTGCGTGCGTGCGTGTGTGTGTGTGTGTGTGTGTGTGTGTGTTTAATCATACGTTCCTGGACAATTGCCTTATTTACATTGGTATTCCGTCACTAGGATATTACGACCACTTAAAAAACGCGATCCACGGTTTCCAGCCCTTTAAAATTGGTATTAATTTTTCGGAATTAAGACCACGTAACCCGATGCGCCTCAACTCTTCATGGGGCGCTCTTTATACACGCTACATGTCGTGTTGTTTTCGAGGTTGTACACTATGACATGCAAAACGTTAAAACTGGACAAATACATCCGCCATGAGCAGGTATCTGTTTTGTGGTTGGGCGAAATATATATGATCAGGTGTCGGTTGTGGCCAGTCTTATTGTAAAGTCAAAACATCACCAATGTTACGCTGGTGTCGCAGGAAACGGTGTTTCTGAAACGCTTCGATGGATAATTACAACGTCGCGTCACGAAGACCTAGACTGCCGAGATGCGGTTACCTGATAAACAACCGCATGTCATATCGCATGGCCTTGTTCTGGCGCATGGCCTTGTTCTGGCTGAAGCGACCATGTCATGCAACAACCAATTGCCTGGAGTGGGTAATACAGCAGTGGGTTGTTCCACTCGTGGTAACTGCAGCATTTTCTTGCACTTCGTGATAATATTTTTAGTTTCATATTTAATTGCAGTACTGTTTTCACCGAAGCATGCAATTTTTTTTCGAGAAAATCGACATTGAAGAATCTCTCCAATAGGTGTCGCCCAAACCAACTGGATTCTCTGAGTGTACACCAGGGATCCTTCCATAACTGACACAGGCATATGCTGCCACCCACCAACTAGAAAGTTAAGCACGTGCGGACTAGAAGTCCCATAGTCTGCAAATGTGCAGTTTTCCCCGTTCATACATTTTTCAGGGTACAAAAATCCTCGACGTGGGACCGACTAAAAATCACTCCCACTATATTCGTATAACATGATCTTGGAAGTAAACCAATGACCGCCCGCCCCCCGCCCCCCCCCCCCCCGATTAATTGCATAATTTTCTTTGTCCATTACTGATTCCGGTAAAAGACCACCTCAGAAAAATCACCACGTTTCCCTATTCTTAACCACGTTAAGCACACGTATAAGAAGATATATGAACACATATGGATATTACACATGCCAGTATCCTAAGACAAACAACGAAAAAGTCTATTTTAAATGCCAATCTACTTACAAAATGAAAATGGCTCGTGGAGTGGAGGTCAGATGCATTTAACTATTATATACACCCGAAGGACACATTATTAGCCTGTTTTTGTGGACGGGAACCGTTTAATGGCGTACTTCAAGGTAATTCTAACGCCACACGCCAATCCATCAACATTTCCGTAAAGTCCCAGTACAAATACAAACTGGACTTACATCGCGGAAGAAGATTCTTCAAATCGTTTCTTTTCACAGAGACCTACACACTACGTGATTTATCAGATTTGAAAATCGCAAAATTGATACATAGATGATAAACTACACGTCAAATGTTTACTGGAGTGAATGTGGGTTAAAACCTACGACGATGCATAGAGACAGCGGATATCTTTCAAACGCAAAAATAATTATTGAAATACATTAATCGGTTAGTTAGTAATGCCTGTCGTAAATATCCGCATATCTAATCAGCAAAGTCGGTTTTAAGGTCAGAAAAAGATGGTGACCCATTATGTATGTGTGCACTGGTAATCAATTTATATTGTTTGAATTATTCTCTAATGTACCTAGAAATGCGGGTTTTGACCTACACTGGTATGACCCCTAACCCTTTAACGTGTCTAATCGCCTGGCGATGACCATCGTGTTGGATTAGATTGCATGTTGTGACCGCCTGAATGACCGTTGAGCACGCGCGCGGTACGCTGACCGGAGGTTGTTAGTGCGGTGTGACGTCACAAAATGACCGGCTTGTGTCAAAGTCGTCGACAACACATGAATTATTAGTGCAACATCGCGACAACGAGGCTCATCAATAATGAATGAACAGACGACGATGACGCTGCGCATTCAAGCTGACCGCTTTCCTAAAACGGACTAATTCGTGGAAAGGTCGGGGAATGAATGAGTAGTTCATTCGAAAATCTAACCATGTCATTTAATCGATCAGGGAACGACAATTGAATGCACTGACCACGCGTGTAGTGCACACATGTTGCAATAATTGCAAGATGGCGCTGCAAATCCTGTGCATTTTACCAGTACTTCGTTTGATTGTGACCAGTCTAACGCCGAAGTTCTGCATCAATGTAAACAAAATATCACCCCGTGAAACATTCACATTTTGTTTTATGACATTTGGATACACAATAATTTAATCATAAAGTATGTGATGCATTTGTACACATACGTTATTTTTAGCTGGATATTTTTGTCAAGGAAGCATCTAAGAATCTTCCTTTGCATATCTATGATTTGTAGTACTCCTTGCATGAAAGCAGCGGCTCGTGACCTTTCAACTTTAATGGGAACATACAGCGATTTTCATTGGCTAACCGATCGGCTGTTTTACGGGACAATGTGATATTGAATTTATTAGTGTTTATAACATCTCAGTTGGCACAAAATAATATCCTTACAAAACGTGTTATAAAACCAATACGGTAAATATACAACAACTATGATAAAATATTACGTACAACAGTGTATATATATATATATATATATATATATATATATATATATATATATATATATATATATATATATATATATATATATATATATATATATATACTTTGAGAAAAACATATTAAGAGAATTTTAAGATTTTGACGACACAACCACCCCCACCCCTCACCCCCACCCCCAACTAGCTGTATATCAGTTGTCAAACTGTTCCTATTACGGCACCTTTCTTTCTGAGTCTTGATCAGGCCTCCATTTTTGCATTGCAAAATTACTAAAAAAAAATGCAGTTAAATATGATAAAGAAACATTAAAAATAAATAAACATTGAAAAATTCCGACAGACACGTATTCCGACATGTAAACATTAGTATGTAAACAAGCTGTATGCAAACAGACCTTATGCAAACAACCCCCACTATTTTTAGTTCCGGCCAGGGTGGTAGCAGTACTACACTACCCCTGGCCAGGGGTGGTAGCAGTACCACTACCCCTGGCCAGGGGTGGTAGCAGTAGCACTACCCCTGGCCAGGGTGATAGTAGTACTACTACCACCCCTGGCAGATCGACCTGTTGAAACGTGGAACTTTCAGTTTTCCCACGCCATGTGTGAATGTAAGCTGAATCATTTGTACTTTCGTGCGTCCAACGCACTGAAACGATCTCAAATTGTCTTAAAAAATCCCTCAATACAAATGTGCTTCGCTGCGTATCTACCAACAAAAAATACATTAACTAAGCAGGACTAAAGTGGAAAGCTGACGTAACAATTATAATGTTATAATGTTAGGAGGCTAAGACTAGATTACGCTAGTCTAAATTAGAAAAAATTTGCCCTTAGATTACACTTTCCCAGGAATTAATATAAATTAATTATAAAACAATAGCCTAGTTAATTAGTGAAGACTAGTTTGTCATATCAAGCACACTATACTGTCATAAACTGCACAATGTTAGACTAAACAAGATTATCTATATTATACCAGTTTAGACAAGCTAAGCCTAAGGTAAACTTGACCAGTTTAGACTAAAATAGACTAAACTAGATCACCGTAGAAAATAGAATCAAGTAATAAATTAAGAAACGATGCCCTAGTTTATCCAAGACTATAGTTTAGAATGAATTAGATTAGTTAATCCTAGACTAAAATAAACAAGACAGACGCACGCGCTCATAAACAGCTGGGTCAGAATAAGCCCAAACGCCAATAGCCAAATGGTTTGAAGTTAAATATAGCCGCGTGGGCTATTTGGACAATACACAACTGAATGAACCCAATCCTTAGCGATATCAAATGCGGCCATTAAAATGTGAAACTATCTCATAAGCGCGTTCTACGCCCCGTGTGGCAGGGTATCTTCCCCCTAGGATATCTCCCCACCCTGGATATATTACCCTCCTCATTATAAAAATGCAAGAAAGTTTATAATTAGCAAATATGAGTTTAAAAATATGTACTATATTCTGCAAGAAAATGTTGTGTGTTTGTATTTATTACGTTATTATAAGTTTACGAATGAATGAATGAATGATAATATTATGAAGTGATTTCTGAGTTAACCATGATAGGTCTCTCATCAAGTCACTGGGTTAACCATGATAGGTCTCTCATCAAGTCATTGGGTTAACCATGATAGGTCTCTCATCAAGTCACTGGGTTAACCATGATAGGTCTCTCATCAAATCACTGGGTTAACCATGATATGTCTCTCATCGAGTCACTGAGTTAATCATGATAGGTCTCTCATCGAGTCACTGAGTTAACCATGATAGGTCTCTCATCAAGTCACTGGGTTAACCATGATATGTCTCTCATCAAGTCACTGGGTTAACCATGATATGTCTCTCATCGAGTCACTGAGTTAATCATGATCGGCCACCTCAACAACAAAACACACAGCTATATGTTGTTCAACATGGTAACACCCCATTGTTATCAATGCAAGTTTCAAGGTCCCGCCTTTGTTTATTGGCTTAGACACGTTGCCAATGTGTCCTCGCAGTATAGTTTATTAACCTTTGATTTATTTTGTTGGGTAACCACACACAATACACAACAACAAAATCCTTTCACCCATTTCACAGAAAAAAATAATCGTTTGATGCCAAGTCTTTCAAAATGCCCAGTCGCCTATTCAAGGAAGGTGTCTACAAGACTTTAATTAACATGAAACAATATGGTCTGTAGACACTTGATGTAATATTTTTTATTGTTGTGGACGTGACAAGAGTAGACACTTAATATATGAATGTATTCAAGTTGGTGAATGATTTTGCATGAGATATTGTGATAATTGCACGTGATGAAAGATTCTTTTGTGATAATTGTAAGTCATTATATGATGAAATTTGTAATACATATTGATTCAATTGATTCAATTGATTCAATTGCAGCATGTTCATGATTTTATTTGTCAGGGAAAATCGTTTCTAGTCAAGACAACTTGGACATTGGGAGGGGGTAAGATATCCAGGGTGGGGGTGTGATATCCTAGGGCATCCCCCCCGGGGGGAAGCTATGTTACACCGCCTGTACGCAACTAATTGGAACGGATTTTTTTCTGCGTTGTCCCGCGTTGCGGTATTTCATAGAACGCTCAATAACGGCAATTCAACGCTACATGCTCAATGGTAGCAACTAGTGGCCACGCAGTGCGCCGCTACAGCTATGCGCCAATTCGCGTACACAGCGCGCAATAAATCAATACTTTGGCAACTCTGCCAAGGCCACGGGGTTGATTGCAGAACCACGAGTGACCATGTGATCTAGACGAACTGGCCTTGAAGTTGTCGTTCACGTAATACGGTCACGTCCGCGTAACAGGTTACGCGTGAATCTTGGATTATCCACAAACCGGTCAGTCGTGGTCAGTCAGTGGTCAGCGAACCGGTCATAAAGATTCCGGCCGCCTCGTCAATAACGCGTTCGCTGCGTCACGCAAGGCCGCGTGCTAGTAAGCGTACACAACAATTAATCTCACGCAGTACTTGCGTGACCTGCCACGTCATGACGGTGACCAGTGGTCAGGGGGGAGGGGTCAGTTACAGCCAATCGTGTCCGTTGTAACATCGCCCGCGGCGGCATCCCAGCCTGGCGCCACAGCCTCGACCTACGCTTGTTGCCGCTTCGTTATCCAAATATTAACATCCGCAACGTTATGTCTTCCTGTGTAATATTATTTCATAATTGTTTGTCGGGGCGTTGTGGGTCGGGGGTCACAACACATTTTTTTTGTAAAAAAAACATTAACTGGCTCATTCTAGCGATTCGCTTCATCAAGATCTTTACACATTCCTCGGCTTTTATACAGAATATTACTAACATAACATTACGCATGCTGAAATCACGAAATCGTCTTTATCCAAAGATTGTATGATGTGTAAATAAAGAAAATATATTCGGTTTTCATTATGGAAACTTCTAATCGATCGAACATTCCTAATTTACATTTTGCGAACAAATAATTGGCGTCCAATAAATATGTCACTATCCCCGCCCCCGCCCCCCGCCGCCGTTCGTGACAGTAAGCACACAAACAAATGCAACATCAAAGTCGATAACAGTACGCAAAATATACTGATACGACAAATGTTGTCGCGCAATTTAGCGCTGAATGTTAGATCACGACCGCAAAGCTGATGTAGCGTGCGATAGCAGCGCCGGTTACTAGGTCGCCCGGCGCCTTCGACACTCGTCACAATGGCCCGGTATGTGTACGGTAAATGACGGACATTGTTTGAGACGTACCCACAGGTACCGCGTTGTCGAATCTTTACACCAAGCCCGCGCACCGTGAAGATTTGACAACGCACACAGATTAGTCGATTAACCAACTTCGATGCCAGCAGCCCCTTCTGTGGTGACAGCGGGGTGGCTCGTGACCTGTCTGGTCATTAACCGGCAACAAAATGGCAATAATAGTTTGGCCGCAACCCACGTCACTTCTTCAAAGACCCGCTAACATTTTGTTGTCGACGGGACGTGTGTTCGTTTGCAAACAAGGTGTATTTTCAACTGTAGATAGGATTTGACCGATCATGTCTCACACCTGGGGTCGTTATGTAGGCTTACATTAGTTACCCGGTTACCCGGTTACCTCTTCCCACCTGATGTCTTCCTTTAAGTCTGTTTTGGTCGTCCTCGTTTCCTCTTCCCACCTGATGTCTTCCTTCAAGTATCCTCTCGTTGGACTTGTTTCCTCTTCCCACCTGACGTCTTCCTTTAAGTATATTTTTAAAACCAACTTTGTTTCCTTTTCCCACCTGATGTCTTCCTTTAAGTCTCCTTTGGTCGGCCTTGTTTCCTCTTCCCACCTGATGTTGTCCTTTAAATCGCCTTGTTTCTTTTTCTCACCTGATGGCTTCCTTTACTTCTCAGTTAGTTAACCTTGTTTCCTTTCCCCACTTGATGTCTTCTTTTAAGTCTCCTTTGGTCAACCTTGTTTCCTCTTCCCACCCGATGTCTTCTGTTAAGTCTCCTTTAGTCAACATTGTTTCCTCTTCCCACCCGATGTCACCCTTTAAGCCTCCTTTAGTCAACATTGTTTCCTCTTCCCACTTGATGTCTTCTTTTAAGTCTCCTTTGGTCAACCTTGTTTCCTCTTCCCACCCGATGTCACCCTTTATGTCTCCTTTGGTCGACCTTGTTTCCTCTTCCCAACAAATGTCACCCTTTAAGTCTCCTTTGGTCGACCTTGTTTCCTCTTCCCACCCGATGTCACCCTTTAAATCTCCGTTGGTCGACCTTGTTTCCTCTTCCCAACCGATGTCACCCTTTAAGTCTCCATTGGTCGATCTTGTTTCCTCTTTCCACCTGATGTTATCCTTTAAGTCTCATTTAGTCAACCTTATTTCCTATTCCCACCCGATGTTATCCTTGAAGTCTCATTTAGTCAACCTTGTTTCCTCTTCCCACCCGATGTTATCCTTTAAGTCTCATTTAGTCAACCTTGTTTCCTCTTCCCACCCGATGTTATCCTTTAAGTCTCATTTAGTCAACCTTGTTTCATTTTCCAACCTGATGTCTTCTTCTTAGTCTCCTTTAGCCAACCTAATGTTTTCCTTTAAGTCTCCGTCAGTTAATGATAATAAAAATAATAATTGACTTCTATGGCGCCTATATCCTCAGGACCCTGAGCTCAGAGGCGCAACATGACAGAATCAGTAAACGTAATCGCGAACAAGGACGCGCAAAAGTCAGTATCATAACGAGGGACAACCGAACATTTATGGTGGGAATGCAATTTGGAATAGATATGTCTTGAGTTTTTTTTCGGAAAATAGCAATAGTTTCAGATGTTTTCAAAGTGATAGGGAGTTCATTCCAGACCCTAGGCGCAGCGACAGAGAAAGCACGTTTACCCAAGTTAAGTTTTGTTTTAGGTACAATAAGTTGTTGTGAAGTTGAAGATCTTAGCTGCCTAGGGATATTTGAAAGATGCAGGAGACTAGCCAAGTAGGATGGTTGTTGTGTAGATAGAGCACGATATGCAAGAGTGGACAGCTTAAAATTAATTCGATAAGAAACTGGAAGCCATGCAATGTAACTGTTTAAGTAGTGGTATTGACTGTGACAACCGAGGCGCCCTGAGAACCACACGTGCCAGACAATTTTGTACTCGTTGGAGTTTAGCCAAGTCTCTTTTAGCGATGTTATTTAGTGGTGAATTGCAATAGTCAAGGCGGCTGCTAATTAGTGCCGTTGATATAGTTTTAGCAGTAGATATAGATGTGTGACGCCGAATTCGATGAAGATCACGAATATGATAGAAACAGGATTTACATACTTTAGAGATATGCTGGCGAAAGTTGAAGTCACTGTCAAAGATATCACCTATAAGTCAACCTATAAATGTTTTCCTATAAGTCTATTTGAATCAACCTTGTTTCCTTTTCCCACCTGATGTCTTCCTTTAAGTCTTATTTGGTCAGCATTGTTTCCTCTGTTTCCAGAACTGAGAGACATTAGTTATGAAGAACGCCTACACGCATGTGGCTTGAAAAAAATAGAGACAAGGAGGTTAAGAGGAGATCAAATAGAAGTCGCCTTTGGTTGGCATTGTTTCCTTTTGACGTATTTCACATGCCAATCAGTTATTTACCTACCACTTTACATGCAATTAGTTGGTCAAACTCCACTATCAGACATTAGGTAGTTCGCTGGCACCATGCCACGTCATTATTAACATTTCATTGTGCATTTTTATAATTCGTTATCGTTCTTAGTTTCCGATATTTACTGACACGTATTTCACGTATAACGCACGGAAGGCAAAACTAATCCCATTCCCTCCAAACAACCATTTCCTCTGGGTGGCGAACCCACAAAGAAGAACTTATCGGTTGTGGTGAATGTCCATATGTTTTCGTCATTCTTCGCACCCCCGTTTATTTGCTGGCGCAATATGTGGCAGAGCTTTCAATTAGTCCGCCACACACGGTGCACCTGATCAACCGAGTTCATCAAAGAGTTCCTTTATCGCACCGATCTTGGACATGTCCAGCATTCATGGCCTCAGTTAGAATGTTATGAGCGTGTGTTCTTTCAGATTTGCAGTCTGTTTATAGCCCGTTAATAATCCCTCATTACAGCAAATTATAATCCACATCGGTCACGCGTCCTCCTGAAGAATATATTTATTTATTTCTAAAAAATTAAATAAAAACGTGTTCCTATTTTTTATACCATTCCTATCAACACAACTAAGCAGTACTGCTCGGGTTGTTTAATCATTTGTAAATACATTGTGCAAATAATAGCCAGATATCTTAAGTTGAAGACTTAGGAGGAAGGCGACCCTCCTGGTGAGATGAGTCAAAGGAGGGGGGGGGGGTGAAGTTACCCCCTTCCACGATACGGAAATGTTCGAAAAAAGGTATCGCGGGCGCCATGTTGTGTATTCTGCAGCCACTTGTTTAACAGGAAATGCGGAATATATTAAAAAAGAAGGCACTTATTTGAAAAAAAGTAGAAGTAGGAGATACATCAAAATTGGCAAACAAGAAAGTGTTAACTTTCCACAACATGAGACAAGGCACCTCTGTTGTCGTCGTCGCCGCCGCCGCCGCCGCCGCCGCCGCCGCCGTCGTCGTCGTCGTCGTCGTCGTCGTCGTCGTCGTCGCCGTCGTCGTCGCCGTCGTCGTCGTCGCCGTCGTCGTCGTCGTCGTCGCCGTCGTCGTCGTCGTCGTCATCGCCGTCATCGCCGCTTTCTTTGTTGTAGTAATAATACTTTTGTTGTGTCATCAACACTCGCAGTTGGAGATTAGCTCAGTCACTATAAGTAGGACTTGAGTCCAGAAGAAACACAACAACAACACCAACTATCTGTTTTATCAAGTCGAGACGTGCGTGTGTGCAACTGTGCATGCACTTGGCATATATCCTAACAAATTCTAATAAACCTGCGCAACATCGCAACGTATATATATATATATATATATATATATATATATATATATATATATATATATATATATATATATATATATATATATATATATATATATATATATACAATGCCTTTTAATAGGTCATTCCGGGCGATAATATCGATTGATTGATTGATTGATTTTTATTTAGGATCAACAATGTTAAGAAAGTGTGTCCCATGGGTGCAAAACGTGCATATGTTCATATATATATACAGTAACATTACTATGAATACAATACAGAAGACAACGTTTTTTTTTTCATGTACCCATTATTTACTTGTTCCTGCTGACAGATCTAACCAGCTAATATCATCCTCGTCGATCAGAAATTGTTTGGTATATTACAACGTTGACTCAGTTGCTGACCAGTGCAATCGTTCGCTAATATTTATGTCACCAACATCCAAACAAGTTATTTCCGTCCGTAGATCAATCGTTGTTGGTCTACAAACAAATGTTCGGTGCATGTCGTAACACGTTTGATTGTTCGATTTCAGATGGTACGAAGCATATGTCGGTTATCAACAGAGTATATTATCATATCCACCCCGCACCTTTAGCAAAAATATTATGCGCTAGACAAAACAAAACAAAAACATTACAAGTGATTTAAAACAGACACAGTTCCAAGCGTAAACCAGGGTTTAATGTAGACAAAAACCACCAGTAATACTGTGACGAGGGAGATCAATACCGAGCTACTTACTCTACGTGATCGATCGTTACTTAGCAGCGCGGACTGTACCCAAATGACTTATTCAACCATAAGATCCACGTTAATAATAATAATATTAATTTCGACGCGTTAATTGTATACAAGTTATGCCAGTCACGTTTCAACCGGTGTCGACTTCGATCTAAGGACGCATGAGGTGACCCTGCCAGCCGGTTGTACAATAATTGCTACGAGCCATTGAACAAGCAAAGGCGTTATCTATGAAGCATATCCCTGCCGTCAGGTCAGCCAGGTCATGCTGCAAGCGTAGTGTCCCCCCGGCCGTTGGTCGTGGTTATGATCCGAGTGAGAGGCGACAGATGCGAGAGTTACAGTCTGTATCTCATTTCACGACCGTTATGCAATGTCAAACATAGCAACATCTCCACCCACGCGAGGCGTGTTTAATTGCTCGAATCATCGTCTCACGGAGACACACGATTCGGTTAATTGCGTTGACTGTTCTCCGATGTCTTGCATCTTTGTGTTGCCATCGTTTTTGTTAAGATAAATGTCTACTGGGTGCTCCAGAATGTATGTATGTATGTATGTATGTATGTATGTATGTATGTATGTATGTATGTATGTATGTATGTGTCAGGCTTGGGTTCAAATGCGAGTCAGCGCATTTAAATGCAAATGATTGGAATGATTCAAATGCAAATGAAAATGCACCCATATATGACTGAATTATATCAAACATTTGTGTTTGCATTTAAATGCAAACACAAATGCAAATGCAAGTGTTTGAAATAATTCAAGCGGAAATGCAAATGCATGTGTTTGAAATTATGCAAATGCAAATGCAAATGTCTGAAGTGATTCAAATACAAATGTTTGAGATGAATCAAATGCAAATGCTAGTGTTTGAGATGATGAAAATGCAAATGCAAGTGTCTGAAATTATTCAAATGCAAATGCATGTTTTTATGACTGAAAGTGCAATAAAGTATATCCCAGTTTACATCAACTTTTACCATAGTTACATAAAACATATGCCTTATTATTAAATAATGTTTCAGTAATCAATAAAAAATATTATACTCAAAGGACATGCAAGAGCACTGCAGGTGACATATTTAATTAGGGAAACCTTTGGGTTGAACACTAGCCTTGGATAAACAACGGATTTATTCAAGTGGGGGAGGCTTATTTCCCCCATAAAGGGAATGAGCAGGTACCTGCCCTTAATTGCCCAATATCTGTAAAAAAAGCTAGGCCATTCAGAAAGACAATGAGATAAGGCCTGAATGGTCTGGCATATCTGCTTAGTAAGAAATACTTTGGCTTTACTGTCTGTAGCAGAAACTTAGCACTTGGTGGGAAGAAAGAGAATAGTGACAGAATTACTCAAATTAAATACAAATAATTTGTAACATATAATGTCATTCATTGACAAAACTGTGTTAAGTGTCTGGTATATGGTGATTATGGTCACTATGGTGAAATTTGGCAGCCTTAGTCTTAGTGTTACCGTCTGCTTGAGAATGACCAATTTCTGGGTGAGAATAATCCAAGCAGAGCAATCCAAATGATTAAATGTAAAGCATCATTGCTAAGATGATTACATGATAAATATTGTTTTAAATCTACATAGAATGTGACTACCAAAATATGTGATAACTGTGGCCATGGATTTCAAACGGCTGCCTGAACTTCACTGATTACATTTCACAGATAAGCTTAGCATAGTTGAGAACACAAACACTACCAACTGGGGTGGGCTGGTCATTCAGGCAGGTAGGAATTGAAGTGTGTTCTACAATAACATGTGCACTGGTAGGGAGATAAGTTGACTGCTAATCTAGGCTTCTGCAAATCTGTCTAAAGAAAACAAAGCGAGAAATTTGCATTAAAGGCATCAAGTGTTTTGATTCAAATGCAAATGTTTTTTAATCAAGTGCAAATGCAGATGTTTTTAGTCAAACGTAAATGCAAATGGTTTTAAGCAAATCCAAATGGTTTTTTAACCAAAGCAAATGTTTTTATTCAAAAGCAACCGTCTTTGATTCAAATGCAAATGAAAATGTTCTGATTCAACTGTAAATGTTTTTTATCAAGTGCAAATGCAAATGCTTTTAAATCAATTGCAAATGTTTTTGATTCAAATGCAAACGGCTTTGATTCAAATGTAAATGTAAATGTTTTGATTCAAATGCAGATGCAAGTGCAAATGCAGAGCAGGAGATGACACTGCAGTTAAATGCAAATGCGACATTTTCAAATGCAAATGCATTTGAAGCCTGGCTATATATTATGCATGTATGTACGTATACGTACGTACGTACGTACGTACGTACGTACGTACGTACGTACGTACGAACATGCAGCGCAATAAACCACTACATCTGCGACATCATGGTTTCGAGATGAGATTGTGAACGATTATTTTCGGTTGATTTAATGGTGGTCAGTAAGTTCAAACTATAGGTAATAACGAGACAATAACACTATTTTCAGCTATTTGTTCGGTATGCTGATAAATATAGTACGCATGCGGTTTTAACGACCTATTTAAATACAAAGAATCGATTCTAGCTACAGCAGTAAATCCGGAACTTCTGTAGTCAGGTAGAGCGTATAATGGCGTAAATGACGCTCACACTTGGACAGGTCAGTAAATGACGCTCACACTCGGACAGGTCAGTAAATGACGCTCACACTTGGACAGGTCAGTAAATGACGCTCACACTCGGACAGGTCAGTAAATGACACTCACACTTGGACAGGTCAGTGAATAACGCTCACAGTTGGACAGGTCAGTAAATGACGCTCACACTTGGACAGGTCAGTAAATGACGCTCACACTCGGACAGGTCAGTAAATGACGCTCACACTTGGAAAGGTCAGTAAATAACGCTCACAGTTGGACAGGTCAGTAAATGACGCTCACACTTGGACAGGTCAGTAAATGACGCTCACACTCGGACAGGTCAGTAAATGACGCTCACACACGGACAGGTCAGTAAATGACGCTCACACTCGGACAGGTCAGTAAAATGACGCTCACACACGGACAGGTCAGTAAATGACGCTCACACTCGGACAGGTCAGTAAATGACGCTCACACTTGGACAGGTCACCGTTATTCAAAACGGTGTCACTAGTGCAATAGACAAAATGATGGTTCGATCCAAATCGGGTAAATTCATAAATATGGTCACAAAAAGTAGCTCTGTAAATCGGCGGATTGCCTGTTCCGTCTCTAACTAAACATGATTCATCTAAGCTAGCAAAAATGCACATCAAATGTATCACCTTACAAACAGTTTCATTCTATAGACACTCTTCTCTTAAGTGCGTAATGATGTTACTCTAAATGTGGACAAAGGCAATGTAACATGACTTAGCTTACCTGATCAAACATTCGACTTTGATACTATTGAAAACACAATTCTAATTAAACACTTGTCTTCGAAGTATGGCGTATTTGAAACAGCTTTAACCGGTTTTCTTCATATCTAACTGTTCAAAAATTGAATATATGGAACTGCCTTTCATATGCACTCCCTCGTTACTTTTCACACTCTGCACAACTCAACTCAGCTCAACTCAGTTATTAAAAGTCACAACTTTCATATGCACTCCCTCGTTACTATTCACACTGTACACAAATCAACTCAACTCAGTTATTCAAAGTCGCAACTTTCATATGCACTCCTTCGTTACTTTTCACACTCTGCACAACTCAACTCAACTCGGTTATTAAAAGTCACAACATTCATATGCACTCCCTCGTTACTTTTCACACTCTACACAAATCAACTCAACTCAGTTATTAAAAGTCAAACTTTCATATGCACTCCCTCGTTACTTTTTCACATTTTACACAAATCAACTCAGCTCAGTTCTTAAAAGTAACAACTTGAGTCATCATCTTTATGCAGATCAGATGGCATAGGCTCGTCCTTTCTATTTTTGTAATGTTCGTCAGTATTTGTCTCTTTCTATTGCAAAGAACTATTTCAACTGTTTTCGTTAGCAGCAGATTTGACTATTGCGATTACCTTTTTCACAATACTGCACTTAAGGATATCACTAAAGTTGAAACGGTTGCAAAATTGTTTGGCAACGATTGATACTCGATCGGTCTCCTCCTTTCGCTCGTTTTCATTTTTGAAACCTCTGCACTGGCTCCCTGTCCAATATTGTATCATTGTTAAGATGTGTAGGCCTACTATTACATATGAGGCACCTTTATCTACGCAACCGGCATATTTACATTCACCGCCCTGCAAGAAAGCATAGACAGCTTCGATCATCAAGTTCTGATCTACCTTTTGTCCCCAGAGTTGAAACAAACATTGGTTTTCTCAGCTGCTGCACCAACTCGTTGGAATTCACTCACTATTAGTGTTAGGTCCGCAGTAAACATGATAACATTTCGCCGCCATTTGGACTGAAGACTTATCCTTTTAATCTTGCTTAGCACCTTGGCGTATTAATCCATTTGTTGACCACTTTAACACCGCATACCAACCCTTTAGTTTTGACCCGTCTCTGCACGAGCTCCATTTTCCGACGACTTTTGCCCGATAAAAGTTTTTAAGTTTTGTATACTGTATCGTATTATTTATAGTTCTTGCACACCGTCAATTTCATCGGCAAAAATAGAATGGATAAAATGCAACTACGTCAGGTGTAACGGGTTTGTATATGCCGAATGTTGCCGGTTTTTTTATTTAGCCCATCGTGAATAAGGTTCGGTCATGTTCAAATTTGTTATGCGTGAATTATTCAAATAATCTCGCGCAATCGTTTTAATAAACGTTTACGTTGTTTTGCTACAATCATCGGAAGAATTGACTTTGATTGTTATAACGGGTATCTTGCGAAAGTGTGAATAGCTATGTCTTAGCCAAGTGTTATAGCTACAGAAGCTGAGTTACGTTTTCCCCTTTCGCCAAATTCTAACTTCGACGACTGGACTCGGCAGTAAATAATTTAATAGTTTGTGCGATGATTTCGTCAAAACTAAATAATAAAACAACTGCACGAACGAGCTACGACGTCGCAGTGTGTAAGAGATATGACTGGTTTATCGCGTAATGATTTTAGAACGAGACGAACGAAACTCATTAATGTGGAAGGAGCTTTAAGCCTAAGCCTATCAATTATAAAATCCTTTTATGATGTGACTTGGTGCGTTCTGCTGTCATGTTAAGTCCGATTTTCATTATGTATAGCGTTTTCGCTAATCATATTTTCATTTGAATACGTTATGATTGCATGTATATAAACACCTGAGAGCAATCTAGTTTGATCTGGTGCTATATAAATACTTTTATTATAGTATTATTAGTATTGTTTAGCATGTTACTTTTGTGTTCTGCCCTTGTAGTCTATAATTTCACACGAGTTCAGCACTGTGGGTAATGCGTGTCAGCAGTGACGTAAATAACATATGTTCGTGACGTAGAGAACACATGTTAGTGACGCATAGAACACATGTTAGTGACGTAGAGAACATGTCATGTGAGACGCGGACGTGTATTGAAACATGAATGTCACAGACAAAGGGAAAAAGGTGAATATATATTTTGGACTATGAGTACAACTGGCATAAACACACAGCAGGAGACTGGCTGATGAACAAAATAAAAACATTTAAACAGTCATCGATGGTGACATCATAAGCAATGTCGCAGCATAAGATCATAAATAAGGTTAACACTGTATATATATATATATATATATATATTATATATATATATATATATATATATATATATATATATATATATATATATATATATATATATATATATATATATATATATATATATATATATATATATATATATAGCACTTACCAAATATCGCATACAATTTTTCAGCAGATCGTGATTAAAAGACA
This sequence comes from Lamellibrachia satsuma, assembly GCA_033239005.1. NCBI lineage: Eukaryota > Metazoa > Annelida > Polychaeta > Sabellida > Siboglinidae > Lamellibrachia > Lamellibrachia satsuma. The sequence continues at coordinate 545,748 of BSQZ01000104.1, forward strand.
CATTTATTGAACTGTTTTACATCGAAAATAGTACTGTAAAACTGTGTGAAACTACTAGGAAAACATACATTATCTTAACGAAATGGTAAAAATTCAAACATTCCAGCAATCGAGTTAAAATGTGTGCTGCGTGTATTGTTTGAGTAATATGTTTGAGTAATATGTTTGGGTAATATGTTTGAGTAATATGTTTGAGTAATATGTTTGATCAATATGTTTGAGTAATATGTTTGAGTAATATACACAGTCGTTTTAATAATTTGCGTACTTTTGCTAAATTCTTCTAAAGAATTGACTTTAATCGTTAGATCGGATAACTTACGAAAATGTGACTTTGTGCTACAGTACATAGAGCAGCCGGACCACTTTTTACATTTTTTCACCGAATTTTGATCGGTTCCGGTCTAAAATAATTTAATTGTTTCTACGCGCTGATTTCACCAAAACTAAATAACAAATTTGTTCAAACGAAAGCCTGTCGTAATGGACACAAAAATAGTGTTAGCTATCTGCGAAATGAATGTTTAATGATTTAAAATATCTACGACATTTGCCAGGAATCACCAAAAATGTTAACGCTTTCCAATCAATTGCATGTTTTACGTAGTTGAGATAAACAAAAGTTTAATTTAAAAAACACTGTTAAACCGGCGCAAGTGCACGCGGTGTGATACAACGATGTAAATAGGTCACGGTAACCTTACTGCTGCGGTTCCTCGACTGCTGCAAAATTACAGTGAACATGTTATGAAAAGCATTGTTTGAAGAGGCGATGTTTGTGCGTGTGTAGCGACCTAAGTCACCCTATCTCTTCTTGTTCGACAAGTAGCTGACCTAACTGCGATCATATACCTGCATCGTAATTACGCCGGCAGCTGACCGAGATTCGGAGATTGTTATGCGATACCGCTGCCTTTGAAACGGTCATAAAGACATGATACGCCCTATATGGGGCGTGTGCAATTTAGCCCGAATGCGCACGCCGGTACACACGCACATAGAATTCATTCAACTGGAAATGCACGATAGCGTCGGTTCGGCGTTGTTGCCACGACGTCGTTTCGACGCCTCTACGCAAGAACGAGCGCGTATTCATTATGCATGTATCCCGGTCAACAGTCGGCGTGATGTCCAGTCGGGTTCGACCTCGCCCGTCACTCAAGCTAATGGCGCCTGCATTGATGCGTTGGCTTTCAAAGCGACGCCATCCGGCCGGCCACAGGCCCGGGTGTCCGATCGATTCGTCTTGGACAGAGCCTGACCGTGCGGGGAATGCGGTCCGTCCAGTTGACCCGACGGCGTTTGTTATGTAGATTGATGGCCGCTACTGGACCGTTGTTGACGCACTGACTGCCCAACAATGACCGCGGCTCGCTGATTGCGTGCTTCGGCAAACTTTGAACCTAACAGCCCACATGGGGGCCGTCTCAGAACGGCAACGCATTCGCTGACATACACGCGCGCGCATAGACGTGCACGTGTGCGCGCATGCAAGTAGACCCAGTCTTGCGACGCTCACACGCTTTCAATAATGCACAAGCATTTATTCAGGCCGACTGACTGAGTCAATTCACTCAGTCACACACTCCCTCACCCACTCACACAGTGACACTCACTCGCTCACTCGCTCACTCACTCACTCACTCACTCACTCACTCACTCACTCACTCACTCACTCACTCACTCACTCACTCACTCACTCACTCACTCACTCACTCACTCACTCACTCACTCACTCACTCACTCACTCACTCACTCACTCACTCACTCACTCACTCACTCACTCACTCACTCACTCACTCACTCACTCACTCACTCACTCACTCACTCACTCACTCACTCACTCACTCACTCACTCACTCACTCACTCACTCACTCACTCTGTGACACAAGGACATAATCACCGATTTAACTCTACTGCAGCACAAAAATGATAATATTAATGAACGTGACACTCAACGATCAATCGTAAAAATAATTATTAAAAAAGCTTCTTAGTAGGCCCAAATATATCATAGACGCCATTTTAAAATTGCCTCTACGTGACGTTGGCCGATGCTGGCATGATGCAAGTTGTTGTAACATTTGCGTTACGTTGTTTTGCGCCACCGCCTCGCGGGTCGGGGACGCGCTGGTTCACACGGCGCCGCCGTTGGCTGCGGTCGCGTCTTGTTTATCGAACTGTTTATTTCGCCTAAGTCGGTGACGCACGAGCGTATCGTCAGGCGTACCCCCTGCGTGGCTAGCATTCTTCGGTCTATATGCAAGCCACTCCTTTCTGTTATTTGTTAGGCAATCATTAATCACTAACTACCGGCCTGACCCCAGCGCCGGACAGCGCCGGACAGCGCCGGACAGCGCCGGACAGTGCTCCCAGGACAGGTACGGAGCAATTAAAGCCGCATCCTGAATTCGATTTTTTTTCGCTCGTCGCGTTTCAGATCCATTTCGCGAAAGATTGTACTTGTATAATGTCCACCGCGTCATGCTCATTTGTAAAATAAAAATTGTGTAATCTTGGTTAAATCATCCGCCAATTTATTTTTGACCAGGTCAGGTCAAAATTCGGCGAAGAGAGGCAACAGTGGCATGGCTCTATATATATTGTGACATTAGGTTATTCACAATTTCGCAAGTTACCCAATATAACGATCAAAGTCAATTCTGTCGATGATTTTTACAAAAGTATGAGCTCTTTATTAAACCGACTGCGCATAAATGATTGCTTAAACTATCCACATAAATGATTGCTTAAACTATCCACATAAATTACTGCTTAAACTATCCACATAAATGATTGCTTAAACTATCCACATACTACAGGTAAAATCTTGATCACCGACGAGGCTGATTCGCTGTGAGCTAAACTACAGCCGCGAAATATAAAATATAGCAAACACAAAGAGAACCCAATAACTGTTTCAACCTTGACAATTTTGACCCATCTACTGTTACAGGGTCAATGATTTATTGGTAGCAGAACCGTTAATTAATTACAGCAGTTTAGTCGATCGCGTAGTCATGTAGTTGCATGCACTGGTTGCAGTAAACATACTTCAATGTTTTGGGTGGAAATTAATAATGGTCAAGTTTGGGGAACCTTTCTCGAAAACTCAATATGTCGAGTGCACAGAATGCCAGCTGGGTCAATGTAGAAGTTTAATTCAGTGAACAAGTTTGAAGCAAATCGTGGTTTAAATGTTCCAGGTATCCAACGAAACGTTATAAAGACCTCAAGTGCAAAATAAACCGGGTCTGTCCCCCAATCCCCTAGAGCGTAGGAGAAGGCAGCGTTAGTTGCCGTCCCCTAGAGCGTATATAGGGGAAGGCAGCGTTAGTTGCCGTCCCCTAGAGCGTAGGAGAAGGCAGCGTTAGTTGCCGTCCCCTAGAGCGTAGGAGAAGGCAGCGTTAGTTGCCGTCCCCTAGAGCGCAGGGGAAGGCAGCGTTAGTTGCCGTCCCCTAGAGCGTAGGGGAAGGCAGCGTTAGTTGCCATCCCCTAGAGCGCAGGGGAAGGCAGCGTTAGTTGCCGTCCCCTAGAGCGTAGGGGAAGGCAGCGTTAGTTGCCGTCCCCTAGAGCGCAGGGGAAGGCAGCTTTAGTTGCCGTCCCCTAGAGCGTAGGGGAAGGCAGCGTTAGTTGCCGTCCCCTAGAGCGTAGGGGAAGCCAGCGTTATTTGCCGTCCCCTAGAGCGTATATAGGGGAAGGCAGCGTTAGTTGCCGTCCCCTAGAGCTCAGGGGAAGGCAGCGTTAGTTGCCGTCCCCTAGAGCGCAGGGGAAGGCAGCGTTAGTTGCCGTCCCCTAGAGCGTATATAGGGGAAGGCAGCGTTAATTGCCGTCCCCTAGAACGTAGGAGAAGGCAGCGTTAGTTGCCGTCCCCTAGAGCGTAGGGGAAGGCAGCGTTAGTTGCCGTCCCCTAGAGCGTATATAGGGGAAGGCAGCGTTAGTTGCCGTCCCCTAGAGCGTAGGGGAAGGCAGCGTTAGTTGCCGTCCCCTAGAGCGTATATAGGGGAAGGCAGCGTTAGTTGCCGTCCCCTAGAGCGCAGGGGAAGGCAGCGTTAGTTGCCGTCCCCTAGAGCGTATATAGGGGAAGGCAGCGTTAGTTGCCGTCCCCTAGAGCGTAGGGGAAGGCAGCGTTAGTTGCCGTCCCCTAGAGCGTATATAGGGGAAGGCAGCGTTAGTTGCCATCCCCTAGAGCGCAGGGGAAGGCAGCGTTAGTTGAGCCACTGGGTTTGTTGAGCTACCCATGTTTCCCAGGAAACCACAGCAGCGACAGTTACATGGTACCATGCACCCAGTGATTAAACGTTTTATTAGAACACGATTGACGTGTAATAGGTTACGTTTGTCACAACGGTCAGAGCATGTGAGCTAAAGGTATGTTTTTTGATGGTTTTCGAAACTTTTAGTAATTGTGATTAATTTCTGCTGGTGTTTAAACTATCAAGGCACGTGATTAGACCTTGTTGTTTGTGCACTTACAAATGGTTTAACTTTGCACAGAGACGAAGATTATTTACATCACTTTGCGCATTAATGAGAAGTTACATAAGCTTAATTTTTTTAACAGGGCTAGTGTTGAGCCACCCAAGGCCCAAGGGAGGTTTAGTTGAGCAGAGGTTAAAGAACGAAGACGAGTGTCCTTTACCCCAATATACATCAATGAATTAATTTTTCCGAACAAATTGGGACATCGGATATAGCTACAACGCAACATAATAGCAGTTAGTTACACTGGTTGCGATTTAAGTCGATATTAATTAAGCGTGTTGACTTATTAATTAAAAATATAGACTTGTCAGAGACGTGTTGTACCCATTGGGTAGATGTGTTGGCTGATGTTTTGTACAAGGCCTACGTAAATTATACAAATAAAGCATTTACGCAACTTACCCTGCACTGTGGCTCAACTTACCCCACACCAAGTGTTAGTTGCGCCAGCTCACTAACCCTATTTGAATCAGCTAGATATTATCTATGCATGCTAGATATATTATATTGGTATAAAATAATATATTAATAATAATAGTTTATGTGAGTAAAAACAATTTTGACCTTATGATTATGATTGCTCCCTATAGACATAAAAAAATTAACAATGGCCCAACTAAAACTGGAGCATTGGGCAATGGGGGCCAATGGGGGCCAATGGGGGCCAATGCGCAATGCTCCCCCATAAATACGCCACAGGTTCCCAACAAAAGTTCGAAAGACGTCTCTCAAAATACAACCCTAACTTGAGATCTGGGCGGCGAGACAGACCGACCTACGCGGTTCCGCGCACCGCTTCACCGCTCACGAAGTTCAGCCGCCGTCCTACTTATCGACCTGTCATTACACAACAATGCTCGGCCGACCAACGGAACTGCGGTTTTTTGCGTTGTCTGCAGTCAGCGTTCAGCGACAACAATGTGTCTTGAAGACGTCAACAAGTCGCTCCAGCACAAACTCCGTCTGCCACACACGTCGACGCATTGCAGTACTTTTGAGTGTACACATCGTAAGTCAATTGAGTGAACACATCGTAAGTCAATATTAAATAAACAAAAAAGAAGGAAAGACATCGTGATACACACAATGATCACTGTAAACTCGTATCTTAAGAAAAGACAATGCAAGGAGCCAACTTAATACTTGTTCTGTCTTGTTCATCGTTGTATGTGAATGTATATATAGAATGACCCACACATTAATGGAGCTTTCACGTACATTCCACAATGTAATCTACACAGTTATGTATGTTGCCATTTCTGGAAAGTTGTGCCCTTTTCAAGAAATGCAAATTATGTTTCGGGACTTCAAAACCCGTGAAATCCGCTACAAAAACGTCCCCACAAAAGTAACTTTCAGGGAACTCGACTCCATGTTCCATAATTAGAGCTGTTCTTTCTGGGCTTTTCCCAGCGGAAAGTCACCAAGAAGCCATAAAAAACAAATCGGTGTGAATTAGGTTAGGGGCACTAGACTAAATAGACAGGGTGAATGGGGACAAATCAGAAGGACTGGGGGTGTAAGAAAGGACCGGACAATGCACCCTTTGTGCCGTGGTATGGCAATACAGTAACAACACTGTTTCAATTATCTCATAGTTAGTTACATATGTGAAGTTTCCCAGGAACGGTCGACTGTACAGCAAATAACGTGTGGATGGCGATGCAACTGCATGTCAACCGCATGTCAACCGCATGTCAACCGCATGTCAACCGCAAATGTCACCGTTAATTGGATTATACACGCTTATACATTTTATACACGCTTATACATTTTATACACAATATGGACAACAATGTAAGTCGTCTTCGTATAATGTGTTTTTATTTATAGTTACCAATAGGAACAATTGTGAATGGATATGAATTATTTAATGGAGTATGAAATAGTGAATGGCAATATATGAGTGGTGTGAGACACACACGCACACGGTGCACACGCGCACACACGCACGAAAATCCACATTTTTACATTTCATGCAATATTTATTAATCGCTCAACGCAATGCAACCTTTAGTAATATGCCATAAAGCGTTAGGCTTCATATATCGCGATTACACAAATTCGATTCAATGGCAGCACACTGACTGAGCCATCTGTGCGTGAGTTGTTACTATTGTAACAACCTGCCCCAAACACAGTTGTTGCAGTTGAACGCTCGTGGGCGATAACAAACCTCCCATTTCAGTTTCATTTCTATACTTGGCATCGCACCGTATTCTATATAGTATTATGTGTTCCAAATTTCTTTCGCGAAACTTCATAAGTGGCTGCGTGAGATGATATTTTGTGGGCAAAAATTGTGTGGTTAAAAATAATTTTTCCACACCTCCTTAACTTCGTCTTCTTGACTCCATATTTTTGAACAGTGCTTCCGGTTTGTAGTCGACTTTGAGCTATAACTACTGCCGATGGTCTGTCTATATGTGTGCTATTTTTTTCTCGTAAAACAACCCTGTAGCAAGGTATCCCATGTACACAACTAACCCCGTTCTCCCCTGCACAATGCTTCTACGTATTTAGATATATGTCGTATTCTGCAAATATGACCATTTGATGCCCATTTAATGACCATTTGATGTTCATAAACTAATATTTGATGCCCATTTAATGACCATTTGATGTTCATAAACTAATACATCCTGGCATAAAAATGCCCGAAAGTGGGGTACCGTCTCCAGATTACAGGCACTTTATTAATTAACCCCATAATTATATTGTGTTCTAAGTGGACCACGTAAGGGTGGTGCCCGCACTGCACTCCGGGTTCCATCCCCGGAACCGTGTCAGGGATCATGCCTCAGTTAGACTTCCTGGTGTGTTACGAATGTAGGGCACAGTAATTTTAGATATGTGTAATTTTCAAAAAATCACATCATCTCACTGCATTTGAGCAGGCACATTGGCAAGTTTGCTGGTAGAACATGTTAGAAGTGTAACCGTGGATTTTTAGATGATTTAAATAGGCGGAAGGATTTTTGGCAATTTTTTTGCCACAAGGCGCGCGTGCGTAGTAATTTATGCAGAAATTGGTAAATTTTGAAGGGCATGGCACGTTCAGCCGTTTTAAAAGAGTTAGAAATATGTGATTTTGACAAAACTCGACCAGCATGTCACTGAGATGATGACAACGGCAGGAATGAAGTTTCAGAATTTTTGATGGTCCCGTTTTCTTATAATCGTGCAAAACGTTAACATGATCACCAATGGGAAACGTAACAGTAGGCTGAACCCGCAAGCATCACAGTGTGGGGCGGCATTATTGGCTCCCGTACGGAATTATGCTACATGCCCATAAAATGCCCATGAAAATATTGCCTCAGCAGCATAGGCGGCAACGTCTGCTCGCACATGTAAAAGCGGAAAAGTGCTCCCAAACAGCGGGAAAGTTCTTATGAACAGCGGGAAGCGTACTCCCCAATCAACTGCTGTAGTTTTTACGGGTCGCAAGCGCGGGAAAATGTTAAATAACTTGAGAATGGCCTCGAGTGCAACAAATTAGTAAACATTACCGTGCGTTTGTTTGTTTTTTTAATTACAAACTACATTTCGTCCAAAAAGCGGGAAAGCAGGACCATTCAGGTGGCGGGAAAGTGTGACGACATCAGGAAAAGACAGATTTGGATAACAGAAAGTGGAAACAAATTACAGAAGATTGAGACAGATGGAGTCGAGTCGTCGATCGAACGGGAAAAAAATCATGATATGGCCTCTGTCCCGCAAGGGATTGCGAAGATAGGGAAGATGTTGCGGCCAGCAGCTCAGAATCTGGATCTGCACCTAAGCTCGGTGATACTTTGAAGATGGAGACTTTGTTTTGCATTGTCTTTGAAGGGCAAGTGTCTATCTTCGTCGGCAACTTCCTGTAGGCAAAAGTCGCTCAAATCAGCGCGGAAATCCGGCAGCTTTCCTGGAGTTGACTCTAAGCCTGTCACGACGCGACAAATTATACCTGCTTTTTATATCCTGTTATACCGTGACCTCAGCCAGATAAGTGTTATGATTCACCACGCAGACACGTGTCTGTGGCCAAGGCTCTCGGCGCGCGTGCTTGTGTGTGAGTCCGGGAGCGTTACTTTCTACCTCTGTCGATTGTGGGTTATGTCAAGTATCGCCATATTGCAATACGTCACAAGTTTTATTTCAATTCAATAAATACACATTTTTATTTTACATTTATCTATTAAATAACAATTAATAAATTAAGCAAACCTTTTATTTGCATATAACGAATAATAAATTATTTAATGATTGTTTGTGCTCCAAAAATCAGAAGACATTGAAAAGAGACTTGTCGGTTCACTACATTGTGGATTATATCTAAAGTATCGATTACTTTCAAGATATAGGCACAAGGTTTCCCCAATCTCCAAGGTATGAACAAGAATATTTAATATTAAACATGTGGTCGTTTAAAAAGGATAATCATGTTATACAATATAACAAATTATATATATTCTTACATTTGACCACCTACATGTGTTTTAATAAACCACTGTTTTCTAATATAATTTGTCCGTTATCTGGCTGATTTGAATGGAATTCAACAGAAATTGTCGATTGTAACAAGAGAGCGCCCCTTTCGCCCCACGCGCGTAAGAAACGTGAAGCGATGCTTTCGATGCGTAATTCACTAAAATTAGGTTTTACGGCTATTTTAGCGCCACATTAATTGTGGCGTCGAATACTGTTGACGCTGAATCGTTGCGTAAACGAGAGACGGCGAACAGGAAATGGCCGCCACTGTTTATTACGACGTGTTTTTCTTCCGGCCGGAATACGAACCCTTTGTAGTTAACACGCTCGGACGGAGCAGGTGCATTCAGCTTACGGGGACGTCCAATCTAATTGCTCGCTCAAAGCACTGTAGAATGCGTGTATCGCAGTTGGGGTTAAATCCGTTTTTTTATCAAATGCAAATATAAATACGTTGAATGTTTATTAACGTTAAAATATAAAATAAAAAAAAACTCAAAGACATGTCCAAATATGTTTGATCAAATGCAGATATAAATACGTTGCATGTTTACAGTAAAAACTATAAAATAAAACTACGTTCTATTTAAAAAATAAAAAGACATCTCGAAATATACATAATCAAATACAAATACATTCTATTAAAATTCTTAATACACCGGGTTTAATTCAGATACACTATATCAGAAGGGTCAAATACGCGATGCAACCTGTCAATTATATATAATATATTTTATTATTTTACTATGTTATGTTTATTAAAGGAGTAATGGTGTGTGTGTTAGAAGTGTGTGTTGTTTGTGTTCTAGATGTAAGGTCTACGAAATAGTGATAACGTACATAAATTATACATTAAATGGTGATAACGTACATAAATTATGCATTAAATGGTGATAACGTACATAAATTATGCATTAAATGGTGCATTATTTTATTGCTTATGATGTTTAAAGCATATACCCTCTCTACATCCTAAACAGCAATGCTTGTTCCTGCAATGTGTACTTTTGTGTGTACTAGAAAACTGAAATCAAGGTCACAGTGTGACGTCTCTTTAATGATTTCATGTAACACAATTAATAATTTACATTGTGCATATGTCACATGACACATTTTTATACTTTCGTGACCTTGAGGGTCACTAGTACATTGACTGGACGTGCCAATTTGAGCTACTCTATCATTTGCCTTTGTTTGCATTGATTTTTTTATTGGCTTTAGCTCTATCGTTCACCTGTAGTTTATAATGTATTGTGTTTTATGTTAAATAATTTAATGTCTCAGTACAATGCCGTGATATTACATGTTTTGCACTGACTTGCACTAACAACTTTGTGGAAAAAAATTACATGATGTTCCTGAAATTAAATGCATGCAGTGATAGTAGAATGAAATCTAGCTTAACAAGATTTAACAACATTTGACATCCAAGCCAAAGGCCCAGATGGCAAGTGGACAAGGAAGCCATTGGCTTATCGAGAGTCCAACTATGTTCATCTACTTATAACCCGCCCTCCTGAGATATGTGTCAACCTTGTTTTTAAACATATTCACGCTGCTAGCAGTTACACAATCTGTAGACAATTTGTTTCATTCATTTATTGTCCTCTGTGAGAAAGAGTGCTTCCTGATGTCCAATCTACATTTATCCTTTACTAATTTTACCTCATGTCCTCTAGTTCTGCTATCCTTCTTGAGTGAGAAAAACATATTTCTATCAATATTTTCAAACCCATTCAATATCTTAAAAACTTCAATCTGATCTCCTCTTAACCTCCTTGTCTCTAGAGTTGTTAAACCACATTCCTTCAGGCGTTCTTCATAACTAAGGTCTCTCATTTCTGGAATCATTTTAGTTGCTCTCCTTTGTATGCGTTCAAGCGTATCTATATCCTTCTTACGATATGGTCTCCATGCTTGTATACAGTACTCTAAATGAGGTCTAACTATTGCTTTATAAAGAGGTATAATTAACTTTTTTCCCTTATATGTTATGTTTCTTCTAATCAATCCAAGAATTTGATTACCCTTTGAAGCTGCAACACCACACTGCTCTGAAACTTTCATATCAGCGCTTATTGTAACTCCTAAGTCCTTTTCTTTTACAGTAGGACCCAGAACAGTATCTCCCATTTTATAGTTTACATCCAAGTTCCCATGTCCTGTATGTAGGCATTTAAATTTCCCAAAATTGAACAACATCTGCCATTTCTCAGACCATTTCACTAATCTGTCTAGATCGTTTTGTAAATGTTGTTTATCACCATCAGTATTAACCTTTTTTGTGTCTATGGCATTGCCTAAATGGTATATTGTATTAATTCCACATAGTTGGTTCTATTCTAGATAACCAATCACTTGGTCATATTCCAACCAATATAACTGACCCTATTCCAATCAATCAATTGGTCATATTCCAACCAATATAAATGGTCCTAGCCTAACCAATTTAGATTGGTTGTATGCTACATGACCTAGATAGAATAACCATGAACTTGGTTAAATTGACTAACCAATATGGATTGGTAAAAAAGTTAACCTTAAAAAATTGGTTGTCTTAACCAAGATATTGGTTGGACACATAATTATCTACCAACCACATTTGTTGAATTTGACCAATATACTGGTCATTTCAACCAATCTGTTTTTAGAGTGTGCTAAGTGCGTGTCTTTTGGATGAGATACAAGCAACGACAAGTCCGTTATGTCGAGTGTAAATACCAATGGAAGTGAGAGACCCCCCAGGGGTAAATGTGCAACATGTCACGGACTCATTTCACTTAAGTTATATAAATGTCACGGACTCATTTTACTTAAGTTATATAAATGTCCACGTAAGAGTGCATGTAGTTGTGATGGCCCATTGAAAACCATGAATAAAGACTTTACTTACTTACTTACTCACTTACTCACTTACTCACTTACTCACTTACTCACTTAATTGATTACTTTCTAGTAAGTTTGAAAGTACCGATTCAAGTTGTTTTTGACATGTAGCAATGACTATTGTTTTAATGCAAGAACATTTTAGGACTTTATTGTGAGACGAGACAAAATGTAAAATGCAAAATCTAAGCGACAGGGGTGTAACGGTTTTCGTTGCATGTTTTGTAAATATCTGGTGTAAGGACTTGTTCCGTCGTTTTGTTGGCTCTTTTTGTCTTGTAATAAACACGTTGTGCATCGGAAGCCAACGCACGTCTTTCATTCAGATTTTACAGGTGCACAACGACTGGGAATAAAGTAATATACCTCATTTATATGTTTCGTAGGTCTAAAAGTAAATCGTATTTTTATGCACACAAAAAGCTGTTCACGAACGTTAGTCAAAAGTACTTCACCCAAGCTTTGCATGGACACTATCAATGGACGTGGTTTACACATTTATTGCCAAAAATAAAACAGTTATAAGTTAACTGTAAATATGAATCCCAATTTTGAAACCTAACCATTATATCTTTGCGTTAGTCACGTACCGCTTCACAGGGTAAGTGTGTCAAACTTACATTAAACGATCAGTCAAAATGGTTTATTTGTCGATGTGTCACTGAGGTACCTATGTGAGGTACCTATTGTATAGTGTTCTTGATTTACGTGCTAAGAACGGATGACCTCAGTAATTGTTTTGGAACCAGTTTGACTGCACCTTGTTTAGGACAAGCCTATCTCTATGGAAAGAACATTTTATGCATTTCACGCGAACATCGAGCCTCAGGCAGTGGCCTAACCGCAACGTGAATTATCCGCAGTAAACAACATACTTTGCAACATGAATGCACGCACCTTTTATTCCATCACAATATATATGACATAAATATAAATGTTTGTAATTCAGTTACAAATCATTGTAGTTTTTTTGGTTGCATTTTTTATGCGTTTAAATATTGTTCTTTATTTTAAAAAAATTTTTTTGTGAATTGTATATTTAGGTTGTATAAAACATTATAAACTAATATTTGTATAAATACAGTCGTTTTCTCTAACAATGTTGCATTAATCTATATGTCCTTGTTTTATTAATCGTCATCCTCGAGTGCCGCACCGGTTTTGCCTATAATCTCATAGGATTGTGCTTACTTAGTCTATATCAGTTGCGGAAGTTATTCAAACAGTCTTGTACATTCAACCACAGTCTGCTAATTCATGTAATCTGGGATATTCAGGTAGTCCGGGATATTAAATAACATTGGATATACAAACATCCTGGAATATTCAAGTAGTCTGGGACTTATACAATAATATAGTATAGGCCTACTAGAATTATTTTTTATATTTCAAAAAGCAAGACATCGAAACATTTTTTTTACATTTGGACATAGTCTTTCACATTCAAAATAACCTGGTAAAATCAACTTCTGGGACATTGAAACAGTAAAATATATTCAAAATGTCTAGAAAATATTTATTAGTCTGGGATATTTTAATTATTTAGAGTAAAAAACTAGTCCGATACATCCCAATAATGCGGGACATTCAATATATTCTTCGATGTTAAAAAATAACATAATTTGGGGCATTCAAATAATCAATCCACGTGATTCCTGGTGGGAATATATTCCTTGAGGTTTAGTTCCCCCAGGGGTAAACCCACGATCTCGTGCTTGTGGGGCATTCCGAAGTGGATTTAAAAAGGACGCTTCTCTGTCTTGACACGACCCCCGAACGCGCGGTTAGAAACGGAGCAACAACAGCACGGGCGAGTGTCGAATGACCACCCCCGGCTACGTCCAGTCCATCATCCTCACATGACCTAAGTCGCTATTGATGGACGCTCAATGCGGCTGGCGTTGCGTCAGGCGATCGCCGGGGCCGAGTGAGGACACACGTCCGCCACTGCGATCAGTGACCGCAGGGTCTCGGCACGCCAGCCGGGTCAGCTTACCGCGGTGCGCCATTGTAGCGTTCATTTGGCGCCGTGGAAATGTTTTCGAAAGGCATTACGCTGTGTCATGTGTGAAACTACTTACAGCATTACATAAATGTATAGCTGTGGAAAATATTGATTTATATATAGATAATATTCAACTGACGAAATGTTGTTGACAATGTATTGTTCAGTACTTTTCTTTTCCCTCCCTCCCTCCCTCCCTCCCTCCCTCCCTCCCGGCCCTCCCTCCCTGTGTGGTGTGGTGTGTGGTGTGTTTGTGTGTGTGTGTGTTTGCGTGTGTGTGCGTGCGTGCGTGTGTGTGTGCATTACACTATATATATATATATATATATATATATATATATATATATATATATATATATATATATATATATATATATATATATATATATATATATATATATATATATATATATATATATATATATATATATATATATATATATATATATATATATATATATTAGTGAGCTATTAAAAACCTGACAATTCAATCCAATACTGATAATTCATTGCATTCACTCGAATGCTATAACGGCGTAGTAGGTTTCCTGCCAAATCAACTAATTTTATCACCACATAACAGCTGGTACATAGATCACATATAACACGTAATCCACAGATTACTAGATACTCTACCAGAGTAATGGCGACCGAACGACATTACGACCTGCCTGATGACTGGGTCGGCATTCTGGGGACACGCGAACTGGCTTGACGACCGGCGCCATACACAAATGGCATGATGTCATGCCTGTAAAGAGTCCGGAATATCGGAGCTCGGTTGATGAAAGGTACACAGTGTATGCGTGTGTATTGTACAGGCGATTATGGGTTTACTACTTGACCGTGGGGTCAAGAAAGGTGGCTGTAATTACACGATTCGATAAACGGCACGTGTACTCAAGTAATCCCGCTTTTGAAGGTCTCGAAGAGAGCGCTGCACCAACTTACCTATATCCTAGAAATTACATTACAAGTGGCGTATCTAGGATCTAGTAAAGGGGAGCCAAATGGGGGTGGGACCAAACGTAGTCACCCGGCATTAGTTTACCATGGTACCGTGTAGCGGCGCAACGGAAAACTACGGAAAAAAGTCAAAAGGGGGTCATGGTCCAGTGCCCCCCTAGCTGGATATTACATCCTAAATTATCCGTAAACCAGGATTGGGTTAAATTACAATTTGCAATTACAACACTTACAACAACAAAAATCAATCACAATTACATCGCTTCAAAAAATCGATTACATTTACATCGCTTAAAAATTAATGACAATTTCATTTACGGCGCTTCAAAAACCAATGACAATGCTTCGTAAAAGATTACTTGGAATAGTTCATTGGATTGAGTACATCTACGTCGTTTTGTAAAAGAAGATTACTTGTAGCATTACTGTTAATTTTATATAGGTATTTAGGTGAATTTGTGCATTCTTGCATCCAGAGTTGGGTTCAATTTGAATGGTCATGACACAATTTCACAAAACTCAATTACTGTGTTCTAAAGAGAAATCGAAGATTGGCAGTTACAATTCCACAGTAATTTTTACATGCCAGCGAATTGTTTTTTGTCTGTGGGCCGACCAATCGTGGTAAATGAATAAACGTCGAAAAATTTCGTATTTTGCCTTTCTGATTTTTTGAGTCACAAATGCACGAAATGTCGTTTGTTATTTACAAAATATTTCATATCCCTGATATTTTAAACACATTAAACACATAAAGATTATACTGTGACTTGTGTATATCAGCTAACAGTATCTGAACAGTATGAAAGTATCACTGTATCGGTAAATAGCCCGCTGTCTAGATGATTAAATTGGACATTTTCTGGGAAGTAGTCATAAAACGTAGGTTTGGTGCTACGTTCATTTGTGCCGAAGATGTGTAGTCATAAATGACTGATTATACGAGAGTTCATTTACAGTAACATAGTAAAAAGTCAGATGGGAGAATGTGTTCTTGTGTTAATGAGAGCAAGGATGCAGTATCAGTTTATTGTTCCGATGTTGCTTTCTGTAACTATGGTATCCACACAGATCCAATCACACATTTTGGTCCGTGCACTGCGTAATATAATGACACACTTGTGTGTGTGTGTGTGTGTGTGTGTGTGTGTGTGTGTGTGTGTGTGTGGTGTGGGTGGGTGTGTGTGTGTGTGTGTGTGTGTGTGTGTGTGTGTGTGTGTGTGTGTGTGTGTGTGTGTGTGTGTGTGTGTGTGTGTGTGTGTGTGTGTGTGTGTGTGTGTGTGTGTGTGTGTGTGTGTACATACATATGGTGTAATTTATTTGGCTATATTTTGGGTGTTTATTTCATGTGTAGTATCCCGATTTTGGACCCCGCACCCCACTAGCACCCCACCCACACCCATACCCAAAATCACAAGCGTGAGACAGAAGCGAAGAAGAAGACGAACAGTGGAACACGCATGAAGATCTGCTAACAAGTTTTTAATTCTAAAAATAACAATATCACACATGATTGCGACCTAACACATGACCAACTGAGTACAACACACACACGACGCCGACAGGGGATGTGACGTCAAAAGACGAGTACCGCCGCGCGAGTACTGCAGCAGTTCGGCAAGTAAGTAACAGTGTTGAGAACTCAAGTACAACCGGCACGAGTACCAAGTATGCGCGGCAGACTTGCTACAGTGCAAGTACCACAACAGTACCGTTGCTACTGGTAGTACCAGTAGACGTACTTCAGTAGTTCTAGCTACTGATATAAATACCACAATCGTACTTCTACTAACACTACCAGTATCGGAATAGTACTGTTCGTAGTATTGGTACAGGTGTACCAGAAAATACCTGACAACAGGTCGTCGAACCGCTATTCCGAGAGTGACAATTTCACATCGGCATTTTGCAGTTGACACACGGATTTCTTAAAAAAAACGCTTTAAAATAATGATTGTCAGTCAGTTTCCGACAACAAAAACGCGAGGCAATTGATCAATATATCAGCAGGCTCCGTCTGCCGTACGTAACAGTCATAAAATAGTTCGCACAGCGTCTGTAAACCGACAGTCTATGTACAACGTGTCTCAACTCAAATGATATACAGTAAATGATACACGTCATATGTATGTACAATTACCTGAGATCGAGTTCACCCGAAGCCCGATAAATACCCGTAAAACGCCGACGTCATCGACTTACCCGGCTGTCAATTGTCATACACATTGCTATTGGTCACACGAACACACAACGCACGGTTTATGGCGCGAGTCAACAGAGAATAAAGAAGTTTGTGCAACATTCGGTTGAGTCCCCATGTTAACGCCATGAGCGAGTGGACATTGAGTGATGCGTCCGTTATTCGGCCACACGAGGCCCGCGGTCAAGGCCAATAGAGAAACACTTCAAGAGTCCCAGGTTAACTTGACCTGCACGTCAAAATACCAACATCTGGCTCGCTAAATTGATCATGTTACATGTAATACCGATTAAGATTGAACATATTTCATGACTTTCCTGAAGTGACTATGTTGTCGTAAAATAACTTTCTTACAACTAAATAACTAAACTGTATACCAGAACGCAAAAGAAATGGAAAAAACCTACCCATTACCAATTCACCAAAAAACACGGCAGGAATTTGTCTGATAATTATTTAAAAAAATTTTTTTATTAATTATAATGTTCCAACCCTTCAGGCATGGTTCAATAAAAACATATTTCGGAAGGACTCAACTTGTTTCTAAACAAGTGACCGACGCAGCCTGGTATAATATTATCAAGTTGTCAAACGCACACACACCCTATCCTCTAGCTACGCGCGCACTGACCGTGTGTATACATGTACATAAAATAAATGAGCACATTACTGAGGTATTAGACGAAATGCACCGGGATTAACCTCAGATTTGCTGCACGTTAATAACGCTAGCCGTTCGGGCGTCAGCCTGCACCGGGCGACCCGTAACGGACATTACTAAACGGATGTGGCAATAGCGCCATTGCATCCAACACGATTATCTGGCTCACAACCGCTGGTGTAATAGTGTAAACGTTTTTTCATTTGGTGCATGGAAACTGACAGCCAATTGTAATTACGCAACGGCCCACGAAAGACGCCGCCAAGATGCAACATGCCACCAGTTGGTGGTGTTTCTCACAGAACCCTTTTACGTCGAATTGTTCGGTTGTTTACAGGCGAATTCCGTCACAGCATATATGACAAGTGTGTAAAACGGTTGACTTGTTTCTATACCAAAAAAATATGCCCGGCTTATAAACCAGGTTCGCCGTTTTTTTATTAAATGCATCCAAATGGCAAACACCTGCCGTCACAAAAAAACATAGCACTGTTCGTTTAAATTAGCAAACCGATAGGCGAGTGAGGTATACTGAAACAAGTTCCACATTAGGACGACCAGCGTGATTTAGTAGGTCGACCTTTTTACTAATAGCATGGCATTGTTGGTAATAAATAGTAGATTTATCTATATATGCACCCGTGAACACATGAACACTGATCATATGAACACTGAACACATGAACACTGCGAATGAACTCATTGCATTTTACAAGCGTAATTTACCGGCCCGGAACGAGAGCACAGCAGCGGCAGATATTGATGACGTGTCAGTGACGTCATCTACGAGAGCACCGGACATTTTGCATAAGGTAAACAAATCGATAAAAACAGTTCACAGGAATAGCCGAGGCACGCCGTTCAAGGCATGCAAGGTCATGCTACAACATCGACTATGGCTCCTACAGTTGTCTATAACAAGAATAGATAAGCATCCGCGTACACTTTGCGATGGCACAGTTTGAAGTATGTCAGTAAGTCGACAAGTCAAGAAGCACACGTAGTACATTAAACAACAACTCGATCACTGCAGTTACAGTCGGGGGCGACACGGAACAAGGTGGACACTGGCTTACTCACTAACAAGTCGTTTGCATCGTCGATGACCATGTGCGACGATATGCAAACGAAAGTAAAATTCCCGCACACCCAGAAATGTCACGTGGACCCGGAACCCGGGGACTTCCGGCAGTGTCGAACCCAGTTTCTACAGCAACAATCCCGCGTCCGTAACGCCGAGATGACGCCCGACAATGTAGGATCATGCGAGCAACGAGACCAGTGCCAACCTTGCGTACTGGATTACATCCCGACACGCAGGGAGGCAGCTCAATCAGCGATACATGGTCGCACACAAATAGCGCCAGCCTCGGGCTCAACATGGCCCGGATCGCCGAGCGAGAGGGTTGGGTAACGAATGTACCGTACTGGCCAGTGGGTCGACCTCCGCCGGGCCAGGTCCGCGCAGTCCGCCCGCCAACTGACCACACAGGAGGCGAGACTGGACATTCCCACAGCTTGTCGATCCCGATGCAGAAACTGCCGGACATTCCTCGACCCTGCCACTGATTCCCTTATGCACCATTTAGATATCTGAATAACCATGATTTGATCACTACCAGTTAACCCAAAATTGTTCGCAAAGCAAAATTCGACATATCAATACACACATTTAAAATAATTATAATTTTTAAATAATTCTACAGCAAGTGGAATGTACAAACATTAAGACATGTTTATAACATTAGGGAAATTGCGAAGATACATAAAGATAGTCAGTGTGTAAACTACTGAAATTGTGCGGATGTAAACTTTTGGAATAAACAATGTCTCATGTTGAAAGTAACGACTCGGTGATTCAAATTAAACTGCACATGACGCACGGGGTGACTTGTCATGAGACGAATGACCCGTTAATTGAAGACATCTTTAAATGGTGACTAAACTCTAGTGGCAGGAGACATGACCGATCGAGCTTAGTAAGACCCATCTTCTGCCACGTCACCAACTTGGGTCAATAATATCCGACCCGAATAGAGACCCAGATACAGGAATACTTGCGTAATCCCCAGTACCAGCCTCACATCCCAGGAAGTCGGGAAGCAGCCCCGACCCCAACCCCAACCCCAACCCCGTACACGCCAGCCGCTTCCCTTGTGACAGCCCTGACCAGTGGCCGAGCTTGTTCCGTGCCACCCACGCCAACTGACTTGACCCTCTTAAATAACTAGAAGATAAAAATAAACTTCTCGAATGGCACATAAAGACACTATAGTATACTAACTGGTGGCATAAATAAACCCAGCCATCAGGCTTAACGTATAACGGCAGTGTTAGCAGTACTGCCCAATGACCACATTAACAAGTAACTATAGAGAGTTAAGCTGTATTACCCATCATTTTTTTATATATATATATATATATATATATATATATATATATATATATATATATATATATATATGTATATATATATATATATATATATATATATGTGTATATATATATATATATATATATATATATATATATATATATATATATATATATATATATATATATATATATATATATATATATATATATATATATATATATATATATATATTATTAAAAGTTGGTGTTCTTCATATAAGCCATACATCACGTATAATTATATATATATATATATATATATATATATATATATATATATATATATATATATATATATATATATATATGTATATATATATATATATGTATATATATATATATATATATACACACCAATAAATACACATATATATATATATATATATATATATATATATATATATATATATATATATATATATATATATATACATATATTATACATCTATAATTATACGTGATGTATGGCTTATTTGAAGAACATCAACCCGCATCGTAAGTATTTAAACATTCCCAAATAAGCCATGTATTCCGAATGTGTTACACTTTTTCCCATTCAGAGTGCGCAGTGCATTGCTAGCAAATAGAGTTTTGATTGAGGTATGCTCCATAACAAACATACACCAGGTGTCTCTGACGTCGGCCCTCTAGTGACAACACCGCATTCCGTATTCACAACATTTTAACTTAGTCCACAGCGGTGAGGTAGTATAGTTGCCGTTAACAAACTGAGGTAGTTTAAGAAGAGTATACATAAAATTCACACACGCACGCACGCACGCACGCACGCACATACACACGCATACCCATGCATGCAAACAGACACTCATTCCCCGATGGCACAAAAATGCCCATTTTACCTGGGTGATTACCTGGACATATAAAAAATTAAAGTCGGTTCAAAAAAATTAAATACGTAACCTATATGCTATATCTATACGGTCGTTAGTCGAATGTATAAATCAGTCTCCCTGATATGCCAAACACGTCACATTCAGACGCTCCCTGGGGTTCGAGTGAGGGGGGTATGATATATTAAAAGGGATTAGTGTTAACTATTATACAGCATGCAGCGAAGTTTGGCCGTCTCGTTTCTGAGAGCAGCCACTTCGACCTTTAACCTGAGGTTTTCCTGTTCGAGATAGGCAGCCCGTATGGCGATCTCGTCCTCCTTGGCTCGGCGAGCGTCCCTTGACCGCTTTGCCGCCTCGTTGTTCTTGCGTCGTCTCTCCCAGTACAGCGCGTCTTTCTGGTCGTCGGGAAGCATGCTGGCGCGCTTGCGACTGTTCGAGTGAGATTCGGGCGACATGTTCGGCGACAGCTGAGATGAGGTGGCCGTGGCTGCTGTCACCCCGTCCGGTGACATGGGCGTGCTGGTTCGATTGTCGTCTTCGCTCTTGACGCCGTCGCTGTCCCCGTTCATCGGCCTCCCTTTCAGCGACGTCGTCTGGTCGGCTTGTAGATTCATTATGTAGTTACGATAGTTGTTGAACAGATCTTCCGTGTTTAAGCCCACGGCCTGCGCAGCCGAGGCAAAGTCAATGGGCGGCATTCCCGGATACATCCCGCCGCCCATGCCGTAGTATCCCAGCGGCATCGACAACGGGTCCTTCGGGTACGCCTTGAACGGCCGACTGGTTTTCGACCGACGCGATTCTTTTTGCGACGGTAATCCACCATAGGCCGTTGGCAAGAATCCGGCCGGAAACCCGGGCATTAATCCAGCGGAATAGTCGGCTAGCGTCACGCCCGGGAATGTCCCGGGCATCGCTAGCTGGGGTTCGCCGATCTTCGTCCGATGAGCCAGCAGTCCATCGGCGCCCGAGATAGCGGTGCCGTTCGCTTGGTGGTCTAGATGAGGTAGATTTTCGGCGCTCGAAAACACGGGCGACCGAGATTCGGCGCTGCCATAGCTGCTGATGTCGGCGTCAACCGGTCTGTTCTTCTTCAACGAGAAGTCGAGCGGCGACTCGAAGCTGTTGTCGCCCATACTGTCATCGCTCGTCACGCCCGTGCCGTTCTCTGTGACGACGGAAGGAGGGTTGGACACGGTGCCGTCCGACAGGGCAGGGCTGGCCCGGTTCGTCGAATGAACTGCCGTGCCTCGCTGACTCGGCGCAACGCCATTGCAAGCCATTATTTACAAGTGTCTGGTAATAGGCGCACGTTTCGTTCCCGCTGCAAGTTTCTAATTAAAACCCGGCGTTCCTCGTATCGTGTGTTCACCTCCGGGAAGACTGGAAACAAATCGGTACATAGTCCGTGACAACCCGTACACACACACGCACGCACGCACGCACGCACGCACGCACGCACGCACGCACGCACGCACGCACGCACGATCGGGGACAATTGTTACATCGCCGCCGACAGAGCGTCGACACATATAATTGTATATTGAAGAACACACGCCGCTGGACCTGAATGTTACAAACCAGCTGCTGAGATCGTAAACAAATGTATTCATGAATGATGAACGACGGAGCGCCGCAAACGCTCTAGAAAGAAAGTCGGTCACGTAACGATAGCGTCAACAACATAGTTACATACTGTCCGCTTGGCTTCGCGCACTCATTCACTCACGAACAAACCAACTGCTTCAGTTCTGAAACGCCGCGGAATTTGACAGAACATCAAACGACATATTTACATAATCCCGTAACCGCGGCTCATATAAACACGCATGCACGCTACGCGCGCACACAACACAAGTACTACGCCACTCACCGACACCGATCATTCAAATAACTGGGTTACCCCGCCCGACTACTGCTCTGCCACTATAGCGACCTACCTTTCTATATCCGTAGCCGACGCCGTTGCGAAATTGTTCCGTTCGTTCGTTCGTTCATGATTAACTAAGCGATTTATGACGTTCCGTCCGCGCGCTGTCCGTAAGATATTCGTTTGACCCGATATGACGCGACCAACTTGATTATATGCAAATGCCGCGCACATTCACGTAATCCAAAATTAGCTAACCAATCACCCGACTAGGCAATGGCAGCTGTCACTCGGCGCCTACCCGGCACATGTAAGACGGTCGGCGATTGGTCAGAACAGCCGCTGGGCCAAAAGGTTACGTAAGGACAACGATATTGCATGAAAAGGCCAAAAGGTGAGAGCCTCGTTCTGGCGCGCTGTTCTGGCCTTATTTTCGACCGACCTGTGTACGGAGCGGGCTGTTTATCTCACATTGCTTTACATTGCGCAATTCACGTACAGTTACGGGTGAGCGCGGCGAAAGAACTGCGACGCATCCAAGGCTACTGGAGCGTCACAGAAGTGCGGAATGTAAAAAGAACCGGATAACGGATCGACGTGTTTTGTTGCGGGAACGATTGTACAGCTGGTGTGGCCGTGGCGGCGGCCGAAACGTGTTGACGAAGCCGCGGTGAACTGGCCGAAATCGATACGGCGCTGACCGCCAGTCCGTTGCCCCAAGGCAAGGCCACCGAGCAGCGAGCGAAGAGTGATCGCCTTTCGACCAGTTACGCGTCATTCATTAGGCAACGCGCAAAATCTGACGTTTTCCTGAAAGGGAATCCGACATGAATAAAACATACAAGGTGTTGTACGACTTACGAGACTGCCAGTAGTAGTGACCGGAAATTCAGCCGGTCGTGGTTCGAGAAAATGAATCACGAGTGTGGCAGATTCAGGGGTCTCAACATCCCACCTCCTATCTGTTTTTTGGGGCCAACATTCCACCATTTATTAGGACCAACCTCTCACGAATGGGGATATGGAAGGGGTCTTAACCGCAGTCGCCACCTTCCCACTTACATCCATGACCGTGTACACCACTTCAGTCATTGTAGTTTTGTGCACCTACATTTTAGGATTTCAATATTTAAGTAACACAAGTTCTCGACGAAAGTTCAAGCTCAAACTACACGGTTTGGGAAGGGAAACGCATTTTTTTGTACCGTATCGCCGAATGTTAGGTGTCGTGCCTAGCGATAATCCGTAGTAGTTTTTTTTATCTCTGCTCATAATCTCTCCGAATTTTTTGTTGGGAAAAACTATAACAATAGCTGAAGATATGACTATATATGACATTTCGCCATACTTCGGACACATCTGTATTACCGGTACTTTAGAGAAGGTTTCGTTTTAGCTTCGCTGGTTAGTATGTAGTACATTTATAACATTCGTCTCCTGCAAGAATGCATATAAGAGATAAAGAGCTTCTGTAATAAATTAATATATTATTCATTTCAATACCTTATTCACATCCACTTCTTCCCATAATTGAGGCCTCTATATTCCGTAACACCACAGCGTGTATTGAAAACACAGAAGTACCTTATCACAATAGACAGTTTCCAAACTTAAGGGCAGGAAAAGTCTCTAGATTATAGTCATTTTTGGGGAGTGGGGAACGCAAGCGCGGACACCCGTAAACAGCTAGTCTATAAAGGAAATGATGATAACAGGTAGATAGACTGCATATTATTATTATTATATAGCTAAACAAGTAGCTAAGAAATGGAAAAAAGTAATGACCTACTTGGCTAGTCTCCTGCATCTTTCAAATACCCCTAGACAGCTCAGACCATCAATTTCAACTATAGCTATCTTCCCCCCAAAAAAACTCATGGTATATTTATTCTAAATTGCATCATTTCCACCATAAATCTTCGGATGTCCCTCGTCCCTTTCCTTTGCGGAATTGTTCTTGGAAATAAAATGTTTTTTAAGTCTGTCTTAGTTCGTACATAGAGAAAACATCTATTATGATTTGTATGCCGAGTATTACCTACTTCGTGAAGCAGGAGTGAGGAAAGTATTGGTTGGTGGTGATACTAGTGTGTTTGTTTTATTATAAAACAAAATTAGTCTGGAGTTGCAGCGACGTATTTGCAATGGCGGCCTGTTGAGTTATTAAAGCATTGACACAATTGAGTTAGTGTTGTGGTATCTGCGACATACAACTTTGTTCTATTTCTACCTTGATTTAATTTTTTTTACGGGTCCCATACAGCGCTAACATATTACAATTGTGGTCGAAGTCTACTTGATTCGGTAGTTTGAATATATCATATAGTTGAAAAAATCATATGAATATTTCTTATGAATTCCCAAACAATTTAAACTACAACGCTTTCGAAAATAACATTATTACAAGGATTCTAATTTAAAAATAGTGTTTAAAATAAACTGTTTATATGGATGTTGCAAAACTTTTTATTTGGTATAGTCTACGATCAATACAAGTTTAGTGATTGAATCTGCTTATGCTGTGAGACGATCCTACACCTGCATTGCCCATAAAAAACACAAATAGAACGGCCGACAACTGCACCAAAACGGCGTATTTTAACCAAGCAAAATTTCAGTAGGCTATAGCACAATTACAGTGGCACCATCTAGCGGGATGTTTGGAAGCTCATCGTGCATCACACCTGATCATACCGAAAGACGGCGGTACAAGGGTTAGACAGTTGGAGAGACCGTCATATTTTTTATTATACTAGTACAGTGATGAACATTAGTAGTAGGTAGGTGGTTTACGATGAGCAAGAGCGGTGGTTACTAAAAATAGACATTGGGAAAAACCCACATATCGCTGACGTAGCGTTTAATTTTAATTTTAATTTTTATTTGGCCATGTGTCTGAACGACTTCCGGTTGCGCGCGCAGCCAATCAGAGCACCCCCTGGCGGTCGTAGCCGAGCGTGCGTAACCTAAGCGCCCCTAGCGACCGGAGGAGTAACGAACACGGACCTAGTTACGTGTATACCTAAGGGTCGTTAACCTAGTAAGGAGACGAACACAATCGTACGGTGCACACGTAATTTATTGAATACAACAAAGCGGCAGCAGCAGCAGTACAAACGAGGCGATCGTATGTGATTGGATACAACGAGTCGGGTATGATGAATATGAAGACGATGACGAGGCGACTTGCGAATGGTGACCATCGCGCCAGAGGTCGCGAACTTACGGGTGTCTCCACCGCGCCAGAGGTTCGAGGGCGAGCGACCACCGCGCCAGAGGCTCAGTATGATGCGTGATAGTACGGTATACCCTTTTTCATGCGTGTGAGTTTCATAAAAATCGTGGATGATTAATGAAGTAAGGAGGATGAATGGCTCGTGTGTCCATCTGGTGGGAGATGGGTAGATGCTCGCAGGGCATACCGCTGACGTTGCGGTTAGGGTATATGCTCCCGTTTCGTGGAATGCAGCGGGCTACATACCATGTTAGGAATGCGGTCGTGTTGTATTCCGTAATATGACACCGCTCTGCCGCGTTCACGAAAGGACGCATTAAGGCGATACTAACAGCTGACTAGTGGATTTTGGTACTCGGGAAATGCGCGTTTTAAATAACCTGGCTATATGTAGTCATATTAGCGCTGTAGTTAAAGCGCTGGTTCGCCCACTGGATGTATGCAAGCCTGAACACGTTGAAAGATAAGCCCGTCATTTGCACAATGCTATGCAGTAATTTATTCGATACCAGCTATGATGAAAATCGGGTTTCATTATTGTTATTTTTGTCGTTTCTCTAAGAAGAGTAGACCACGTGACGTCCTGTCTGCATAAATAATAAAAACAGCTGTGTATGCATCAACGAGTTGACCTGTATGCGTACATCTAACATATTTAGTGTATTGGTTATCGTATGAATCATACATAGCACGAGTAATGAGAAAGAGTACCGATTTGTCTAAGAAAATACCGCTTTTATATGTATTATGTCACCCTTAGTTACGTATGTAATGCTTTTAAGCTAAGTGTTTACCACATTTATCTGCCTGTTAACATGTTAGGTAAATGTCACTTTTATTTGTATCTTACCACATTTTAGCTACGTAATTGCCACGCTTGTCTGTGTGCTAACGCTTTTAGCATATTAAGTATCACTTTTAATTGTATGTTAACGCTATTTAGCTAAGTATATACCACATTCTATGTTAAGTTTGTTTTCGCAAAGTAAATATCACTTTTAGTTGTACCTTAACGCTTTTAAGCTAAGTAAGTACCAAATACAGCTACATGTTAATGAGTTTAGCTAAGTAAATACCGCATTTAGCTGTAGGTTAACGCTTTTAAGCTAAGAAATTACCACATTTAGCTGTATGTTAGCGATTTTACGCTAATTATTTACCATATTTACCTGCATGTTAACGGTTTTAAGCTAAGCAAATACAACTTTTAGCTAAGTAATTAGCATTTTTAGCTAAGTAAGTACCATATTTAGTTGCAAGTTAACGCTTTTAAGTTAAGTAATTACCACATATGTTAAAACTGTTTAGCTAATAAATGACCACATTTAGCTGTATGTTAGCGCTTTTTACCTAAATAATTACCACATTTAGTTGTATGTTAACGCTTTTAAGCTAAGTAATTACCGCATTTAGCTGCGTGTTAACGTTTTTAGCTAAGAAATTACCATATTTGGCTGTATGTTACTGCTGTTTAACTAAGGAATTACCACATTTAGCTGTATGGTAACGCTTTTTAACTAAGTATTTATCGCATTTAGTTGCATGTTAACGCATTGAAACTAAGTATTTACCACATTCACCTGTATGCTAAGGTACTCAGGAAATGCGCGTGATAAATAACACGGTTTTCTGTAGTGATATTAGCATTGTTGTTAAAGCGTTGGTTTGCGCACTGGACGTATGCAAGTCTGAACAAGTTTAACGATAAGCCGGTCATTTGCACTTAAATCTATCTAAGCTAGGTTCTGTGAAGAAAAGAACAAACTCTGCGTATGATTATAATATATTTGTTATAACTAACCAAACAATGCAAGAAGTACAAAACAATTAATTATGAACATAATCGTCAGAATATAGTAATATAAACAAAATCACTACAAGTATTACATAATATGATTATGAATTATTATTGTAATACCACGCCTATCGGGGCGCGCTATAGCAGAGAGCTATTTTAAAACACTGGGCGAGGTAAGTACATCAGTATAGACGAACGAGTGGACCGTGGACTGTGGACTCCGGTTGCCTTAGCAACGAACGGGGTGCGGCTAGCGCTGTTACGATCGATGTAACAACCTGCATCGTTGTAAGAACTGCATCTATAGTTTATGTTTGTTTTGGTACACTTGCATTGTATGACTAATCTTAGTTAATTGTGGTACACTTTAATTTGCTAACTGTATATACGAGCGTCATAACATCATGGCGTTAGCCCTGTGTCTGTAATTTTTAAACTGTATGACATTTCTCTACCATTTTCTAAACCATGTGTCATTTTTGCTGTACCATTTTTATTGAATGTATAAAAGATTGCCGCACCGGGTATCTGGTCATATGATACCCTTTTATGGTGGCGTATCGAAATTAAACCGTTCACCTTGTATCTTATCAACTAGTATAAAAGCAGTCACCCAAACAATAAATGTTGACAAGTCTGGAATTTAACCGACATCCTGTTAAAACTGACACAATTTTAAATTTTCTTACAAAGTTATGGCATGTTTGGTTAAAAATAATCAAGCAGTTATGTGAATATTTGTTGGAAAATAAAATCGTTCTTAGGTTTCCTGCGGTATTGAAGTAATGATGCTATGACAGCAAATGTTTAACATCGCTAACCTACAATATAAACATATGAAAGGCTTTTCGTAGATATTTTTTCTACTGTACACTTTGAGCAATCTAAACAAAAATCTCAACAACACTATTGTTAAATTATCCTGGTGTGTGTGTGTGTGTGTGTGTGTGTGTGTGTGTGTGTGTGTGTGTGTGTGTGTGTGTGTGTGTGTGTGTGTGTGTGTGTGTGTGTGTGTGTGTGTGTGTGTGTGTGTGTGTGTGTGTGTGTGTGTGTGTGTGTGTGTGTGTGTGTGTGTGTGTGTGTGTGTGTGTGTGTGTGTGTGTGTGTGTGTGTGTGTGTGTGTGTGTGTGTGTGTGTGTGTGTGTGTGTGTGTGTGTGTGTGTGTGTGTGTGTGTGTGTGTGTGTGTGTGTGTGTGTGTGTGTGTGTGTGTGTGTGTGTGTGTGTGTGTGTGTGTGTGTGTGTGTGTGTGTGTGTGTGTGTGTGTGTGTGTGTGTGTGTGTGTGTGTGTGTGTGTGTGTGTGTGTGTGTGTGTGTGTGTGTGTGTGTGTGTGTGTGTGTGTGTGTGTGTGTGTGTGTGTGTGTGTGTGTGTGTGTGTGTGTGTGTGTGTGTGTGTGTGTGTGTGTGTGTGTGTGTGTGTGTGTGTGTGTGTGTGTGTGTGTGTGTGTGTGTGTGTGTGTGTGTGTGTGTGTGTGTGTGTGTGTGTGTGTGTGTGTGTGTGTGTGTGTGTGTGTGTGTGTGTGTGTGTGTGTGTGTGTGTGTGTGTGTGTGTGTGTGTGTGTGTGTGTGTGTGTGTGTGTGTGTGTGTGTGTGTGTGTGTGTGTGTGTGTGTGTGTGTGTGTGTGTGTGTGTGTGTGTGTGTGTGTGTGTGTGTGTGTGTGTGTGTGTGTGTGTGTGTGTGTGTGTGTGTGTGTGTGTGTGTGTGTGTGTGTGTGTGTGTGTGTGTGTGTGTGTGTGTGTGTGTGTGTGTGTGTGTGTGTGTGTGTGTGTGTGTGTGTGTGTGTGTGTGTGTGTGTGTGTGTGTGTGTGTGTGTGTGTGTGTGTGTGTGTGTGTGTGTGTGTGTGTGTGTGTGTGTGTGTGTGTGTGTGTGTGTGTGTGTGTGTGTGTGTGTGTGTGTGTGTGTGTGTGTGTGTGTGTGTGTGTGTGTGTGTGTGTGTGTGTGTGTGTGTGTGTGTGTGTGTGTGTGTGTGTGTGTGTGTGTGTGTGTGTGTGTGTGTGTGTGTGTGTGTGTGTGTGTGTGTGTGTGTGTGTGTGTGTGTGTGTGTGTGTGTGTGCGTATTGCATATGTTGTGTATTATATTCTACTTCCAAAGTGGCCTGGTATCGCATATTGTTTCTGTATATTTCATACACAAACATCCGTGAACTTAGGATCCATGTATAATATAAATATAGCAGGGTATATCAGCTTCATCCAGTTCATATCATATTTATTTTAATTGTATTATCATATAAATACATAACCATATATTTTTATATTCCAATACCCTCAACTGAAAACTGGCGAAATGCTTTAATAACATTAAAAAAATGGATGATGAAAAAAACTACATACATATTAGTCTTCTAAATAGGCCACCCATGTGACCAAGATAAACTGATCTGATTACAGAGGCTGGTGAGATGTACAAATGTGTAGATCTGACAAAAACACGGGGTTTAAGGGGTGGTTGTTTCCAACGGGTGCTTTTTGTAACTGGTTCTACTGTATCTATGGAATCAACCTTTTAGCTACTACACACACCATTCTTGAAACCTAAATATTAGTTTATCGCATGTTGTATTTGTATTTTTGCATGCTCTTCGTTGATTGCATTAAATATACACATACTTATCAGACAATGAAATATGTTTTGCTAGATTTGGACCACCATTTGTACCAACAACAAAAAATTAAATCCAATTCCAGGTACCTTTAACATTGTTTTTCTGTAGTGCTGTTTTAGTGGGTCTTAATATAATTGTTAATTTGCTTTTGTAAGTTTTGTACATATGCAGATTCAGAATATATAGATATAACAAATGCTGTATACAGCCTCTTTTTCTTGACCCCAGCACGTTTTAAACCTTTGGTGAACCAAGTTGTCTTGTTAGTGCTACGATACTCTAGGATGTGTTCTCAGGCTAGTGACTGGAATAGTTACTGCAGGCCTTTTTAGACACCTGGGTAACACGACTGTGAACTATCCTGTAATACCTACTGTTAAGCGAGCACTTAATTCAGAGTTAATTGCGAATTTGTCAAAGAGATTAAATTAGGCTGTAATTTTCTTGACTGGGTGTATGAAAGAAAAAATAAAAAAGAATGCGCAACGACTGCAATGACATCAGCAACTATTTTAGTATTCGTGTTTCATTGGTAGTCTCGTGAATGGAAACATTGTTGCATGCTTTTTAAATGTGTATACTCCCGCCGGTAGACACACACGATGAGACAATTGGTATTTTCTTTAACTGCGAGACATTTCGCAGTCATTTTCTTTAACTGCGTGACCTGTTATTTTCTTTTGTTGTGACATTTTTGTGTATTTTTATTTAACTGCGTGACATTTTACCAATCTTAGCTAATTCGGTTTGTCACACATGTAACGCTGTTTTATAAGTGTGTAACACATTCACTATGTAGTAACGCGTTTAGCTATTCTTCCAATGGCATACACAGCGCTGTCTCCACAGCATGTACCATCCGTTGACCTTTTTTCCATTACTGGTCACCACTTCCACCATTTACCTCCGTCTGACTGTCCCTAAGAGCAACTCCATACATTGCCCCTACATTCATATGTGTCCGTAATTTGGTTAGTTAATGACATTTGATACATTGTTACTAAGTACATGATAGCTGGTATAGAAAAAACGTCACTGCTCATTAATTTCAAAAGATCCAGTTTACACAAGGGTTACTCCTGGAGCGAGATAAAAACGCCGGACGAGAGTGCAGTCGTCAAGAAATCGCTTACGTAATGGGAAGTAAAAATCTAGCTGCAGGAAAAGCACATGCCTTGCAGTAGACACGGTTCCCCATGACGCAATAGCTGTCAGTGTCTGGTGCAGGCTCCAACGTCCGTTTCGCTAGGAAGGGGTCAGGGTTAGGGTATGGTTAGAACTCGAGGATAGCGATAGGAGGGTTGGGTTAGGGTAGGGTTAGGTTTGGGGGTAGCGAAACGGATACGAGGGCGCCACCTAAACGCTCCATTATATTTCGAAAAGTTTGTGTTTTGACTTCAAATCATATGATATTTGACCTAATTAATGTTGCCATTTGACCTAGTTCATTTGACATAATAATAATAATAATATAATTATAATAACTTTATTGTAAAAAAAAAAAAAAATATGGAAATACGTCTTACACTGAGGAGATAGCATAAAAACATACTTGAAATCACATTCAACCATGCAGTATGTACAGTAATAAAATCAAGTATGTAGACAGAGTAGATAATGAGTAATACCAAGTGTTATATACATTATAATCATTTGCCTTAATTAAGTTGAGATTTGACCTAATTAAGTTGACCGTGTATTTTACGGGAAGAACAGCTAAACGCGTTGCATAGTGAATGTGTTATATCCTTGGCAAACAGCTTTACATATGTGACAAAAACGCATACGTAGTTAAAAAAGACACAAAAAATGTCACACAGTTAAAGGAAAAGGTTGTTTTGCTAAATCGTTATTTCGCCACTTCTTGCAGTCAGACGTATGTGAAGATTGGGGGTGGAGGGCATTGATGGATGAAGAGTCAACGAACGGATGTGGATGGAGATGCAGGTGGCCAGTAATGGATGAATATTCTTGCAGAGGTAGACGAACGGCGGTCAATGTAGGGGGTAGTGGGAGGGGATGAATGAAAGGAGAGATGGGCGGTAAATAAAATGTTTGAAGATACTACGAAGGGCAATTGTGGATGGGGTGAACTGACCAGTAATGAAAGAATATTCTGGTGCATGGGGTGACTATACAGGACTGTATACGAAGATGGTAGTGGACGGAAGTGAAGATAGCGAACAGACAGGCGGACATACGTAGCTAAACGCGTTACTACATAGCTGAATGCATTGCATACTTGGTAAAAAGCGTTACATACGCAGTTAATATTGGCCTGTAATGGTTAGTGAGGTGACAATGAACACTGTAAGTGTCAGGTAGGTGACTTGTGCGCTCCCACTCGTCTTGTCTTTTTGACATTGGTCAGTCGCTGGACTTTGAATTCTTTGACTTGTGCGCTCCCTCTCGTTTTATTTTTTTGACATTGGTCAGTCGCTATTAGTGGACTTTGGCTTGTGTGCTGCCACTCGTTTTATCTTTTTGACATTGATCAGTCGTTGTTGATGGACTTTGGCTTTTGCGCTTCCACTCGTCTTGTCTTTTTGATATTGGTTACACCTTCTTGCAGGCTATCTAGGGTTATTCAACCGACAAGAGGTTGGGGTTACACCTTTTTCCGTACCGTCGCCGCTAAAAAGCTGGTAGGATTGTTCAAACAGCACTGTCTCGATGCAGTCTGTCTAGGGTTATTCAACCGACAAGAGGTTGGGGTTAGGCTTTTCCGTACCGCCGCCGCCACGGAACACGCGCGCGTGCTCCGTGGCGGCGCCGTCCTGCCGTCGCCTTGGCGGCGGCGGTGGCGGCGGCGGTATGGAAAAGCTAACTAACCTCTTGTCGGTTGAATAACCCTGAACGAACTGCATCGCGGTGCTGTTTGAATCCTACCAGCAGCGGCAACGCGAAAGTGTAACTAACCTCTTGTCGGTGAATAACCCTGATACCTGCAAGAAGGTGTAACCAATATCAAAAGAAAGACGAGTGGAAGCGCAAAGCAAGTCCATCGGCAACGACTGATCAATGTCAAAAGAAACAGTGGCAGCACACAAGCAAAGTCACTAATAACGACCAATGTCAAAAAATAACGAGGGAGCCAAGTCAAGAATTCAAAGTCAGCGACACCAATGTCAAAAAGCAAGACAGGAAGCGCACAAACCTACTGCCTTACAGTGTTCATTGTCACCTCACTAACCATTACAGGCCAATATTAACTGCGTATGTAACGCTTTTACCAAGTATGCAATGCATTCAGCTATGTATGGCGCGTTTAGCACGTATGTCCACCTGTCTGTTCTATCTTCACTCCGTCCACTACCATCTTCGTATACAGATCCTGTATAGTCACCCCATGCACCAGAATATTCTTTCATTACTGGTCAGTTCACCCCATCCAATTGCCCTTCGTGTATCTTCAAACATTTTATTACCGCCCATCTCTCTTTCATTCATCCTCCCACTACCCCTACATTGACCGCCGTTCGTCTACCTCTGCAAGAATATTCATCCATTACTGGCCACCTGCATCTCCATCCACATCCGTTCGTTGACTCTTCATCCATCAATGCCCTCCACCCCCAATCTTCACATACGTCTGACTGCAAGAAGTGGCGAAATAACGATTTAGCAAAACAACCTTTTCCTTTAACTGTGTGACATTTTTGTGTCTTTTTTAACTACGTATGCGTTTTTGTCACATATGTAAAGCTGTTTGCCAAGGATATAACACATTCACTATGCAACGCGTTTAGCTGTTCTTCCCGTAAAATACACGGTCAACTTAATTAGGTCAAATCTCAACTTAATTAAGGCAAATGATTATAATGTATATAACACTTGGTATTACTCATTATCTACTCTGTCTACATACTTGATTTTATTACTGTACATACTGCATGGTTGAATGTGATTTCAAGTATGTTTTTATGCTATCTCCTCAGTGTAAGACGTATTTCCATATTTTTTTTTTTTTTACAATAAAGTTATTATAATTATATTATTATTATTATTATGTCAAATGAACTAGGTCAAATGGCAACATTAATTAGGTCAAATATCATATGATTTGAAGTCAAAACACAAACTTTTCGAAATATAATGGAGCGTTTAGGGTGGCGCCCTCGTATCCGTTTCGCTACCCCCTAAACCTAACCCTACCCTAACCCAACCCCTCCTATCGCTATCCTCGAGTTCTAACCATACCTAACCCTGACCCTTCTAGCGAAACGGACGTTGGGCCTGCACCAGACACTGACAGCTATTGCGTCATGGGGAACCGTGTCTACTGCAAGGCATGTGCTTTTCCTGCAGCTAGATTTTACTTCCCATTACGTAAGCGATTTCTTGACGACTGCACTCTCGTCCGGCGTTTTATCTCGCTCCAGGAGTAACCCTTGTGTAAACTGGATCTTTGAAATTAATGAGCAGTGACGTTTTTCTATACCAGCTATCATGTACTTAGTAACAATGTATCAAATGTCATTAACTAACCAAATTACGGACACATATGAATGTAGGGGCAATGTATGGAGTTGCTCTTAGGGACAGTCAGACGGAGGTAAATGGTGGAAGTGGTGACCAGTAATGGAAAAAGGTCAACGGATGGTACATGCTGTGGAGACAGCGCTGTGTATGCCATTGGAAGAATAGCTAAACGCGTTACTATAGTGAATGTGTTACACACTTATAAAACAGCGTTACATGTGACAAACCGAATTAGCTAAGATTGTAAAATGTCACGCAGTTAAATAAAAATACACAAAAATGTCACAACAAAGAAAATAACAGGTCACGCAGTTAAAGAAAATGACTGCGAAATGTCTCGCAGTTAAAGAAAATACCAATTGTCTCATCGTGTGTGTCTACCGGCGGAGTATACACATTTTAAAAGCATGCAACAATGTTTCCATTCACGAGACTACCAATGAAACACGAATACTAAAATAGTTGCTGATGTCATTGCAGTCGTTGCGCATTCTTTTTTATTTTTTCTTTCATACACCCAGTCAAGAAAATTACAGCCTAATTTAATCTCTTTGACAAATTCGCAATTAACTCTGAATTAAGTGCTCGCTTAACAGTAGGTATTACAGGATAGTTCACAGTCGTGTTACCCAGGTGTCTAAAAAGGCCTGCAGTAACTATTCCAGTCACTAGCCTGAGAACACATCCTAGAGTATCGTAGCACTAACAAGACAACTTGGTTCACCAAAGGTTTAAAACGTGCTGGGGTCAAGAAAAAGAGGCTGTATACAGCATTTGTTATATCTATATATTCTGAATCTGCGCATATGTACAAAACTTACAAAAGCAAATTAACAATTATATTAAGACCCACTAAAACAGCACTACAGAAAAACAATGTTAAAGGTACCTGGAATTGGATTTAATTTTTTGTTGTTGGTACAAATGGTGGTCCAAATCTAGCAAAACATATTTCATTGTCTGATAAGTATGTGTATATTTAATGCAATCAACGAAGAGCATGCAAAAATACAAATACAACATGCGATAAACTAATATTTAGGTTTCAAGAATGGTGTGTGTAGTAGCTAAAAGGTTGATTCCATAGATACAGTAGAACCAGTTACAAAAAAGCACCCGTTGGAAACAGCCACCCCTTAAACCCCGTGTTTTTGTCAGATCTACACATTTGTACATCTCACCAGCCTCTGTAATCAGATCAGTTTATCTTGGTCACATGGGTGGCCTATTTAGAAGACTAATATGTATGTAGTTTTTTTCATCATCCATTTTTTTTAATGTTATTAAAGCATTTCGCCAGTTTTCAGTTGAGGGTATTGGAATATAAAAAAATATATGGTTATGTATTTATATGATAATACAATTAAAATAAATATGATATGAACTGGATGAAGCTGATATACCCTGCTATATTTATATTATACATGGATCCCAAGTTCACGGATGTTTGTGTATGAAATATACAGAAACAATATGCGATACCAGGCCACTTTGGAAGTAGAATATAATACACAACATATACAATACACACACACACACACACACACACACACACACACACACACACCACACACACACACACACACACACACACACACACACACACACACACACACACACACACACACACACACACACACACACACACACACACACACACACACACACACACACACACACACACACACACACACACACACACACACACACACACACACACACACACACACACACACACACACACACACACACACACACACACACACACACACACACACACACACACACACACACACACACACACACACACACACACACCAGGATAATTTAACAATAGTGTTGTTGAGATTTTTGTTTAGATTGCTCAAAGTGTACAGTAGAAAAAATATCTACGAAAAAGCCTTTCATATGTTTATATTGTAGGTTAGCGATGTTAAACATTTGCTGTCATAGCATCATTACTTCAATACCGCAGGAAACCTAAGAACGATTTTATTTTCCAACAAATATTCACATAACTGCTTGATTATTTTTAACCAAACATGCCATAACTTTGTAAGAAAATTTAAAATTGTGTCAGTTTTAACAGGATGTCGGTTAAATTCCAGACTTGTCAACATTTATTGTTTGGGTGACTGCTTTTATACTAGTTGATAAGATACAAGGTGAACGGTTTAATTTCGATACGCCACCATAAAAGGGTATCATATGACCAGATACCCGGTGCGGCAATCTTTTATACATTCAATAAAAATGGTACAGCAAAAATGACACATGGTTTAGAAAATGGTAGAGAAATGTCATACAGTTTAAAAATTACAGACACAGGGCTAACGCCATGATGTTATGACGCTCGTATATACAGTTAGCAAATTAAAGTGTACCACAATTAACTAAGATTAGTCATACAATGCAAGTGTACCAAAACAAACATAAACTATAGATGCAGTTCTTACAACGATGCAGGTTGTTACATCGATCGTAACAGCGCTAGCCGCACCCCGTTCGTTGCTAAGGCAACCGGAGTCCACAGTCCACGGTCCACTCGTTCGTCTATACTGATGTACTTACCTCGCCCAGTGTTTTAAAATAGCTCTCTGCTATAGCGCGCCCCGATAGGCGTGGTATTACAATAATAATTCATAATCATATTATGTAATACTTGTAGTGATTTTGTTTATATTACTATATTCTGACGATTATGTTCATAATTAATTGTTTTGTACTTCTTGCATTGTTTGGTTAGTTATAACAAATATATTATAATCATACGCAGAGTTTGTTCTTTTCTTCACAGAACCTAGCTTAGATAGATTTAAGTGCAAATGACCGGCTTATCGTTAAACTTGTTCAGACTTGCATACGTCCAGTGCGCAAACCAACGCTTTAACAACAATGCTAATATCACTACAGAAAACCGTGTTATTTATCACGCGCATTTCCTGAGTACCTTAGCATACAGGTGAATGTGGTAAATACTTAGTTTCAATGCGTTAACATGCAACTAAATGCGATAAATACTTAGTTAAAAAGCGTTACCATACAGCTAAATGTGGTAATTCCTTAGTTAAACAGCAGTAACATACAGCCAAATATGGTAATTTCTTAGCTAAAAAACGTTAACACGCAGCTAAATGCGGTAATTACTTAGCTTAAAAGCGTTAACATACAACTAAATGTGGTAATTATTTAGGTAAAAAGCGCTAACATACAGCTAAATGTGGTCATTTATTAGCTAAACAGTTTTAACATATGTGGTAATTACTTAACTTAAAAGCGTTAACTTGCAACTAAATATGGTACTTACTTAGCTAAAAATGCTAATTACTTAGCTAAAAGTTGTATTTGCTTAGCTTAAAACCGTTAACATGCAGGTAAATATGGTAAATAATTAGCGTAAAATCGCTAACATACAGCTAAATGTGGTAATTTCTTAGCTTAAAAGCGTTAACCTACAGCTAAATGCGGTATTTACTTAGCTAAACTCATTAACATGTAGCTGTATTTGGTACTTACTTAGCTTAAAAGCGTTAAGGTACAACTAAAAGTGATATTTACTTTGCGAAAACAAACTTAACATAGAATGTGGTATATACTTAGCTAAATAGCGTTAACATACAATTAAAAGTGATACTTAATATGCTAAAAGCGTTAGCACACAGACAAGCGTGGCAATTACGTAGCTAAAATGTGGTAAGATACAAATAAAAGTGACATTTACCTAACATGTTAACAGGCAGATAAATGTGGTAAACACTTAGCTTAAAAGCATTACATACGTAACTAAGGGTGACATAATACATATAAAAGCGGTATTTTCTTAGACAAATCGGTACTCTTTCTCATTACTCGTGCTATGTATGATTCATACGATAACCAATACACTAAATATGTTAGATGTACGCATACAGGTCAACTCGTTGATGCATACACAGCTGTTTTTATTATTTATGCAGACAGGACGTCACGTGGTCTACTCTTCTTAGAGAAACGACAAAAATAACAATAATGAAACCCGATTTTCATCATAGCTGGTATCGAATAAATTACTGCATAGCATTGTGCAAATGACGGGCTTATCTTTCAACGTGTTCAGGCTTGCATACATCCAGTGGGCGAACCAGCGCTTTAACTACAGCGCTAATATGACTACATATAGCCAGGTTATTTAAAACGCGCATTTCCCAGTACCAAAATCCACTAGTCAGCTGTTAGTATCGCCTTAATGCGTCCTTTCGTGAACGCGGCAGAGCGGTGTCATATTACGGAATACAACACGACCGCATTCCTAACATGGTATGTAGCCCGCTGCATTCCACGAAACGGGAGCATATACCCTAACCGCAACGTCAGCGGTATGCCCTGCGAGCATCTACCCATCTCCCACCAGATGGACACACGAGCCATTCATCCTCCTTACTTCATTAATCATCCACGATTTTTATGAAACTCACACGCATGAAAAAGGGTATACCGTACTATCACGCATCATACTGAGCCTCTGGCGCGGTGGTCGCTCGCCCTCGAACCTCTGGCGCGGTGGAGACACCCGTAAGTTCGCGACCTCTGGCGCGATGGTCACCATTCGCAAGTCGCCTCGTCATCGTCTTCATATTCATCATACCCGACTCGTTGTATCCAATCACATACGATCGCCTCGTTTGTACTGCTGCTGCTGCCGCTTTGTTGTATTCAATAAATTACGTGTGCACCGTACGATTGTGTTCGTCTCCTTACTAGGTTAACGACCCTTAGGTATACACGTAACTAGGTCCGTGTTCGTTACTCCTCCGGTCGCTAGGGGCGCTTAGGTTACGCACGCTCGGCTACGACCGCCAGGGGGTGCTCTGATTGGCTGCGCGCGCAACCGGAAGTCGTTCAGACACATGGCCAAATAAAAATTAAAATTAAACGCTACGTCAGCGATATGTGGGTTTTTCCCAATGTCTATTTTTAGTAACCACCGCTCTTGCTCATCGTAAACCACCTACCTACTACTAACATTCCCCAATACACACATTTTATGCACCATATTATATTTGTAACAATCGATTACGTGTTGAAGTCAATTTACATAACAAACAGATCACTTCTTGACGTGCGGCAGGTCGTGTTTGCCACGCACACACTTTTGCTTGACTCCGGGCAAGTCCTGCATCTTTCCGCCGCGCACCAGCACGATGTGATGTTCCTGCAGACTGTGTCCCTCTCCCGGCACGTAGGCCGTCACTTCCCGGCCGCTACTCAGCCGTACCCGTACACACTTGCGGTTGGCAGAGTTCGGTTTCTTGGGCTTCTTGATCAGGACCTTCAGAACGACCCCCTTCATGAACGGCTTGCCGTCCATGGCGCGTGAACGAACGATCTTTCGTTTGGGCGGCCCGCTGCGGTGCATCTCCTCCAAAGTCGCCATCTGGCGGCGACACAGGAACCGGGTCAACGGTGACGCGACAGTCTTCGTCAACAAGTCAGGGACACGTGCACATTTCGAAGCGACCGCGCCTGGAAATGCAGTGCATTTTAAGTCATACGATGCGCATCAGCATATTATTCGTTCTTTTGTGACTTAATCATTTGTTCTTTTATAATTCCATTCATTCCAAATGATGACATTTTTTATAAGTACACTGGACTATCAGAACTACCAACGTTAAGAACACCTGCTTAAAAGGAACAACTTTGAAAACCCTGTTCTGGTCTGCACTAATTTAGTTTCTGGGGAATGCAACCCTTGACTTCTAAATAGACAGACATGCTTTCTTTTGCTATCAATAAAAGAAAGGCACAATTCCTATGTGCTTCACTTGTTCTTTAGGAGAAATCTGACGACTTTACATCCCATGGAACCTCGAGGGGCCGCGTTCACCACCAGACGTTCAATGGTCACTGCCTGGCTCCAAACTTTTCGCAAACAGTACAGCTAAGTCTTCTCGAAGCAAATAAAAACGTTGAACTAGAATGCGTATTGTACTGTTTCATAGTGGAACCGTTTACATATGGAGAACTCAGTAGAACTGAGTGTAACTCAGCATAAGGTGATTATATCATTTAAGTATACTGTGTGCACAGATTTGCTTTCTGTGAGCTACCAAGCATAAATGTCAATGCCTGATGCCCCCCCAGAAAATTAGTTTGGTAAGAAATGCCTAATGGTATCTTCTCCAGTTCTGCCTACCATGGATGAGTCTTAGACTGCCGTGCTGGATTGTTAATCTGTGAAGACCCTCCGTCAACTGTCGCAATAATGCGGTCATTGCTGTACCAGCCACTGAAGAAAAAACAATATTCATAGTCAATAATGAAAATTACTCTAAGTTCTAACAATCAATTCTTTAACTTGAATTTAAGATGTATCTCTTTCATAACTTTTGATCTAGTTGACATAGAAACAAAATTTAAACTGTTCTATAAAGGTTTATTCAAGTTCTGTGCAAACGCCACTATTTAAGAAGGGATCGAGGAAGAAGCCAGAGAATTACAGACCAGTTTAACATCAGTTGTATGTAAATTACTCGAAACATTAATTAGAGACAACATGGTGGAATTCCTTGTAAAACATAAATTAATAAATACATCTCAACATGGATTCCTAAAAGCAAGGTCATGTCTAACCAATCTCTTATGTTTTTTGAAAGAAAAATGGGTAGATGACGTTTCACCAGTGGATGTTGTCTACTTAAATGTTCCGAAAGCTTTCGATAAAGTGCCACATCAAAGATTGTTACTTAAACTAAAAGCCCATGGTATAGGTAATGATGTAATCAACTGGATAGAAAAGTGGCTTACACACAGAAGACAGAGAGTAATAGTAGATGGTGAGATTTCAAACTGGAAATCTGTTTTGAGTGGGGTACCACAGGGATCAGTATTAGGCCCTATACTGTTTTTAATATATATAAATGATTTGGAGGATGACATATCTAGCAATGTACTCAAATTTGCAGATGACACAAAAGTGTTCAGAAAGGTGACTAATGATACAGATAAACAAAATTTACAGGATGATCTAGAAAAACTAATTAAATGGTCAGAAAAATGGCAAATGTTATTAAATTTTGGGAAGTGTAAATGTATACACATAGGACATGGAAATATGGACGAGGAATATAAAATGGGGGATGCTGTACTAGGTAGAACCACACAAGAAAAGGATTTAGGAGTAACATTAATGCTGACATGAAAGTTTCAGAGCAATGTGGGATTGCTGCTTCGAAAGGAAATCAAATTCTAGGGCTAATTAAGAGAACTATCATGTATAAGGAGAAACATCTAATTGTACCCCTGTACAAAGCAATAGTTAGACCACATTTGGAATATTGTATTCAAGCATGGAGGCCATATCGTAAAAAAGACGTAGACAAGCTAGAAAGAATACAACGAAGAGCAACTAAAATGATTCCAGAATTGAGAGACCTTAGTTACGAAAGTCGCTTATTACAATGTGGTTTGACAACACTAGAGACCAGGAGACTAAGAGGAGACCAAATAGAAGTGTTTAAAATAGTGAACGGTTATGAGGATGTTGGCCACCACAGATGTTTTATACAGCGTGCTAAATTAGATCTGGGATAAAGAGGAAATACCAACTGAATGGAAGACAGGTATGCTAGTTACAATCCCCAAGAAAGGCAACCTCAGTGAATGTAAGAACTGGAGAGGGATCATGCTTCTATCAGTGCCCAGTAAAATTATCTGCCATATCATCCTGGATAGGATACAAGAAACAGTTGACAAGAAGCTAAGAAAGGAACAAGCTGGCTTTAGAAAGGATAAATCCTGCACAGATCACATTGCTACACTCAGGATTATCGTTGAACAATGCATTGAATGGCAGAGCTCCCTTTACATATACTTTGTGGACTTCGAAAAAGCATTTGATAGTATAGATAGGACAGTTCTATGGAAGCTCCTGAGGCACTATGGTTTACCCAATTTTTTTTTAACCCTAATAAAGAACATGTACGAAGGTTTCACTGGTCATGTCATCTTTAATGGACAACTTTCAGAAGGCTTCCAGATATGGAACTGGAGTACGACAGGGCTGCTTGCTATCTCCACTGCTCTTTCTGATAGCCATAGACTGGACAATGAAAAGATCCACAGAACACCATCGTACTGGGATCCAGTGGAACTTGTTCTCACAACTAGAAGACTTGGATTTTGCAGATGATCTAGCACTACTCTCAGAAACCCATAAACACATGCAACAAAAAACAGAAAGGCTTCAAGAAAAAAGTAGCCAACTGGGTCTTAAGATCAATGTTGGAAAGACAAAGGTGATGAAAGTCAACAGCAGATCCTCCGAACCCATCTCACTAGAAAATGGTACTGTTTAGGAAGTACAAGACTTAATCTACCTCGAGAGCAACATCAGTACAAATGGTGGAGCTACGCATCAATAAAGCTCGCCATGCCTTCAGAACCCTATGCCCTGTATGACTCTCTTCCCAACTATCCATAAACACTAAGATCCACATTTTCAACACCAACATTAAACCGGTTCTTCTCTATGGCTGTGAAACGTGGAAAACTACTCAGTCTCTCTACAACAAACTCCAAGTCTTCATCAACAGTCATCTCCGATACATCCTTAAGGTATGGTGGCCTAACAAAATATCAAATAAAGAGCTCTGGAAGAAAACCAAACAGGAAGAAATAAGCACTACAATCAAGAGGAGAAAATGGAGCTGGATTGGCCACACACTCAGAAAAGATACAACCAAACAAGCACTGGACTATAACCCACAAGGAAAGACGAGACAAGGACGGCCAAAAATCAACTGGAGACGCTCCACACTACAAGATCTTGATAAAGTGGGGGTCACCT
Source organism: Lamellibrachia satsuma (assembly GCA_033239005.1). NCBI lineage: Eukaryota > Metazoa > Annelida > Polychaeta > Sabellida > Siboglinidae > Lamellibrachia > Lamellibrachia satsuma. Next base: position 589,515 of record BSQZ01000104.1, read on the forward strand.
GGCAAGAGGCCAAAGCTCTAGCCCAGAAGAGAGTGAGGTGGAGAAACATGGTTGACGCCCTATGCTCCTGAAGGGGCCAAGAGGATTAGGTAAAGTAAGTAAGTAAGTATGAGGATGTTGATAGGAATATGTTCTTCAAACTTAAAGAAGGCAGTAGAACCAGAGGACACAAAGCAGCATTAGTTAAGGAGCAGTGTAGGTTGGACATGAGAAAGTACTCTTTCTCACAGAGGTTGATAAATGAATGGAACAAACTGCCAAATGATTGTGTTAATGCTAGTAGTGTGAATATGTTTAAAAATAGAATTGACAGATATCTGATAAGGGCGGGCTCCACATAGATGAGAAAATTGTTGGACTCTCGATAAGCCAATGGCTTCCTTGTCCACTTGCCATCTGGAACTTGTTGTTCGAGATGGCAATCTTGTTAAAGCATTCTGGTAAATAATTAGAATTTTTTCAAGTACCTAGCCCCTAGCCCTGGGCTACTTGAGCTTGGTCCGTCATTAGTCATTACAAATCAAGGCATTCAAGCGAACGGGGTCACACAGTTATTTCATGTTATGCTTACGGATCTAAAACAATCCACGATCTTTTAACGGTTTGTTTTAGTTAAAAAGTTTTGAAGAAAGTACAAGGGTGATAGAACCTATAAAAATGCCGAATCGCTGCGTGTTTCCATTAGTTCATGTATTATCGCCCAATGGACATGCTACATACCAAATTCTATCCGTTACGGAACGTTAATTTTGTCACGTTAAATCACACGTGTTGTTTGAGTCGTTTGTGGTATGTAGCGTCACGTAATGTAATTTCAACAAACCTCAAGTTTTATAATAAACGAACATTCACAATCTGACGACAAACTAGCAGGGACGTCCAAAGTGATAGCCTCGTTTTAGATAGGGAATTCCCCGGCTTGATCGGTCAAGGATTCCCCTATTTGGAGTTTGACCCGACACGCTGTTGTCAAGACATATGGACACAAAATTGCGTTAAGTGACATGTTTTGAGACTGTTACTTACCCGATACCACCGTAAAATGGGAGACTCGACGCATAGCCTCCTAAGGTTGGCGGCATTGCAAGTTGTTTCGGGCGGATCGGCAGGTAAATATTTCATCATGTTATCTTACTTATCATGACTACGTATCTTATGCCATTTTCTAATTAATTAATAATGTAGACATCATATTTGAGAGTCCACCTCCCCCCAATCCTACAGCCCACTTCCCCAAATCCTATATCCCATCTCCCCCCATGCGATCCTACATCCCACCTCCCCCAATCCCACCTCCCATCAACCCTACATCCCACTTCCTCCAGCCCTCTATCCCACCTCCCCCAATCATACAACCCATGCACCTCCCCCCCAATCATACATCCCACCTCCCACCAATTTTTGAGACCCACTTCCCACCAGGGTTGTTTGATTTAAATAATTTGATCTAAATCATTGATTTAAATCATGATTTAAATCACTCCAAAAAATCACTGATTTATGATTTTTTATTTTTTTTACTTCCGGTTTTTTTAATTGCTGATTTATATGAATTTAACACAAATAATTGTTTGCAAGCATCAAGATTAACAAAGTTTTGTATGTTTTTTAATACAAAACACAAAGTGCACACACTTGTGTAGCTGTATTGACACCAGATAGCATGACAGTCAAATATTTTATGACATTGGGTATGTTTGAGCTATTCCCTTTCTGAATGCAGTGAAGCCACACAAACTTGTCTTCCAGAGGAAGTATCTTTTCAACACAGAAGCCCTGAGTTAAAGTCCACTTATAGCTTGTCCTAGTTGTTACCAATTCAGTATGTTGACTCAGCTGTTTAATACTGTACCAGTTTGTATTCTGGTTAGAGACCTTAGAGTACACAGAGCCCTGGACAGGTGCTAATCCACCCTATAGGCATACAATAATTAGCACTGCTACAGCCACAGACACACAGTATGCTTTCCTTTCCAAGACAGATTATGCAACTACAGGGGGTGAGGCCTTGTGGACATTGTCTAATGTCTTTATATAAGCAAAAATCATGTACCCTCTGTTAAGACAAGAACCCATATCGGTTTGAATAGAATATGTTTGAAAGATTTTACAAATTAAAAATCTATATAAATATCTATGTACCAGATTTAAAAAACATCTGATTTAAATAAAAAAAAATCCGATTTTTAAAAATAAAAATCAGAATTTTTTTCAACCCTGCTTCCCACGCATATTTAGGGTCAACCTCCCGTTTCCTGCCATCCTGTCAACATGCACAAGGTAAGTAGACACCACGAACACAAAACAAAATATATTTAAATGTGTGTTTATCATTTTGCAGCTCAATCTTACAATTGTTGTTGGGGTCAATTGGTATACATTCAGAACACCAAAATGCATATATGTATACATTTAGCATGTAACCAGTAATTTCTGTATCATTCAGTCAACCAAGCACACTGCATTCTTGAGTTGAGTTGTTTGGTCTAAGGTATACACTAGTCCTTCTCTTATAAGACCACATCTCTGGAAACAAAACAGTGGCCTTATAAGAGGGGTGGCCTCTTGTGAGGGGATTATCATGGGACTCATTGTTTGTTGCATGACAAGGGGGTCTTTCGTGAGGGGGTGCCTTCTGGTGGTAGGGGCCTTATAAGAGGGGTGGCCTCTTGTGAGGGGATTATCATGGGACTCATTGTTTGTTGTACAGTCATTGTAGAAACACATAATCGCAAGAATCCTAAATAAAAATTATAATAAATAAATATAGTATAATATTAAGAAAAAAACATACAAATAAATAACAAAAATACACATTCACAGTAGGTGTCCTCATTTACAGTTGATGTATTCCTTGGTGGAAATACGCAAACTTTATAATATGAGTTTTTATAAGATTCTAGATGGCAAGCTTTAACAATAACAACCAAATGGTTGGTTCTTTTCTGTTGTTTCAGGTTTCGTTGAGGTCTGTCTTATGCAACCGCTGGACGTTGTCAAGACGCGGTTACAACTACAGCAAGGGTCAAGTGGACCTGGTCATTATTCATCACTGACTGATGTCTTCAGGAAGATGTATAAGATAGAGGGGTAAGAATCTGACCTGACCTATAAATGTGAAGTTTTTGTGTAAATTTTATTAAAGTGCAATTTTTAGCAGCCATGACAATAGCAGTGCTCAGCAAATAATGGAACCACGAGAAAGTGCATATGCTTTTCATTGCAAATTAGCATAATGATCAGTGATCACTTTTTTGCAATAAAAATATTGTTTTGCAATGCCATTATTGACTCATTTATTGACACAGTGAGTTGGATTTTTGTGGCCTATTTGTCGCTTATTAAATCATTTTGAAGGAAATTCTACAAACTGGTATAACTTATTAACAAAACCCCTATTAGTATTAACATTGTGAACCAAATCAGTGACACTTTCATTCTTTAATAATTCACCCAATGTTCACCACCTGGCGCCACTGTGTCACGATTACCAGTTCTCTGACAACCGAACCATGTTCCAATGATTGTAATTTCACAACTACACTTCTTTATCTTCTCTAGCAAAAACTAACACTTTTGTTGTCAGATATTGATGACATTCAGATTGAACAAATTTCTGTGTTATTTCCCAAGTTATAATACTGTTCTTTTAATAGGCCGCTGTCGTTCTACAAAGGGATCCTTCCTCCTATAATGTCTGATACGCCGAAACGTGCAATCAAATTCTTTACATTTGAGCAGTTCAAGAAGTTCTTTTCTTATGGCTCTGCATCTCCAACGCCGTTCGTATGTATGATCCATGCATGTAACTATATATTTTAAGTCAACACTCACTCATTCACTCACTCACTCGCTCACATGCTCACTCACTCACTCACTCACTCACTCACTCACTCACTCGCTCACTCGCTCACATGCTCACTCACTCACTCACTCACTCACTCGCTCACTCACTCACTCGCTCACATGCTCACTCACTCATTTACTCACTCACATGCTCACCAGGGCTGCAGTGAATTCATACATTTGTACACCATTTGAAGATCTGAGATGAGAATATCTGCCCAATTTTGAACAAAGGGTCTGCATAGCAATGTTACCACGTGGCAATTGGAGAAAAAAGAACCCAGAAGTTCTGCTCAGATCAAACTAAGGTGGGGTGTGATGAGCTTACTTCAATGAATTCAATACAGTTTGCAGCTCCTGCTCTGAGATAAAAAATTTTGTCTGCCTGCACATATATGAAACTATGCCCTTTGTGTGTGCTAGGAATGTGTGAAGCCATAGCCACCCCAATGGGGCTTCCCAACAATTAAGTAATTGGCTTGCTATTCTTGCATTGTTTCATTGAGCAGGTATTTCTGAAACCATAAAATGATCAGCCGACTGGTCTTTTCATGTTGTTTGAATAACAGCTCAGCCATAGTCTGTACATTGTTTACAATTACTAGCAGTTGGAATAACACGCAAACAAACCTGATCTTTTGTAAGTTTGCAGCAATAGATGTAATATATATAGAAAGGTAATACACTATTATCTATTACTTTAGAATCTATTACTATTACTTTCGAAAACGGTTCCTCTATTACTGTTACAAAAAACAAAACGTCTTACAATTGCATATTACTATTATCCCATGCGTTTGCACTGGAAAAACTCCCATAGAATTAATTCGGAATTGGAATTGACTTGGAATTAAATGGGAATTGAATTTGAATTGAAAGATTTGAGCTGGAATTTGAATTGAAAAAAAATTAATTGGAATTGATTAAATTTAATTGAAAGGAATTTTAATTGGAATTGATTAAATGGAATTGACCCCAGCCCTGATGCTCACACACTCACTCAGTCACTCACTCACCTACTTATTCACTCACCAACGTATACACTTGTTTGATATAATTATAATATAATTTATTTTAAATGTATCTGTAAATAATTGATATAAATTAATATACTAAAACAATAAAATCATTTTAAACAATTGTGACATTAGAGAACAACATTTTAAAATGAAATTATATTATTATTTTCAATGTTTTACTTACAAACTATTGCTGTCAAGGGGGAATAAAAGTCATGGTTTTGGGCCTGTGCACCTATAAGAGTTACTAAAACAACCATTTGCAACTACAATTAAGAAAATAACGCCGGTTGTTTACTAGGAAAATAAAAGAAATCTCCCACCTTTAGAACACATTCTGAATAAACCACTGGCAATGCTTGATTTTAGTTGCACATGGTTTGTTTTTATTATCTATTTTAGGTGCATAGCCCCAAAACCATGACTTCTGTTTCACTTTAATATTAACTAATGAGTAAATATCACGTTTTTTCTTACCTGGGTTTGATGCTGGTTCTCCTGTTTAGGGTCTGACACTGGCCGGCCTCTGCTCGGGTGTATTGGAAGGGTTCATAATCAATCCATTCGAAGTTGTAAAAATTCGACTGCAGGCTGATAGACACACGTATACGGAGGTAAGTCAAGTACAGAAGCACGACCCTGTCGTGTCATAAAAATACTGCAGTTTAGACAATTTCTATATAATGAGACATCCCACTTTTAATGATAAGTTTAACTGACAAACATATCCAGTTTATAATTTTGTTTATGGTCATCTCTATCAAAGTTTGTTTTTTTGCTAACTGTTAACACAATTCCAAAGTTAATCTACCTTAATTGTGAAATTGTTGTGAACTAAAATACTGAAATGTGGTTTGAAATGACTCTTGTTCGAAACTTACATGCATAACTAATATAGCAGGAACTACGCTGTCATCGTGTCGCTGATACGTGTGTTTATTTGTCAATGATTGTGTTATTTCTGCAGCAAAAGTCAACATTTGCGACAGCCAGAGAAGTCATAAAGGAGGGCGGGTTTGGAGACCGCGGCTTAAACAAAGCGTTGACCTCGACCTTGTTGCGTCACGGCATATTCAACATGGTCTACTTCAGTTTCTACCACAATGTCAAGGATATCATGCCGCAGTCAGAGGTAAGTGGATTGTCTGATTCTTATGATGACTTCCTTTAGGCAACTGGATTTGATGGAATGAAGAGACCTAGCCTTGTTGCAGGTTTGTTTGTCTTAAATTAAGACAAAACGACTAAATTCTACCTGAGTGGAACAAATTCTTTTTGTGTCTTTTCTGAGATGTCAGTGCTACAACAGTAGTAGTGCCCTGCATGGGCTGGGCTTTGGGCCCAAGCCCGGCCTGTTATGGTTTGTATTAGGGTTAAGTTGGGGTTAGATAAACAAATCTCCTACGCTATCCATAAGCCAATAAATTAAAAGCTCTCTATAAAATATGTTATGATACTTAATAGTAATAAAAAAAAAATTGATTATTTTTCTTCAGGATATTCGTATGTTTGAAGCAGTTGGTTGTGCTGGATTTTTAGAACTCATCCAACACACTATGGACAATAGACTAGTAGACATTATACAATGTTCATATGTATTTTTTTTATGTTATTTAATAAAACAATACGTATGTATTACATTTTATTTGTGTTTCCCTTTTATTATAAAATAATAGGTTTATCTTTAAAAAAAAATAGCGGGCTTGTGGGCCCCGGGGTTACCTGTCTTTGGTGTGTGGGTATGGGCCGGGCCTGGGCCTGAAATGTGTGGGCTGGGCCGGAACCTGGGCCAAACATTAACAGTTTGGGCTGGGCCGGGTCTGGGCCTAAATTCTTGCGGGCCTGGGCCGGGCTGGGCTTGAAGAATTTTTGTGGGCCTGGGTATGCCTGGTTTCTAACTGCTAATTGCGGGCCGGGCTTGGGCTCAAATCATAGGTCCGTGCAGGGCATTAAGGAGTAGCAGGCTTTTTTGTGGTAATAGATCATTGGTGTCAATACATCCTTTATACGTTACATACACACATGTTAGTTGTATTCATGATGACAGTTTTATTCACAAATGTACTAGTGTATATTTGGATTCCATTTGTACTTCTGCGGAATTTATCCGACCTCTCCAACTGTAGAATGTTTGAACGTAAAACGTGCAGTTGTTTGTAGTATATTTGCAAATCAGAATCTTAAACCCATTGTTATCGGTGGTTGACATATACATCATAAATAAATGATTGCTTAAATCTCTATATTATGGTACATTTATTGTCGTGTACTTTTATTTTGAAATGTATCTGTATGTAGGTGACGCATGTACGTTTGTTTTGCCTGTGCGTATATTAGTGACGCTGCATACTATGTTATGTGCTGTGCATCATGTCTTTGGTGTTGGTTTTTAAACCTATGCATTACGTTTTACACTGACAGGGGACACCACTACCAGTCAGTAACAAATAGCGTTTCTCTCTTCGACATTCAAACTACGTTATAGCGAGATATGTGACATCTTTAGTTTGGGCACTGCTGAAAGTGAAAACGAATGCCACTTTTAGTGCTTCCGGTATCATGAAGCCAGCACTGTGCCATGCACCAGTCCTGTTTGTTTAACAAGATTGCCATCCCAAACAACAAGTTCCTGATTGCAAGTGGACAAGGAAGCTATTGGCTTATTGAGAGTCCAACAATTTTCTCATCTATGTGTAGCCCACCCTTATCAAATATCTGTCAATTCTATTTTTAAACATATTCACACTACTAGCATTAACACAATCATTTGGCAGTTTGTTCCATTCATTTATCACCCTCTGTGAGAATGAATACTTTCTAATGTCCAACTTACACTGCTCCTTAACTAATGCTGCTTTGTGTCATCTGGTTCTACTGCCTTCTTTAAGTTTGAAGAACATATTCCTGTCAACATCCTCATAACCATTCACTATTTTACACACTTCTATTTGGTCTCCTCTTAGTCTCCTGGTCTCTAGTGTTGTCAAACCACATTGTAATAAGCGACTTTCGTAAATAAGTCTCTCAATTCTGGAATAATTTTAGTTGCTCTTTGTTGTATTCTTTCTAGCTTGTCTACGTCCTTTTTACGATATAGTCTCCATGTCTGAATACAATGTTCCAAATGTGGTCTAACTATTGCTTTGTACAGGGGTACAGTTAGCTGTTTCTCCTTATACGTGATAGTTCTCCTAATTAGCCCTAGAATTTGATTTCCTTTCGAAGCAGCAATCCTACATTGCTCTGAAACTTTCATGTCAGCACTAAATGTTACTCCTAAGTCCTTTCTTGTGTGGTTCTACCTAGTACAGCATCCCCCATTTTTATATTCTTCATCCACGTTTCCATGTCCTATGTGTATACATTTACACTTCCCAAAATTGAATAACATTTTTCATTTTTCTGACCATTTAACTAATTTTTCTAGATCATCCTGTAAACTTTGTTTATCTGTATCATTAGTAACCTTTCTGAATACTTTTGTGTCATCTGCAAATTTGAGTACTTTGCTAGATATGTTATCTTCCAAATCATTTATATATATATATATATATATATATATATATATATATATATATATATATATATATATATATATATATATATATATATATATATATATATATATATATATATAAACAGTATAGGGCCTAATACTGATCCCTGTGGTACCCCACTAAAAACAGATTTCCAGTTTGAAATCTCACCATCTACTATTACTCTCTGTTTTCTGTGTGTAAGCCACTTTTCTATCTAGTTGATTACATCATTACCTATGCCATGGGCTTTTAGTTTAAGTAACAATCTTTGATGTGGCACTTTATCGAAAGCTTTCTGAAAATCTAAGTAGGCAACATCCACTGGTTACCTGTCATCTACCCACTTTGTAATTTCTTCAAAAAAATATAAGAGATTAGTTAGACATGACCTTGCTTTTTAGGAACCCATGTTGAGATGTATTTATTAATTTATGTTTTACAAGGAATTCCACCATGTGGTATCTAATTAATGTTTCGAGTAATTTACATACAACTGATGTTAAACTCACTGGTCTGTAATTTTCTGGCTTGTTCCTCGATCCATTCTTAAATAGCGGCATAATGTTTGCTTCTTTCCATTCTGACGGAACTATTCCTTCTTCTAGTGACAAGTTGTCCACGCAGTGACTCTCCATCTCTGGCGTGACTTACTTGCAGGATGCGAGGTTGGACTTCCTGCGACGGTTTACAATCGGTTTGACGTCGGGAGTTCTTGGGTCTGCATTGAACATTCCATTTGACGTTGCGAAGAGTCGGATCCAAGGCCCACAACCTGTGGCGGGGCAGGTGAAATATCACGGGTGTTTCCGCACTGTCAAGATGGTGTACACGGAGGAAGGGTAAGGGTGATATTACCCAGTTAAAGACTTATAGGCATATATATGTATGTATGTATGTATGTATGTATGTATGTATATATATATATATATATATATATAATCTGGTAATTTCTATCATAAAATATTGTGATGTACCGGAAGTATCAGGTGTACTATCAGGTGGATATTCAAAACCATAAAATGAGAAAAACACTGTGGCCCGCTAAAACACAATTAAAACGGTGAAGATGTTAGGATAAATATATTTTGTCCTACACAGCAGGATTTTACGATAGAAGCAATCACTTTTTGTACGTTTGAAAAGAGCAACATATTGTTACATTAAACAGGTATACATCTTTATAAAAAACTTAGGCTACAGCTTGAATACGAAGTAGGTCCCTACGATTGTAATGAATAGCAGGAGTCACTTCTATGTAGAGGCCCAGCAAGGATGTGTAACAATTGGATAGCAGGAGTCACTTCTATGTAGAGGCCCAGCAAGGATGTGTAACAATTGGATAGCAGGAGTCACTTCTATGTAGAGGCCCAGGATGTGTAACAATTGGAAAGATGCAGCAAATGTTACATTCTCCGACTGATTGTCTTTACTTTTGGAGTTTCTTTCACTTGCAGATTCCGTGCACTCTACAAAGGCTTCTTGCCCAAGATCATGAGATTAGGCCCGGGTGAGTGTCACAATGACGACAGGTTACTGGAATGAGGAAGCCAGTACCGAATGCTTCTTTTGACAAACATCTACATACAAGTTGTCCCAAAAGTTCTCAAATCAATGCATCGATATAATATATAATATAATGCAGGTTCATTTGACTTTTTAGAAATAATTTAACAAGATTTAACAAGATTTGCCATCCAAGCCAAAGGCCCAGATGGCAAGTGGACAAGGAAGCCATTGGCTTATCGAGAGTCCAACAATGTTCACCTACTTATAACCCGCCCTCCTGATATATGTGTCAACCTTGTTTTTAAACATATTCACGCTGCTAGCAGTTACACAATCTGTAGACAGTTTGTTCCATTCATTTATTGTCCTCTGTGAGAACAAGTGCTTCCTGATGTCCAATCTACATTGATCCTTTACTAATTTTACCTCATGTCCTCTAGTTCTGCTATCCTTCTTGAGTGAGAAAAACATATTTCTATCAATATTTTCATACCCATTCAATATCTTAAAAACTTCAATCTGATCTCCTCTTAACCTCCTTGTCTCTAGAGTTGTTAAACCACATTCTTTCAGGCGTTCTTCATAACTAAGGTCTCTAAGTTCTGGAATCATTTTAGTTGCTCTCCTTTGTATGCGTTCAAGCGTATCTATATCCTTCTTACGATATGGTCTCCATGCTTGTATACAGTATTCTAAATGAGGTCTAACTATTGCTTTATAAAGAGGTATAATTAACTTTTTTCCCTTGTATGTTATGTTTCTTCTAATCAATCCAAGAATTTGATTACCCTTTGAAGCTGCAATACCACACTGCTCTGAAACTTTCATATCAGCGCTTATTGTAACTCCTAAGTCCTTTTCTTTTACAGTAGTACCAAGAACAGTAGTTCCCATTTTATAGTTTACATTCAAGTTCCCATGTCCTGTATGTAGGCATTTACATTTCCCAAAATTGAACAACATCTGCCATTTCTCAGACCATTTCACTAATCTGTCTAGATCATTTTGTAAATGTTGTTTATCACCATCAGTATTAACCTTTCTAAACAGTTTTGTGTCGTCCGCAAATTTCAGTACGTTACTTGTTATACTGTCGTCCAAGTCATTGATATAAATTAAGAATAATATAGGTCCTAATACTGATCCTTGAGGTACCCCACTCAAAACCGATTTCCAATTTGAAACTTCGCCATCTACTACAAATTGTTGTCTTCTGTCAGTCAGCCATTGTTCTATCCAGTCAGTTGTGCTATCCCCGATACCATGGGCTTTTAATTTAAGTAGTATTCTTTGATGTGGCACTTTGTCAAAAGCTTTCTGAAAATCTAAGTAGATAATATCTACTGGCGATCCCACATCTATCCACTTAGTGATTTCTTCCAAAAAACATAACATATTTGTTAAGCATGACCTCGCTTTAAGGAATCCATGTTGAGATGAATTTAATAATTTATGCTTAACGAGGAAGTCCACCATATGGTCTTTAATTAACCTTTCTAATAATTTAACAAGATTTAACAAGATTTGCCATCCAAGCCAAAGGCCCAGATGGCAAGTGGACAAGGAAGCCATTGGCTTATCGAGAGTCCAACAATGTTCACCTACTTATAACCCGCCCTCCTGATATATGTGTCAACCTTGTTTTTAAACATATTCACGCTGCTAGCAGTTACACAATCTGTAGACAGTTTGTTCCATTCATTTATTGTCCTCTGTGAGAACAAGTGCTTCCTGATGTCCAATCTACATTGATCCTTTACTAATTTTACCTCATGTCCTCTAGTTCTGCTATCCTTCTTGAGTGAGAAAAACATATTTCTATCAATATTTTCATACCCATTCAATATCTTAAAAACTTCAATCTGATCTCCTCTTAACCTCCTTGTCTCTAGAGTTGTTAAACCACATTCTTTCAGGCGTTCTTCATAACTAAGGTCTCTAAGTTCTGGAATCATTTTAGTTGCTCTCCTTTGTATGCGTTCAAGCGTATCTATATCCTTCTTACGATATGGTCTCCATGCTTGTATACAGTATTCTAAATGAGGTCTAACTATTGCTTTATAAAGAGGTATAATTAACTTTTTTCCCTTGTATGTTATGTTTCTTCTAATCAATCCAAGAATTTGATTACCCTTTGAAGCTGCAATACCACACTGCTCTGAAACTTTCATATCAGCGCTTATTGTAACTCCTAAGTCCTTTTCTTTTACAGTAGTACCAAGAACAGTAGTTCCCATTTTATAGTTTACATTCAAGTTCCCATGTCCTGTATGTAGGCATTTACATTTCCCAAAATTGAACAGCATCTGCCATTTCTCAGACCATTTCACTAATCTGTCTAGATCATTTTGTAAATGTTGTTTATCACCATCAGTATTAACCTTTCTAAACAGTTTTGTGTCGTCCGCAAATTTCAGTACGTTACTTGTTATACTCTCGTCCAAGTCATTGATATAAATTAAGAATAATATAGGTCCTAATACTGATCCTTGAGGTACCCCACTCAAAACCGATTTCCAATTTGAAACTTCGCCATCTACTACAACTTGTTGTCTTCTGTCAGTCAGCCATTGTTCTATCCAGTCAGTTGTGCTATCCCCGATACCATGGGCTTTTAATTTAAGTAGCAATCTTTGATGTGGCACTTTGTCAAAAGCTTTCTGAAAATCTAAGTAGATAATATCTACTGGCGATCCCACGTCTATCCACTTAGTGATTTCTTCCAAAAAACATAACATATTTGTTAAGCATGACCTCGCTTTAAGGAATCCATGTTGAGATGAATTTAATAATTTATGCTTAACGAAGAAGTCCACCATATGGTCTTTAATTAACCTTTCTAATAATTTACAAATCACCGACGTTAAACTCACTGGTCTGTAATTCTCTGACTTATTTCTCGAACCCTTTTTAAATAATGGTATGATGTTTGCTTCTTTCCATTCAGACGGAACAACTCCCTCTTTTAATGACAAGTTGAATACTCTTGCAAGTGGTATACTGATTTGATCTACTGTTTCCATTAGTAATTTTGGAGGAATCCCATCCACTCCCGGTGATTTGTTATCCTTCATTGCCTTTATTTTCTTAGCTACCAATTCTGGAGTTACAGCTAACGGTCCTAAATAGTCAGATTTAGCCCCCTGAAATTTAGCATCGGCAACTGGTAATGAATTAATATGTTCTTTGGTAAACACTGAACTGAAGTAACCATTTAGATCTTCCGCCATTAAAAACCCCTGTGATATTATATTTCCAGCACTGTCTTCTAGAGGTCCAACCTTGTCTTGTACGTTTTGTTTACTCCTGACATATGCATAAAAACTCTTGCTGTCATTTTTTATGTTACATGCCAGTTTTTGCTCATAGCTTCTTTTAGATTGTCTGATTTCAGTTGTAGCTGCATTAAGTGCCTCTTTGTATTTTGCATAGTCTTCTTCCTTTCTGGTACGCCTATAAACCCTCCACATAGTTTGTTTTAGCATTATTTTTCTAATTGCCTCTTTTGACAAGTGTTTCTTTCTACACCGTTTTCCTTGTTTTTGGAAGGGAGCAAATTTATCGATGATACTCTCAATTTCATATTTTAGAATATTCCAACATTCAATTGCAGTCTTATTCATCAGCATGTTATTCCAATCTAGCTTTGCTAAGTATTTTCTCATATCTTTGTAGTTACCTTTGTGGAAGTTTCTCTTGTACGTTTTCTTATTTTTACTTTCTGATTTTACATTGATGTCAAAATGTATTTGATTATGGTCACTATTACCCAATGGTTCAAATATTTTTACATTGTCCACTAATTCTTTTTGTGATGACAAAACTATATCTAATACATTTTCTCCCCTGGTTGGTTCTAGTACGTGCTGAGTAAGAAAGCTATCCTGGATTAAACATAGAAATTGTTGATCCTCAATCCCTGTGCTCTCTAGAGAATTCCAGTGTATGTGTCCATGGTTAAAATCTCCCATTATGATACATTCCCCTTTACTAACTTCCTTTATAGCGTTTTTTATTTTTGTGTTGTCCTCTTCGTTTATGTTTGGACTTCGCTAAACTAATCCAATAGTTAATTTTGAATTTCCTGAGACAATTTTGCACCAAACAGCTGCATTGCAATCTGCTTCCCTTTCTAGTTTTATTTCATAAGCCTGAATAGATTCTTTAACATATAAAATAACTCCCCCGCCCCTTCTTCCTATTCGATCTTTCCTAAACATTACGTATCCTGTCAGTCCTAATTCAGCATCTGTTATATCTATGTTGGCCCATGATTCAGTTATACCAATTATGTGAGGGTCAATATCTTCTACCATAATGTTTACTTCGTTTTTCTTATTTACTATGCTCCTTGCATTTAAACATACGCATCTATAACCTTTTTCAGAGATGTTTTTCGGATGATTTGATATTGGTTTATCTGTGCTAGTGGCCTCTTGTTCTGCTTGAGACACCTCTAGGTAACCCCCCTGCACTTCTAGTTTAAAGAATGTTTACTTCCAAAAATATTTGTCATTGTACCCAAGTCGCTATCTACTGCTGCTGAAAGTTTGTCCGCGAATACTTCCGCCCCTTTCCACTTAAATGAAGCCCATCCTTCATGTACATATCAGCCCTCCCAACAAAACTTCCACATAAATCCAACTTCCTCTTCCCTACACAGCCTCTGGACTAACATGTTAATTGCCATCCCCTAATATATGGACAAGTAATCCAATGAAACGTACACATTCTCTCTATGATTAATGTACATGTCTTTAGGTTGCTCTAAATTCCCGAATCTAAGTTCTGCAAGTCTTTGCCTTAATTACCATTTCATTGCATTACCCACAGGCGCTGTATGTATTAAGTTAAGATGATTAATTATATGACGTACTCATTAGTATAACACGAGTTATTAAGTGATGCAATTGTATATATGACCTTTAGGTGCGGCCATTATGATGCTGACGTATGAAGCAGTGTACGAACGACTACAGAAATGGTTCTAGGAAGCGGCCAACTGCCCAGAAGACACGGACACACTGACCAGATGTCCAGAAGACACGGACACACTGACCAGATATCCAGAAGACACGGACACACTGACCAGATATACAGAAGACACGGACATACTGACCATATGTCCAGAAAACACGGACACACTGACCATAGTATGTCCAGAAGACACGGACACCCTGACCATATGTCAAGAAGATACGGACATACTGACCAGATGTCCAGAAAACACGGACACACTGACCACAATATGTCCAGAAGACACGGACACACTGACCAGATAAACAGAACAAACGGACACAAGGACCAGATGTCAAGAAGCCACGGACACACTGACCATATGTCCAAAAGACACGGCCACACTGACCCGACGTTCACAAGACACGGTCACGCTGATGTTCAGAAGCCGTAAAGTGTAAAATGATCAACATTTGTTGTTGAAATAAGGAGTGCAATTTTATATATTGTTGTTTGGGAGAAACAATTGTAAAACGCACAAACTGCGTGTAGTAATGTGTACAAATGACATATAGCGTACCACTTTATTTATGTAGCCATGTGTACATGTGATCTGGTATTAACTAGTATACTTGTTAATTCACCATACAGCTGTTAGGGGATTTTAATATAGACTATGTGAGTCGTAGACAGATTACAGGGGTAGGAACTGGTTCTTCTAAATGTCACATAAACAGATGCAAATTTGTGTTCTGTTCCGTTTTCCACACGGTTCCCTTTACGTGTGTTGTATGATTATAAAATATTCCACGCATATAGACAGGCACAGCCACACAACGGGCTACGTTTGATTCTCCGATTTAATCGGTTTTTTATTTACTATTTTATAGTAGTGAAATGTGAATGTTTAGAATCAGTATTGGGTATTTTAGTGTCATATCTACGTTAAATGTTGTTATATCAATACGGACTTATATGTCCTTAACTGTTATATATTTTACAGACATATCCATGGTTACATAGTTGTTATGTAGGAATGTATATATATGTATATATATATATATATATATATATATATATATATATATATATATATATATATATATATATATATATATATATATATATATATATATATATATATATATATATATATACACACACACATTCCTACATAACAATATATATATATATATATATATATATATATATATATATATATATATATATATTGTGAATACAGTGACTGCTGTTCCATAAAGAAACACATTTTTATATTAAATTTTCTGTGAATCCGTTGTTAGAATCCATGTTAATGTTTACTGTCTTTATTTTTGCATGTTATTTCTCTCAGTATGGTGGTCACGTGGTACGTACGCATACAGGAGATGCGCGGGAAAGCACGGTAGCTCAACAAATCGATAAAGCTGACACGGTGAACCAATCAAAAGCAAGCCTACATACACCTGCGTTCACTGGTCGATTAAGGATGTATTTTAGTAATTAATCTTCCATGTGACACTTCTACACATCTTAGTGATTAGTGTCTTGCCTTGCAATCATTTTAGGGTATACTTGCATTTGTATCATTTCAAACGTTTGCATTGCATTTAAATGCATTGACTCACATTTGAACACAAGCATGCATGCAATATATCATGACAATCGATTATAGTCGATTATAATGATGGTAACATATAGGGTCATATTATATAATAAAAGGGTCACAGGTCATGCCATATTACGCATCTAATGCGCCGCCAATTATCCATCTATAGCTCCGTCAAACCGCAACCAATTAATTTGCCGAAGCGTCTAAGAATTTCGCCGCCGAAGTGATAACGCTGCCGAAGCGACCAATGTTATATCGCCGAAGCTACCAACTGATTCGCCGAAGCGGCCCGGAAAGACAAGTGCCTTATGTCTATATGCACGCACTGTTGGTTTTTTACTACTGCTCGGTGGGATATTGACATTTGTCTGCAAATAATTTACTGAAATTTGGCCTATGAAATTCCTGCACCCGGTCGAAAGCCCCGTAAATCCGAGTCTGCTGCACGTTAACTCATCAAACAAGTTTAAAAACTTGCGTAGACATTTGTATTCTTTATTCTACAGACTACGCCAAAGCTAGCGCCATTGGTGCGTCAGTTAGTTCTTCCCACAGTTAGTGTCACCACAGAAGATACAATCATGAAAAGAATATCAGACTTCCCAGGGACACCACAACCTATGCGCCCTACTCCTGCGGCCCGTCCGGGAGCACGTGTGACTGGTCCTTGTTCTGCTTTGCCAGTGGATATCGAGCGTTTGAACAGTTTGGACAATGACTGGACTCCTCCATATGAGTTTGTGTGGCCGTACAGTGTGTTTGCATATTCTGCCTTGAAGAAGGGCTTACTTTGCAAGGCGTGCGCCCTGTTTGCACTACACGAAGCTGGCGGGGTGAAGCTGGATATTGTCAAGTCGCCTTTGCAGAAGTATGCACATCTGACTAGGCGAGACGACCCATCTCGTCAACGCTTTTCACGAATATTACGAAAACATAACGCATATGGTCAGGTCAAGAATGACATCGCAGAAGCTCTCGATCAAAAACGGCTGTGGCAAGTGCGTTTGACATCATCGACCATGACGTAATTCTCACGTTTTCGACATTTATTTTGTATAACGGCTGACGCCCCGAGAAGACTAAATGCGTGTTAACCAGCACAATATTTAACGTATGTCGCTATTACAGTTATTTGGTACGATTAAAACACGCCCATGCTATCCACTAAAATGCTTGTGTCGTTTTGTGAGGGCCACAAGCACCGATCTCTTTGTAAAGAGATCAGTAGGCACAACGACACAATAGCTTGTGACGACATAGTTGTCAGATCTATTACGTGTTGTTTGTCTACCAATTTTTCGTTACATTTTTGGCCCAAACATTTGTCTTTGAAACAAAAACAAAAGGCAGTTATTTCAGCGAGGACAGTATGTGGCAAAGCAGATGCATGCCGCTCTAGCAATGTAACGTGCATATGTAAACATGGTTGCTCATAATTAGGATTGTGACGTCATGCAAGGCTCCCTGACAATAACGCGTCACTCGTTACGTCGCCTGCGCGAGCGTAGTATAGCAGTTACGCGCTCGGCAATCGGACGTGACTTGAAGCTAGAAGTGGCGGTTACCATGCACCATGGGCGCAGTGAAGACGCCATCAGTGACGGGAAACGCCAAACACAGACCCTACGCCTTGGCTACATTGCAAATGATATCTGGCGGATGTGCAGGTAGTATTTCATCAAATTGATTGTTAAAGTTTTGTACACTAAAAGGAAATATGTCTACACATTGGATCAATGTTTTTTCTAGAGATACCTCCATTTTTAGCATGATGCTTCCCTAGTCCAGCATATTGTACTTTTCCCAGGAGTCACTTTGTGCTTGGCCATCTTGGAAATAAGCCGCAATGGCTGTTTGGGTTATCCTAGGCGGAGGCGTTCATTAGACTCAATTAACACTGTCGTTTTATCTGTCATGTGTTATATTGTTCATACAATTGATTGTAACGATGTGTTCATCCGAAAAAAAATCATGAATTTGAACAATAATTGATAGGATACAACCGGCCAAGGAATGTTGAACAGTTTAACTGTGGTTGCTTGAGGATTTGTCGAGGTCTGCGTGACGCAACCACTGGACGTTGTCCAGTCCCGACTACAATTACAGAGAGGGACGAGTAGACCTGGTCACTACGCTACGCTCACCGATGTCTTCAAGAACATGTACAAGATTGAGGGGTGAGAGAATGATACGTATTTTTGTATTTTTATCATGTTGATGTCATATTAAAAAAAATTGATATATGAAACAAACAAACAATACAATAACATAACAATATTTAACTACATTTAAAAAAATGGACAAGATTTAATAATAATGCTATGAAAAGCAACACGACCCAGATGATAAGCGGACAACGAAGGTATGACTTAAACAAAGTCCAACAATGTGTCATATATGTGTGTGGTGCGTCCTTAGCAGATACCTGTCGATTCTGTCTTCATATACCTGTCAATTCTATGTTTTCACACCAAGGTGTATAAAAACAGTTTTGGTTTGTCACATGAAGTTCAGATACTTTTCAGAGCCTCGATGTTTGCTCGACGGAAGCTTCGACACCCTAACAGTCCCTTCGTCAGAGTTTGACTGATCTGCTGTCCAGTGTCATGTGACCATGTTGGTGGTTATCGCATGGCAGCAGTTCCAGGGATATCGCGGAAGATCGTCACCCTCATCTCCGTTGATAGCTGGGCGCCTCTCCTTCATTCAACCGCTTCACTGATCGTTCTGTACTAGAGGGGATAACATGACGATAATTTGTCACCAGTTTTTGAAGACGAATGACTTCACCTGACCGAAAGTGTATCAGTTCAATATGCAGATGCTTTATTTTCTTTGAT
Organism: Lamellibrachia satsuma; assembly: GCA_033239005.1. NCBI lineage: Eukaryota > Metazoa > Annelida > Polychaeta > Sabellida > Siboglinidae > Lamellibrachia > Lamellibrachia satsuma. The sequence goes on from BSQZ01000104.1 coordinate 608,833, forward strand.
AAAAATATGCTTACGTTGTTTACCAACAGTTTCTCTTCTATTTCTAAGGCCGTTATCATTCTACAAAGGAATCGTCTCTCGTCTTATGTCCGACACACCAAAGCAGTCTATCAAATTCTTTACATTTGAACAGTTCAAGAGATTTTTTTCGGTTGGTGATAAATCTGCAACGCCGCTTGTAAGTAGTGTTATAATGTTTAACTATATTTAAACAAATATATTTAAGAGAAAAACAAATCTAAAACGTCACATTTATATTGTTGGCTAAATACGCATAACACTGAATAAATATATTTGTAATTTGGAATATAATAAACATTTCTTAAAACATTAGAATAAACAACAACAATATTTCCTTGAATGGATAGATGATCCGGTTTCTTGGTTATTAATATTAAGCATAATTACCTCTCAAGAAACTTAGTGTTCGTTCTGAATATTTCGACAGCATCTCGCAGTCTTCTTCAGCAGACTGAAGTTACGGATGTGTCACATGACCAATGTCATGTGACACAAGCTGGAGTAGGACTGGTGGGAGCTCCTGGCCAACGTCTCGGTTCAGCGTAGGTTTCTTTCTGTGGATGTTAATCGCCTCCTTTATTTTTCTGCTGTGCCAGTTCTCCTCGTGGTCTAGAATATTAACGTCCTTCATAGAGCACTGATGGCCTTGTTCAGTTTGTGTCCAGCTTGTGTCACATGACATTGGTCATGTGACACATCCGTAACTTCAGTCTGCTGAAGAAGACTGCGAGATGCAGTCGAAATATTCAGAACGAACACTAAGTTTCTTGAGAGGTAATTATGCTTAATAACAACAATACTTAGTAGTATAAAGAATTCAAATAAATATGCTTCTAGACCATTACCTTAGATAGGTCGTGATTAATGGTAACTGATTATGATAACATTCTTGTGCATTACAATATTTCCGCCTTTATCATTTTGATTATTACTTGTTATATCTTGACCTGATAATACAATATTTCCTATTTAGGGTCTGACGTTATCAGGGTTATCATCTGTTTAGGGTCTGACGTTATCAGGGTTATCATCTGGTATTCTGGAGGGTTTGATCAGCAACCCATTTGAAATGGTCAATGTTCAAAGTCATGCCGATAGACAACAACTCAAGCAGGTAAGAGTATTTATATATATAAAGTGCATATATATACTACTTAATGTTGATATTGCCGCCCTGCATGAAACAAGACTTGCTTCCAGTGGTTCTCTGTAGGAACATGCATTCTTTTGGCAGAAGTGGCATCCTGAGGAACTACGCCAGCACGGAGTGGGCTTTGCAGTGACAGACTCCTTACTTGCTGGCTCAGATGGCTCAGAAAGTATCCCCGGCCTACGCCTCTTTACTACGCCTCATGTTCTGTCAACGTATTGACTATATACGTCACGTGATGCTCCTCGGGGTTCTGTTCTTGCACCATTACTTTTTACCCTTTATACTACTCAACTCAGCTCAGTTATTCAAACTCACAACTTGGACCATCACCTATATGCAGATGATACACAAACTTACCTTTCCTTGGCTACGCCGAATACAAATTGCTCCTTAAACCAATCCAGGGATTGTCTCTATGATACATTCCACTGGGTAACTGACAACAAATAAAAATTAAATGCAAATAAGACAGAGTTTCTTACTATTGGTACACAAAAGCAGCGTGGTAAACTTGATCGTTTTTCCCGACACCTATGCTGAGCCAGAATTTCACACCGGCCGTCTCAGCACGGAATTTAGTGGTCACCTTTGAAAATAATAAAAATGTTATACAGCATATTTCACAAACGTGCCGTTGCTGTTTTGATCCTATTCGTGACTTTCGTCGTATTCGTCAGTATATGTCTTATGCTGTCGCCAAAACTATTGCAACTGTTCTTATTTATTAGCAGTAAACTTGACTATTGTAATTCCCTTTATCGTAATATTGCTCTCAAGGACATCTTGAAACTTCAACGTGTGCAAAATTGTTTGGCAAGGGTAGTTACCCGGTCTCCTTGTTTCTCTCACTCAGTACCACTTCTTAAATCATTGCATTGGCCATAGATATCGCATTATTTTTATTAAGATCTGTACAGTTACCTATAAAACACTTTCATCCAAGCTACCAGTATATTTACATTCACTCCTCACTCCTGCAAGATAGCCCATATAGTTTCGATCATCTAATTCTACTTTTTGTTCCCAGCGTTAAGACAGACATCGGAACAAGAGCTTTTTCAGTTGCTGCACCGACTGGGTGGAACTCACTCCCTGTTAATGTTAAGTCTGTAGGAAACACAACAACATTTTGCCGTAAACTAAATACCCACCTGTTTAAACTTGCTTATCCCCTATAGCTTCACAGCGTACCAATCCAACTGTTTACAACTGGGACTGCTTATCGATTAGGAACTGTTTAACCCCATTTGTTTTGGTGCGCTGCCGAGCTTGGGTCTCCCGATGATTTTAGCGCAATAGAAGTATTTATTATATATATTATATATATATATATATATATATATATATATATATATATATATATATATATATATATATATATATATATATATATATATATATATATATATTATTATTATTATTATTATATATTACGATGCCCACGGCGAACATCCTCGGTATGTTTGTCGCGCGGAGTCAGCGGAGCGTGTCATCTACGGTGAGCTAGCCTCTGCCGCAAACAGGACTGCGCTTCAAATGCGTATGCAAACGAGACATGACGTCTACTCAGATCAGCGTTGAAACTTTGGAATCTGCGGCAGCAGATCATGATAAATTTAACAAGATTTAACAAGATTGCCATCCCAAACAAGTTTCAGATGGCAAGTGGAAAAGGAAGCCATTGGCTTATCGAGAGTCCAACAATTTTCTCATCTATGTGTAGCCCGCCCTTATCAAATATCTGTCAATTCTATTTTTAAACATATTCACACTACTAGCATTAACACAATCATCAGTTTGTTCCATTCATTTATCACCCTCTGTGAGAAAGAGTACTTTCTCATGTCCATCCTACACTGCTCCTTAACTAATGCTGCTTTGTGTCCTCTGGTTCTACTGCCTTCTTTAAGTTTGAAGAACATATTCTTATCAACATCCTCATAACCGTTCACTATTTTAAGCACTTCTATTTGGTCTCCTCTTAGTCTCCTGGTCTCTAGTGTTGTCAAACCACATTGTAATAAGCGACTTTCGTAACTAAGGTTTCTCAATTCTGGAATCATTTTAGTTGTATTCTTTCTAGCTTGTCTATGTCCTTCTTACGATACGGCCTCCATGCTTGAATACTATATTTCAAATGTGATATAATTATAGGTACAGGGGTACAATCAGCTGTTTCTGGTTCATGCTGCACCGCCCCTTTCCATTTCTCTCCATCGGCAGCCTTCTCCATCCACTTGTCATCATCGTCTGCGTTGCTGTCATTTTGCTGTTTAGGTTAAAGTCAACTCCGTGTTGAGGTAACACTTAGTTGAAGACAATGTATGTAGCGCGGTTTGCCATTTCCTTTTGAACACTTTTAATCTATGTCGCGTGTCAATTTATGAAATGTTGCAAATACAGCCCACTTGGTTCGTCTAGCGTTGGACGTGGTGTGCTCCATGCAGTTTCACAACTTTAACCAATGATGTGTAGTTTGTTATCCGTGAAACTAATTTGTCACGTTGATGTCACCTCTAATGTGCTTCTCCTTCTGAATGATCACCTTTTGTAGCACGTGTCATCGTTTGTGACGGCCAAGAGAATGTTCAAGACAGGTGGATTCGGAAGCAGCAGCATCAACTGTGCGTTGACCTCATCTTTGTTACGTCACGGCATATTCAACATGGTCTACTTCGGATTTTACCACAATGTCAAAAACATGAACTCGATTAAGTCGGAAGTGAGTTGGTTATTTCGTTTAAGTGGCTTATTCTATGGACTGTAGTGGATTGAAATGACTTACTTGTGTTTGTTATTTTTAATTTGGGCTTAATGTTTCTCAGTTGGGTTGGTTTTATTTTTGATATGTACTCATTTGATAAGAACTAAAGTTCGAAAAAAAACATTAAAACTAGAGGATACGAAGTAATATTCATAAAAGAATGTTGCGCATCAGAAAGTATTTATTTTCATAGACGACAATAAATTAATTAAACAAATTATCTACTGATTTTATAAATGCAAGTAGTATAAATTAATACATCAAAATGAGAATTGGCAACTTATATTTACTAGCATGCGACGTTTGACTTCCTGCGACGGTTCGTAATCGGTTTCGCTGCCGGAGTTCTTGGGTCCATTTTGAACAACCCTTTTGACGTTGCGAAGGTCCGGATACAATGTCAGCTGCCTGTGGCGGGGCAGGTGAAGTACAACGGGTGTTTCCGCACCATCAGGATGATGTACACGGAGGAAGGGTATGGATGTTGTCCATTTCTGTTGGTGGCAGTTGATTTATATTATGACATAAATAATAAGTTTGAAAACGAAGGACAAATGTAAAGATTAACAATAGCAAGCCTTGACGGAGATCAATTGCTCATGCGCTGGCGTTATTTTCACTACGGGAGGCAAAGTTTCGAAAGGGCAGTTCCAGTGGTCAAAAAGGCATAATTTCATAATACAGTGCATTTACTTGTTGCTTCTACTCAATGTAATAATACACAAAGTCTACAGTTGTGGGTCGTGTTGTTTATCAAACCACATATTTGTATATTTAATGATGTATATATGCATAGTTCAATATGTCAGTCAATCAATTAATTAATCAATTAATCAATCAACCAATCAATCAATCAAGTTTACTCTAAAAATATATGTCATACGAGAATCATTACAATGTTACATATTATTATAAAATGAGCTGGTAGGAGAAAAGTGAATGAGCTTGTAGGAGAACAATGAATGAGCTAGTATGAGAACAGTGAATGAGCTGGTAGGAGAACAGTGAATGAGCTGGTAGGAGAACAGTGAATGAGCTGGTAGGAGAAAAGTGAATGAGCTGGTAGGAGAACAGTGAATGAGCTGGTAGGAGAACAGTGAATTAGTTGGTAGAAGAAAGGTGAATGAGCTGGTAGGAGAATATTGAATGAGCTGGTAGGAGAACAGTGAATGAGCTGGTAGGAGAACAGTGAATGAGCTGGTAGGAGAACATTGAATGAGCTGGTAGGACAACAAGGAATGAACTGGTAGGAGAACAGTGAATGAGCTGGTAGGAGAACAGTGAATGAGCTGGTAGGAGAAAATGAATGAGCTGGTATGAGAACAGTGAATGAGCTGGTAGGAGAACAGTGAATGAGCTGGAAGGAGAACAGTGAATGAGCTGGTAGGAGAACAGTGAATGAGCTGGTAGGAGAACATTGAATGAACTGGTAGGAGAACAGTGAATGAGCTGGTAGGAGAACATTGAATGAGCTGGTAGGAGAAAAGTGAATGAGCTGGTAGGAGAACAGTGAATGAGCTGGTAGGAGAACAGTGAATGAGCTGGTAGGAGAACAGTGAGTGAGCTGGTAGGAGAAAAGTGAATGAGCTGGTAGGAGAACAGTGAATGAGCTGGTAGGAGAACAGTGAATTAGTTGGTAGAAGAAAGGTGAATGAGCTGGTAGGAGAATATTGAATGAGCTGGTAGGAGAACAGTGAATGAGCTGGTAGGAGAACAGTGAATGAGCTGGTAGGAGAACATTGAATGAGCTGGTAGGACAACAAGGAATGAACTGGTAGGAGAACAGTGAATGAGCTGGTAGGAGAACATTGAATGAGCTGGTAGGAGAACAGGGAATGAGCTGGTAGGAGAAAAGTGAATGAGCTGGTAGGAGAACAGTGAATGAGCTGGTAGGAGAAACGTGAATGTTAAGCGCGGCGATAGAAGGCGTGTCTTATGGTTGTCAGAAAATGTTCACATACTATTTGTGGCGCGGAGGAACTTCTTAACATCTAGACAGGAAATGGTGCGTACCTGCGAGTTTTGCGTCCAATATATCGTACGGACAATATTGTGACACTTATTTTACATAAAGCCTCATATTTAATATGTTATATATTGTATATGATGACCACGTCTATGTATAATGATTGGAAATACGTAGTCACCTCGACAACACCAAGTAATGTGCTTGTGTTGGGGTTTCTTTCATTGGCAGGTTCCGTTCACTTTACAGAGGTTTCTTGCCAAAGGTCCTGATACTTGGCCCGGGTGAGTGACATTGTGATGACACAGCATTGTCTAATGTCTTTACTTTCACATTCTGTTTCTGTTTTAGATAGTCGTCTTGTGCATAATGCTACATATTGATACAATGACGACATCGTGATTCTCTTTAATGTATAATATATTATATATATTATGGTGTTAGTTCCTGCTACTATGAATGGGTGTCATTAATATAACGGCATTAGGTAACGTAGTCGTCACAGCAGTTATCAAACTAATGTCTTAAGATAATACTGACGAGGTCTTTGAAATATATTAATGAGGTACAATATAGTATAACAAGACTTGTAACCAACACAAGTTACTAGCTTTGACGTTTCGCCTATTTAGTACGAATGATGATACCAATCATGAATGTCCACGGCGTAGTGTGTGTGCCTACGTTTTCTTCATTTTGAAAAGGTTCTGCCATCATGATGGTCACCTACGAATCTGTCTACGAAAGCCTGCAGACGTGGCTCTAGCTGTATGCGGCCATCTTGACCAGCAGCGACATTGACCAACGGTAGCTGGCGGTCAAGCGTTCATTAGAAAGATATTCGAAATGATAGTGCGACTGTCAGTATTGAGTGTCCATACTTTACAAAAGTATATAGCCCGAGTGCGGTTTGATATTACAAAGGAATTAACATTTGTTAAGATATTACTTGACGTTTCGTTCTGTAGTCGTGACAAGTAGTCGAAGTTACTGAACGAAACATGTTTTGGAGAACCAAAACGTTTACTTTATCTGATGTCACAGCCAATATTTGCTTATATAACCACATCGATTATCAATGCAGCCAGATTATATGAAATTATTCTAAATATACCAGCATACCTGGAGGTTACCTGTAATATTTGATGAATTGTATAATGTTGATAGCTGCGATGTAACGTGCGTGCTGGTTTCAATCATAGTTACATTAAAACGATGACCACATCTAAGTCAAAGCACTGTCCAACCGAATAATAACGATATAGCACTTACAAGAACACAAACATCACATCTACATCACATCTACACGGTCGTACCGTTGTCTATGTTGGTTCCTTTACTGGCTAAGCCTCTGTCGCTCTCCACTCAAAGGGTTGGTGCATCTCCATGGTGTATCCGGTGGAACAGTGAGTGCATCTGCCTGTCTTCTTTTGGCTAGTGGCTGAATGGTTCCAGTTCAGAGAAGCCGCGTGCACAGCCGTGATTGCTTTTGATACTTTCCTCTGAATAGCAGCAAGTCTATGGGTGTTTCAGAGGCTTTACAGAAGAGACATATTCTACCATGGATTACACCACTGGATTGGGCTCCAGTAAGGTGACACTTGAAGACCAGGCCGCATTCCTGCATTTTTGGGACATTGTACTACACCATACATTACGTGCACCAACATACATACTTAGAGAATGATATTATATTTAACTACTTGCACTTTCCTCAAGTGTAAATATTAAGTGATTTCGTATATGACAAGATGCATTATTCCGTAACACACAAGGAGTACAACGTTTTTTGATGAATGACGAGTTATTCCATTCTAGTTAGTAGCTATACTCACGAACTCACAGATGATTAAAACATTAAACTTGTCACGATCAGCATTTTTGTAGAGGCGGTGGCCACGGAGACGAACCTGTGGCGATGTGGCAAAAACGTTGCAGTCGACGGTATTACACAATAGTGGTGTGATTTTTGAAACACGAACACACCAACATTGTTATATTACTGATCAAGCGATTTATTATATCACACATTCTCTGACACAAGTTTTCTAACAATTTGAGATGTATGATGTACCATCTACTCCACTGCACATATCTACTGAACTAAAACAATGCTCATTCTACAACTCAAAGTTTATACTCATGAATTCACCTTCGTGTTACGTCACTGCACTTATCGTGGCGTGGCGACCTCTTGTGGTGGACGTTGAACACTCCTGGCTACATTAACACATTAGCACATAAATATGACAATGCTCACAACATATTTCTTTTGGGAATGTTTCTGATTTCAAGAGGTGCGTCCCAGGTCACCGAGGATCCCTCATGTTACTTATGTTGCCGGGAAACGAATGGACATGCGAGTGTGAAATCGTGGGCTTGTTGTGTGTGGAGCGTTGTTCACAAACGGAACACGTGTCAGTGGACAACGTTACATCGCAAGTTGTGATTGCAGCAACACCGAACAAATAAGTTCGACTCGGGCAGTTTCTCCGACAGGGAGAGGCACAGGTTACGCATAAAAGGAACATGCCCTAAATATGTGCTCACGCCACTCACATGGTTCATGTTTGTATTATGTTCTACTCCAGCAGACCGGAGATCAATACTTGTCTGCGCATGCGTTATATTTTGGTCATTTCCATTGGATTTAGGGCACCAGTAGACGTGATTATAGATTTCGTTGCTACACGTTCTATGTTCAGTTGGTTATTTCTTTACCCAGTAACGTTCCCTTTGATGGCGTCACGGATTTCCTTTTCTTCTTTCGTTTGCGTTTCGTCTTGTTGAGGACGGTCGGACTGTCGGGGTTTAGTATCATTTCTTTGGGCGTCAACTTCGCTGTCATGTCCACCAGAGAGGCGGACGGCCACATATTCGCTGACGTCGAGGCGGACAGATTCGGCGTCGTCACATCCGAGGTCGGCACTGAGCGTCGTCTCGGTTTAGCATCAACCAAAGACAGCGGAGGCACCACCGCTAACGCGCCCTCCGACGCTCGCTTCGGACGAACTCGAGGCGACGACGTCGGGAGTGAACCTGCGGGTCATAAATAAAGATGGTTTTAATAAAAGCAGTAAACCTTAACTGTTGTCTTGTCAATGATGTGCAGTAGCGTTTTCGGGAGATCGCATCTTTTGTTTTCGGAAAAAAAAAACAGACGAACATTTTAATAAGTTAACATCTATAATAAAATGTTTGCCCTGATGCTGCGTACATTGTGCAAAAGGAGGACACTTTGTTACAAGCATTATTCCGACACCTACATTAATCCCACACCTACATTTCCCACAATGTACCCGAAATGTGACTACCACCAGAGCTAATAACTGCCGAGCTGCGTCACTCAAATTCGCACCATTTTAAAAATTGATCGCTGCGCCACCACGCGGGCAGCAGCTAGAACTTCCGTCTAAATATCAAACTTTGTACTGTACGGAATCGTTCTATCAGCACAAATGAGGTTGATTCACCTTCTTTACAAACTATCAAAAAGAAACTCGACCCAAAAATAAACCTTATAAATGCTGCGGATGTATACAGAGGCGCTACCACACGGGAAGCAGCGGAACTTACTCTCGTATCAGAGTGAATCAGCTCACTAGTCATTGGCTCTGCTACCATAGGGGAAGAAACTAGCGCGCCACCTAGAGAGAATGGTTGTGAGTTCTGACTTCGATGTTTCTACATGACGTCACAATATGCGCTTATCACGTGGACAGTTATTCCACATTCGATCGGGGATCTGGCGGGCGACTCGGCGGGGAAGGTTCTACGATGCCACACAAATATTTCGGGTTGTTTTTTCGAGGGATGAGATCATCTGCCATGTATGTGAAGGCTGCTGGAAGCCCGTGTGAAAGGACTCGATAGTAAAAAAAGAAACAATTATAGGCGAATTACAGTAAGTATGTTGATCCGTTTATGTAAAACTTATGAACGAACGGTGGTAGTTTGGACTCGCACATTAACAATATTTTAGCACGTGGCTTATCTATGGGGCGTGGAATTGGGTCATGCCCCCTTGGCTAAAGTTTTTTTCGTGTCTAACCTTTTGCTCCACTGCATGATAGCATGATAAACTAATGGGTGGCTAAGTTTGCGCCCTCCCCCCACCCCCGACTTTGGCCTCCTCGCTAGATACGCCACTGAATTATTTTTCACATTTGTCATCGACAGGAACATAATGTGTCGCTATACCAAAATGATGCGATAAATATTTCAATGTTCCAAATTTTCATTCAACAATTTATGCAGATGTAGACAAAAATATCGACAGTGCAATGATAGTATGACGTAATGTTGACCGACCTAAGGACGTCGCGGCTAGCACGGCGTCCCTGAGTGACAGGCGTCTCGAACCCCCTGTCGCCACAGTGCTCAGTGACATCTGAGACGACCCCGTGGCAGGGCGCGGGCCGCCCGGAGTGCGCACGCTCGTCGACTCGGCGATGGGCGGAAGTTGTGGTCGCATGATCCGTTTGTGTTCCTCGGCCAACTTCCGGTCTTCTTCTCGTTTCTTCTTCTCTTCTTCGCGGTTCTTCATCAGCTGTATTCTGAAGCCTTCCACCAATTGGCTGAAGCGAAAACGCAATGTTAAATTTGATCCACTTTAATATAGATTCCTTAGTCTGAAAATGTTGGTTAGACACCAATATCATGTTTCTCTGTTGTTTAGAAGCTGATATATGGCGGGCATTTTAAAAATCAAAATGGCAGCCAGATGCCATGACTATGGCGAAGGGTAACTAGCTTTATATAAATCCAAACATCTTGAGCTATTTTTATTTCTCATCAAATTGTCAAAAGTGCACATTTATTTCCCTTTATCGCCGCACTATTAGGAAGTTCAGGTTAGATGATGATTGCTAGAGAGCACTGTTACTGTCAAAGCCGTCACCGTCACCGTCACCGCCACCGCCACCGCCACCGCCACCGCCACCGCCACCGCCACCGCCACCGTCACCGACACCGCCACCACCACCGCCACGGCTACGAATTGTACGTACGGGTAACTGATCTTCTTTTTACTCGAATACAGACGATTCAATACTTTCTGCGTCTCGTACTCGTCCAGTGGCGCGTGAACTTTCTGCAAGTTGCAATGGAATGACAACGTAGACAAATGGCAAGACAATATAAACAAATGGTAAGACAATATAAACAAATGGTAAGACAATATAAACAAATGGTAAGACAATATAAACAAATGGTAAGACAATACAGGAACGCATGAGAAGGTAGGATAAAAGGCACACGATGTCACAGTAAAAAAGGAATATTTCGGTAAGCTAGAAAGTTTCGCATTGCGTACAAGATTTACATTCAACGTTCGTTGTAGTTTCGCTAGGTCGTGTTTGATGGTAACATTTGGTATAATTAAGTGTACGAGTTTTGTTAGTATACTGCTACAATGTGCTTATGACTGCTCTCTAAGGGTATGGGTATGTCAAACACATATCGTCACGGTAGCTGATTCGTGTGAACATTATATTACGATTGAACATCTAACAAAGCTGAAGAACTTACGTTGCTAGGAAACGGCAACCGTCAGATCGTTTGCTTAGAACTTAAGGAAATACCCTTGAATCAATTTGTTTATGGAATTACCCTATTACAACTAAATACTCGAAACTTCAATTAACTTGCTTGCGTTCCCTTTGCTGTGAAATTCTTGTAAATGTTACACGTACTTTGAGGCCCTGAATGAAATGGTCACGTGACACCAGTTGTTGGTTGTCTTTGTCCAGTCGTCGGAACAGGTCGACCGGACGAATCGCTTTGTCGCTGAGGAACTGTACGAGCAGTTTTAGCGGGTCCCAGCGCATTACTGCAAGTAGACGTCGCGCACACTTAGATAAGCGTACGACTGATCTACTTCAATATTGGGTTTCACTACGTCACAATAGAACAACTTGATCCATCAGTACTGAGGAAATACATCTTGGCTCAGTAGGTTAGTAGAATGCATTCTGCAATTAATCTCATTGTCGTATGACTGTGACATGAAAGTCCGTGCCAGTATTTATGCGTTCATGCCTAAACGACGACCGAGGATGTCCTCGCCGTTAGCGATATCACTGTGTACGAGACGAAAGTGAACGTACCTAAACGACGATCGAGGATGTCCTCGCCGTTAGCGATGTTACAGTGTACGAGACGGGAGTAAACGTACCTAAGCGCCGGCCGAGGGTGTCCTCGACGTTAACGATACCACCGTGTACGAGACTGAAGTGAACGTACCTAAACGACGACCGAGGACATCCTCACTGTTGACGATGCCTCCGTGTACGAGACGGAACTTCCGTGTCTTCCCTATCGTCTCTGCCACGTAGACCATCTTACTGTTGACGGGAATACCCTGGGGAAATGCAAGTCACGTACACGTCATCTGGTCTGTATTGCCTCGTTATAAACATACTTGTTGGCACGTCACAGACAAATCACAGACAAGTCACAGGCAAGTCAAGCCATTGACCTGCATGACAAGTGAAGTTTCAGCTCAATGACCTCCAAGTCCAAGTCAAGTCTTGAGTCATCGACTCATAATTTTTAACGGGAAATTGAGGCTGATGCTCTTCCGCCTCAACATTAGCCAATTACAATAAGTGCTTAAACATTGTTGTAATAGGCGCGGCTTGTCACATCAGCAAGGTCTCGTTTTGTGTACGTTTCTAGCCAACTTGTTGGCAAGTCACAAAGTGGCAAGTCAAGTCAATGACCTCCAAGTCCAAGTCAAGTCTCGAGTCACCTATCTGAATTCCAAGTCAAGTCGCAAGTAGTGAATGTGAGCTACTCAAGTGCGACTGGAGTCAACAAGTCTGGTTATGAATGTGCGAATGCATAACAAAACGTATTTAGCGGTGCTAACGATTGCTACGATACGCTAACTTATTAACATTATTTATATAACAATGCGTACGTTTGTTATTCAAATAATGTTCAGGATGTCACAAATTCGCAAGATCACATCGCAGCAGATGAATCGGGAGGTGCAACATGTGGGAAAGTAACGATTTTTACAGCACGTTCTATTCAAATATACATACAACTAAATTATATGCAAATTAGTAAACCCGAAAATAACAGTTTTTATTACATTCAGCTGTTAGCGTGCTTGTGAAATAAAATTCTACTTTAATAAGATACAAGATTCCCCATGCCACCCACGTCGAAGTCCAGCAGTGAGACGATGCTGGCGTTGCCGCTGACCGCCTGCAGGATGTCCAGACAGCCGGTCATCGTCAAAGGGTTGTGACCGATCTACAGTGGACAATCGTTATCTTAGATATTACATGCGTTAGTTTCTTTGTTAGGAGTACCACTGTTTCGCATCGTTGGACGCATGCTAATCATAACTAGTATTACAGGAACGATGCCTGATCATCTGCATTTCTTCGTCTGTTTTGTTATTGTCACACACCCGCATTCCCCCCTCCCCCTCTTGTAAATATGTCACGTCGGTTTCGGCGCAGCTTCATCGCGATATTCATTATGATGGACTACTTTGTAAATACGTTGGTTATTTAAGGTCATTGTTGTAGTAATAACACTCATATCAGATAACATTGTTATCTTGATATTTTAAATGAAACTTTTCTAACTGCAAATAGCACCATAAAACAAGAGCGCATGATTACCATCATTGACATAATCAACATCGCCATCATCATCGTCCTCATCGCTATAATCGTCATTATCTTTGTCATCCCCCCTATCGTCACCTTCATAATCGCCATTTTCGTCATTATCATCAATGTCACAACCATCGCAATCATGACAATCGCCATCATCGTTATCACCATCATCATCATCATCATTATCACCACCACCATCATCTTCATCATCATCACCATCACCATCGCCACCGCCACCGCCACCGCCACCGCCACCGCCACCGCCACCGCCACCGCCACCGCCACCGCCACCGCCCCGACTGTCGTCGCTGCATGCCTTGAGTTCCTCGAGCGAGTCGTTGGCCGAGAGTCCGCGGGCGATGAGTCTGGCCGCCTGCCAGCCGATGCCGTTGTGACTGACGTCGAGTTCCCTCAGGTAGGTGTTCGCCTTGAGGATCTCGCCGATGGCCAGACTGCCCTCGTAGGCGAAACCGTTCCACGCCACGTCCAACGTCGTCAGGGAGTAGTTCCGCTGGCAACACACACTGTATCAGTTCATGGACACTAGCAGATAATGATGGTAAGACAATTATTGAAGATACGAGAGCAACGATTAGGTAGATAACGTAGGACAAAAAGCATACTAATAATAATAATAATGAGGACCAGAAATCTTAAGCGACCGCTCAAGGCAGGGCCGCCAGGGGTCTATTGATACAGGTGGACGCTTAGAGTCGGTCATTTAACAGGTGGAACTGTTGTGAAAGGAGGAATTGACTGTGGTCGTTCGTGACAAGTGGTCTCGTAATTTAGATGGTCGCTTGAGCAGGTTTGACTGTACTACGTGCGGCGTGAACAACACCCTTACTTACGTATGATTTTGTTTATGCAATAATTACATACCGCATATTTATATTTCATATCGCATGCTATCGCACATTACTCTGCAGGTGGGGAAGAATGATACACGTAGAATGATACACGTAGATGATACATTCAAACGGTACAGCGCTGCCCATTACAATTGAATACAAAACAGATCATATTACCAACGGGCAGATTTAATATCCTTCATATTACAAGCTACAATGAATAAATGCTCATTTGTTCAACTGATATCCTAGTTTGTTCTTATTCTTATGAAATCTTATGAATTGTTAATGAGAAAAACACGTCATAGAGAGTAATATACGTTATATATTGTCGGTTAATAACTGTCTCTCACTACCTTGATTCCGTTGCACAGCGTCACAGCGCCCTTCCTGCGAAGGTGGTTCCAGCTCAAATCCAGATGTTCAATACCGTTGTTTGTTGCTGCGAAGAAAGAAGGAACACAACTATATATCACCGTACTGGAATACGAGTAAATCACCGTAAGGACCACAACTAGATATCACTGTAAGGAATAGAACTAGATATCAAGGTAAGGAACACAACTAGATATCACCATAAAGAAAAGAGCTAGATATCACCGTAATGAATACAACTAGATATCACCATAAAGAAAAGAACTAGATGTCACGGTAAGGAATGCAACTAGATATCACCTTAAGGAATAGAACTAGATATCACCGTACTGGAATACAACTAAATCACCGTAAGGAACACAACTAGATATCACCGTACTGGAATGCAACTAAATCACCGTAAGGAATACAACTATATATCACCGTACTGGAATACAACTCAATCACAGTAAGGAATACAACTAGATATCACCGTACTGGAATACGAGTAAATCACCGTAAGGAACACAACTAGATATCACTGTAAGGAATAGAACTAGATATCAAGGTAAGGAACACAAATAGATATCAAGGTAAGGAACACAACTAGATATCAAGGTAAGGAACACAACTAGATATCACCGTACTGGAATACAACTAAATCACCGTAAGGAACACAACTAGATATCACCATAAAGAAACGAACTAGACATCACCGTAAGGAATACAACTAGATATCACCATAAAGAAAAGAACTAGATTTCACGGTAAGGAATACAACTAGATATCACCGTAAGGAATAGAACTAGATATCACGGTAAGGAATACAACTAGATATCACCGTAAGCAATACAAGAAGATACTTCCGGCTACTTGGACTTGGTGCAGCGACTTGAATTTGGTGTAGATCATTTACAGAAAAACCCGGTATATCAAATAGAATAAGTATTACTATTGCATATATATTATACACAAACGTATTGTAGACATATATTAGGAAACAGGTTTTGTTAATTATTAGTCAGAGGGAGTATTTTAGAGTAAGTTAGTTTCGGAATCTGTCAGGGAATTCAGCGAGCGATAATAGGGTTGTTTACCATCCGAAAATTGAGATAGCATATTGAATAGTCAGTAACATTGGAATATTGGTTAGATTAAGTATTAGTATTATACATATATTGTTCACCAACTTCTTGTAGACATATATTAAGAAACCGTTTTTGTTAACAGAGGTAGTATTTTTCCCGGATTCAGGACAGGTCGTGAATTCAACCCGTGCATCGAGCTATCGTTTACATTGGCTAATATATATATATAAGATAAAGTGATTTATTTACTTAAATTACATACATAAGGTAATATCTGACATAGTGGTAGTAAACGTTTTCGGTAAAAAGGAATTAACAGCAGGATTTTAGCGTAAATTAGTACACACTGACTTCGTTGTTTTGTTACACAGTGTTCTCCGTATTCGCTAGGTGGCAGGTTTTTTTCTCATGCGAGGTTAATAGAAGACACAGTTAGCAAGTATATTAACCTAAAGTGTTCTTTTGATCACAAAAACAGCCTTATTCAAGGCTAACGTGGCAAACTAATTAAAACTAAATTATATGATGGCGCCGTGCAAACAGGCCACAAGACACTTAATTTGTGGCAGTTGCAATAACTGGGTGGACTTAGTCAAGTCTGGGTGCGAGAAGTCCTGGGCTGAGGTCCAGGCAGATAGTTTTAGTTTTTAGTGTAGGGGATGTACGAAGATGAAGGAACTAGAGGTGGAGTTGGAAGAGCTGAGGCTGCTCGTTGTGGCAATGGTGGGAAGGGAACAGGGGGGTTGTGCCAGTAGTTCCCGTGGGGGAACAGTAGATGATAAAGTGGGGAAAGACACAAGAGATGCTAGGGAGAGCTCACCGCAGCCTGGGAGGAAGCTGAGAGGAGGGAAGGTGACAGGTCGTAGGGAGACAGGACGTAAGGAGCCAAAATAGAGGCGATAACTGAGAGGGTAAAAAACATCGTAGGCTCGGGTAAGGGTGGATCTGTTTTAGTACACGTAGGGACAAATAACGTAGAGAGGGAGGGTACAACTGCCATAGTTAGGAAATATAGGCAGTTGGTCAGAACACTAAAACAGACGCGGGTTGAGCAGGTAATACTGTCAGGGATTTTACCTGTAATGGGCAGGAGGGGTCACAAATATCGAAATTGTCGGGGGATGGCAATTAACATGTTAGTCCAGAAGCTATGTAGGGAAGAGGAAGTTGGATTTGTGGATTTATGGGGAAGTTTTGTTGGGAGGGCTGATATGTACATGAAGGATGGGCTTCATTTAAGTGGAAAGGGGGCGGCAGTATTCGCGGACAAACTTTCAGCAGCAGTAGATAGCGACTTGGGTACAATGACAAATATTTTTGGAAGTAAACATTCTTTAAACTAGAAGTGCAGGGGGGTTACCTAGAGGTGTCTCAAGCAGAACAAGAGGCCACTAGCACAGATAAACCAATATCAAATCATCCGAAAAACATCTCTGAAAAAGGTTATAGATGCGTATGTTTAAATGCAAGGAGCATAGTAAATAAGAAAAACGAATTAAACATTATGGTAGAAGATATTGACCCTCACATAATTGGTATAACTGAATCATGGGCCAACATAGATATAACAGATGCTGAATTAGGACTGACAGGATATGTAATGTTTAGGAAAGATCGAATAGGAAGAAGGGGCGGGGGAGTTATTTTATATGTTAAAGAATCTATTCAGGCTTATGAAATAAAACTAGAAAGGGAAGCAGATTGTGATGAAGCTGTTTGGTGCAAAATTGTTTCAGGAAATTCAAAATTAACTATTGGAATAGTTTACCGAAGTCCAAACATAAACGAAGAGAACAACACAAAAATAAAAAAAGCTATAAAGGAAGTTAGTAAAGGGGAATGTATCATAATGGGAGATTTTAACCATGGTCACATACAATGGAATTCTTTAGAGAGCACAGGGATTGAGGACCAACAATTTCTATTTTTAATCCAGGATAGCTTTCTTACTCAGCACGTACTAGAACCAACCAGGGGAGAAAATGTATTAGATATAGTTTTGTCATCACAGAAAGAATGAGTGGACAATGTAAAAATAGTTGAACCATTGGGTAATAGTGACCATAATCAAATACACTTTGACATCAATGTAAAATCAGAAAGTAAAAAAAATGAAAACGTACAAGAGAAACTTCCACAAAGGTAACTAAAAAGATATGAGAAAATACGTAGCAAAGCTAGATTGGAATAACATGCTGATGAAAAAGACCGCAATTGAATGTTGGAATATTCTAAAATATGAAATTTTTTATCTTCGATAAATTTGTTCCCTTCCAAAAACAAGGAAAACGATGTAGAAAGAAACACTTGTCAAAAGAGGCTATTAGAAAAATAATGGTAAAACAAACTACGTGGAGGGTTTATAGGCGTACCAGAAAGGAAGGAGACTATGCAAAATACAAAGAGGCACTTAATGCAGCTACAACTAAAATCAGACAATCTAAAAGAAGCTATGAGCAAAAACTAGCATGTAACATAAAACATGACAGCAAGAGTTGTTATGCATATGTCAGGAGTAAACAAAACGTACAAGACAAGGTTGGACCTCTAGAAGACAGTGCTGGAAATATAATATCACAGGGGTTTTTAATGGCGGAAGACCTAAATGGTTACTTCAGTTCAGTGTTTACAAAAGAAGATATTAGTTCATTACCAGTTGCTGATGCTAAATTTCAGGGGGCTAAATCTGACTATTTAGGACCGTTAGTTGTAACTCCAGAATTGGTAGCTAAGAAAATAAAGGCAATGAAGGATAACAAATCACCGGGAGTGGATGGGATTCCTCCAAAATTACTAATGGAAACAGTAGATCAAATCAGTATACCACTTGCAAGAGTATTCAACTTGTCATTAAAAGAGGGAGTTGTTCCGTTTGAATGGAAAGAAGCAAACATCATACCATTATTTAAAAAGGGTTCGAGAAATAAGTCAGAGAATTACAGACCAATGAGTTTAACGTCAGTGATTTGTAAATTATTAGAAAGGTTAATTAAAGACCATATGGTGGACTTCCTCGTTAAGCATAAATTATTAAATTGATCTCAACATGGATTCCTTAAAGCGAGGTCATGCTTAACAAATGTGTTATGTTTTTTGGAAGAAATCATTAAGTGGATAGACGTGGGATCGCCAGTAGATATTATCTACTTAGATTTTCAGAAAGCTTTTGACAAAGTGCCACATCAAAGATTACTACTTAAATTAAAAGCCCATGGTATCGGGGATAGCATAACTGACTGGATAGAACAATGGCTGACTGACAGAAGACAACGAGTTGTAGTAGACGGAGAAGTTTCAAATTGGAAATCGGTTTTGAGTGGGGTACCTCAAGGATCAGTATTAGGACCTATATTATTCTTAATTTATATCAATGACTTGGACGACAGTATAACAAGTAACGTACTGAAATTTGCGGATGACACAAAACTGTTTAGAAAGGTTAATACTGATGGTGATAAACAACATTTACAAAACGATCTAGACAGATTAGTGAAATGGTCTGAGAAATGGCAGATGCTGTTCAATTTTGGGAAATGTAAATGCCTACATACAGGACATGGGACCTTGAATGTAAACTATAAAATGGGAGATACTGTTCTGGGTACTACTGTAAAAGAAAAGGACTTAGGAGTTACAATAAGCGCTGATATGAAAGTTTCAGAGCAGTGTGGTATTGCAGCTTCAAAGGGTAATCAAATGCTTGGATTGATTAGAAGAAACATAACATACAAGGGAAAAAAGTTAATTATACCTCTTTATAAAGCAATAGTTAGACCTCATTTAGAATACTGTATACAAGCATGGAGACCATATCGTAAGAAGGCTATAGATACGCTTGAACGCATACAAAGGAGAGCAACTAAAATGATTCCAGAACTTAGAGACCTTAGTTAGGAAGAATGCCTGAAAGAATGTTGTTTAACAACTCTAGAGACAAGGAGGTTAAGAGGAGATCAGATAGAAGTTTTTAAGATATTGAATGGGTATGAAAATATTGATAGAAATATGTTTTTCTCACTCAAGAAGGATAGCAGAACTAGAGGACATGAGGTAAAATTAGTAAAGGATCAATGTAGATTGGACATCAGGAAGCACTCATTCTCACAGAGGAAAATAAATGAATGGAACAAATTGTCTACAGATTGTGTAATTGTTAGCAGCGTGAATATGTTTAAAAACTAGGTTGACACATATCTCAGGAGGGCGGGTTATAAGTAAATGAACATTGTTGGACTCTCGATAAGCCAATGGTTTCCTTGTCCACTTGCCATCTGGGCCTTTGGCTTGGATGGCAAATCTTGTTAAATCTTGTTAAACTAGATATCACCATAAGAAATATAAATAGATATCACCGTTTTAAGTTTTCGTGTTTGCAGTAAAATTTACTCGACAAATTATATAAAACGTAGTGAATATTATTGTAAATCATGTTAATTTCCGCACAGAAATTAATCTACTAACATGGTAAAATTGCAAATAAGCTGCATAAAAATGTTCGCGTAAAATGTGTTTTTAAAATCAAACAAATGGTTCTTGCTTTTCAATAAAGATATTTGACCGCCTCTTAGATATGATTTTGATCAAGAAAATCTGAACTAATTTTCGCCTTTGGGTGACACACGTGGTAGTAACATTTAATAGGAACTTCCCTTCCCTTAAATTAAATTGTACTTTTTCATGTGTACAATTGCTATATGATCGGAATAAACATGTCTGCGTATGAGCCTGTCAAGGTACTAGTTCGCTATAATCAGTAAATAACCGCATCTGTTTCTTCTTACCCAACATGCGTCCAAAGTTTACACCAGCCAGTTCCGAGAACCCGTTCTTACTCAGGTCCAGAAACATCACTTTGTCGTTGTTCTGCAAGTGATCATCACCAACTTTAACAACTGCGATCACAGGCGGACCTACTAACAACACTAACATTGTTTTAAAAAAACGGTGCTCCAACATCAGTCAGCTTGTTTCAAATATTACACTTTTCCACTACGAAGTTAACATTTTCAAAACCTAAGTTAATTTTTGCTCGCTGTCTGTATCCAGAAAGTTATATATCTGCACTTGCTCAGAACTTAATGATTTCATCTGACTATCTTGTTGCACGCAGCAGACATTCGTTGGAAGAGGCTGTGCCCCATATAGCATTTCCAACTTGGGTTAATGTTAGCTCATTGTATGCTGCTATATTAGCCCAGTGTTGGCATTCAATCATTGGGCCAACGTTGGGATATACTTAAGGCCAATGTTTGCCCAATCATGGCAACCCTTTGCTTGGCCCAACACTGGACCAACATTGACATACCAAGACTAGTCCATTATTGGGCCAATGTTGGCCCAATGTATGGTGTTATATTGCTCTAATGTTGGCACACCATCATTGATCCAAGGATGACACACCAAGCTACTGCCATGTAATGGCTGCCGACGTACAACCAACATTGGTCTAAGGTTGACATACCAAGTTACCGCCATGTAATGACTGCCGACGTACAATCAACATTGGTCCAAGGTTGACATACCAAGCTATTGCCATGTAATGGCTGCCGTCGGACAACCAACATTGGTCTAAGGTTGACATACCAAGTTACCGCCATGTAATGACTGCCGACGTACAATCAACATTGGCGCAATGTTGACATACAAAGCTACCGCCATGTAATGGCTGTCGTCATACAACCAATATTGGCCCAAGGTTGACATACCAAGCTACTGCCATGTAATAGCTGTCGACATACAACCAACATTGGTCCAAGGTTGACATACCAAACTACCGCCATGTAATGGCTGCCGACGTACAACCAACATTGGTCCAAGGTTGACATACCAAGCTACTGCATGTAATAGCTGTTGACATACAACCAACATTGGCCCAAGGTTGACATACCAAGCTACCGCCATTTAATAGCTGTCGACATACAACCAACATTGGTCCAAGGTTGACATACCAAGCTACTGCCATGTAATAGCTGTCGACATACAACCAACATTGGTCCAAGGTTGACATACCAAGCTACTGCCATGTAATAGCTGTCGACATACAACCAACATTGGTCCAAGGTTGACATACCAAGCTACTGCCATGTAATGGCTGCCGACGTACAACCAACCAAGATTGGCATGCCAATACTACGGTTGCAGTTCTATGGTGCCAATATTGGCCAGAGCTAGTAATGTCACCTAGGTTGTTGTTAGTAGTTCTTGTTAGTAGTTGCGTATGTTGTTACATAAAAACAATACCTCAAAACCGATAGCTATGGCTTCAGCGTCCTCGTCACTGAACTGGTTGTCTGCAACACAACACGAGTAGGACAGGAAATTGAAAGAAACTAGGACAGTGTGATATGGCAGATGGTGAAACAGTCGGCTTCAGAGTTAGGCTTTTCTCGCAGTAAATAAAAAAATTATTGTAGATTTCCTTATCGGTTGCACATCCGCACAAACTGCCTAACTATTAAAAATAAGAATGATATTTAAACAATGACCACCTAAAATCAATTTAAGTTTGTTTACGTAAGTTTAAACATTGTGCCTAGTACCTAACGTAGCCGTATATGGAACCAGGATGCAAGATATACTTCTAAATGAAACCAAGATACAACATAATTACATGTGAAATATAATAATGTCCATAATACTGTAATATTAGTAATCATGTAAGATAAGGCGACGCCAAAGGAGGTCAAGCTTATTCACCCGCCGTGTGGTGGCGCAATAGGTTACATACGAAAAATAAGCCAAAGGCCACGCCCCAATGCCTAAATACGCCATTGCATATAATTATTGTAAGCTAATAATAATATTTCTTGCGGACGATTTGACGGTGGTGCATCGTGCTGTAGTTCGTACCTGAGAGATTGAGGTCAGTGATGGCTGCATTGACTGGCAGCATGTCACCGACAGCAACGGCTCCGGCGCTGCCCAGGCGGTTGCTGGAGAGGTTCTGTGGAGTATATGGATGAACACGGGTCAAGTGAGACGATTACATGCGCAAAAGATGTAATCGTGAGCAAAGGTGAAAAGTCACAGCTATATATCACGTTTCGAAGTGTACGCTATTTTAGTTGAAGATATTCCGTAGATAAATTTAGTCGTTTATGATTCGAATGCTTCGAATACTTATTATGTCATAACTTAGTATATTAACTAAACACATACATAATCACGCACGCATGCACGCGCACACACGCACGCACGCACGCACGCACGCAAGGGTTATATTATACCTTGATTGATGACTACTTAAATACAGGAATACCGCACTCACCACTTCCGCGATGTAGTTGTTATACTTGAGCATGTGCATGAAGTAGATTCCGCCTTCAGCACCAAGTCCGTTCTCCTGCAAGTCCACCACCTCCACCGTCGTGTTGTTCTGCAATGTCAACAGTACTGCTGACAGGGCGGCCATGTCAAGTCTTACACCTCTGTCTATTCGATACTTATAGGATATCAACGTGTATTGTAAAGTAGTAATTTATTTTTAACGGAAACTGCTTTATCAAAGAGACGATGTTTTATACTGACGCACTTTATATTATGGCTATTAACTATCACATCAAATCAGGAGTCCTGGTTTGTAAAAAAATGGTGTTTTATTTGACGTGACATAAACATGCAAGTACATGCTTACTCAGACACTGCATACCGCACTGAAATAGTCATACACTCACTTATGGATTGAACAATACAGAGACATTGTTACCTGAATACCTATAGTGAATCATGTTCGTAATCAGTACTGTGATGTCATGGCGGATTAGCCTTTCCTGTAAGGGAGTCCATAATTAATGGGGCGCACAATTAAAATGTTAAATGTCTGGACTGGTGCACGGGACAAATCACAAGCTAGATGTCCCAAGGGTGCGAGCGGGCACTACATGTTTTTGATGATAGCACTTTTGTCGCTAATTGTGACTTACACGCAGTCCGTCCGCCAGTGCTCTAACTGCGGCCGGTCCCAAGTTGCGGTATCTTAGCTGCAGGTTGCGACCAGATAGTGCAGTGAGTATGGATCGTGACTGGGCGATCTGCAGCCGCTCACACGCCGCTGAGTAAGCCGTCCGTCCCACCTCTCTCTCGGACGCCAATACAGGCTCGACTGCCAAACACACGGTTTGTTACTGCTGCTTTTCTACATCCTCTGTAAGTCGGTCGAGTTACTGTCTAAATAAACACGTCTGAGGTGCGTCATGCAGCCTGATTATTTGTTGGCAAATCAACAGTTGTCTAATTTGTCCATGGGCGTCCGCACATATATATATATATATATATATATATATATATATATATATATATATATATATATATATATATATATATATATATATATATATATATATATATATATATATATATATTATATATATATATATATATATATATATATATATATATATAATTATATATATGCGGACGCCCATGGTGTGGGGTGCGTGAGTGCGTGCTTGTGTACACACACATATATATATATATATATATATATATATATATATATATATATATATATATATATATATATATATATATATATATATATATATATATATATATATATATATATATATATATATATATATATATATATATATATATATATATATATATATATATATATATATATATATATATATATATATATATATATATATATATATATATATATATATATATATATATATATATATATATATATATATATATATATATATATATATATATATATATATATACACACACACATATATTCTCACGAATAGGTTAGAGTATGAGAAAGTGAATGGTGCTTCATCTTGCAGCAGAAACACGAACACGGGCGCACCTCAGAGAAGTGTTATCTCCCTTGTACTGTACACACTGTACATGATTAACTGTAGGCCAATCCAACAGAACAGTAAGAACATACTTTTCAAATATGCCGATGATATATGTTTGGCTGGATTTGCCATGACGACAACACAACGTATGAAGAAGAAGTGTAAAGACTAACTTCATGATGCAGTGACAATTATCTGCAGTTCAATGTAAAGAAAACCAAATTGACTTTAGAAGAATTAGAAATGCACCACCACCACTGACTGTTAGTGGCGAAACTGTAATTTAGTGGTAAAACAAGCTGCCGAATCCATCCATGTTACACCACTTTGCAGCTTGCACTGTCATTACATGACAAAGACGACAGAAAACATATCACGCGATGTAACACATCCACTGCACACCACATTAAGTCCAGTGAGACCAGACAGAGATCAGACGCACTGCACGTTACAGCAGATCTTTTGTACCATCCGCCACCAGGGCCCTTAACTCATGATTGCTAAGTTACACAGGGGTATGTGTGAACTATAGAACTATATACATACATGTTCTTGCTGGTTCTTTTTTTGTTTACAAATATTGTGTTGGCATTAATTTTAGTTGAGTATTTTTACTTGTAGGTTTTTGTACTTTGTATTTTTAACTCCTTGCCGTAGTTTCATCAAATGTATATCCATGTTTTTGGACAATTTTTTTTTATATATTATTATACTATTATTATTATTTGTATATATATATATATATATATATATATATATATATATATATATATATATATATATATATATATATACATATATATATATATATATATATATATATATATATATATATATATATATATATATATATATATATATATATATATATATATTATAATAGTAATGCCTTGCCCCCACGCACATAGATACAATATATACATATTGGCGAAATAAAATTTTTTGTCATAGTCTGAACATACTGCTGCTCTCGTGTTTTAAAAGTAGGCGAACCTTCATTCTCTAAATCAGTGTCATAGTCGTCGCTGTCACTGATGTCTCTGACCCGTGGAGGAGAGACGACGTCTTCCTCCTCGGACGGGGTGTCGCAAGCATTCGCGATCCGCTCGACGACATCGAAGGCGGCCTGCAGTTGACTCTCGGGAGGGCTGCTGTCAGTTGTCAGCTGATTCTCGGGAGGGCTGCTGTCAGTTGTCAGTTGACTCTCGGGAGGGCTGCTGTCAGTTGTCAGCTGATTCTCGGGAGAGCTGCTGAAAGTTTTCGGAGGGCGACGAAGTTACTTCCGATTTTACAAACGTGCGACACATATGTAGCGACGTATACAGATACGATTACGTACATAGAATATGGCGGCTATTTAATCGAAGATGTTCTAGTAAAACTGTCATTTCATAGGTAATTCATGAAAAACGCGATGACAATTTTAATATATCAGACACAATTTACAGAAACAGTAAATACTACTTCTATTAATACTAGCACTGTTGCTGCTGCTACCACCACCACTACTAACTACCA